>JARHVA010001841.1:810000-1057500 GCA_037957365.1 Torreya grandis
TTGGGAAATAGGGAAGCACACAATTGATTACCAAGCAACTTAACATGCGGAAATTAACCAGAATACACAAGTAACTAGAATTCAGAAACAACACAAAATATGAGAGACAATACACAATTGTATTAATACTCTTCCAGAAGGAAATACAACAAAGAAGATTGCCACAGTTCTTCCTTACACACCTCTATGGCTCCCACACCTCTAGGGCATAAACAGTAAATCTTCCCTCAAAGCTCTCTCTCTTACGGTCCCAACACACAACTCAAACATAGAGTTGGTGTTCACCTCCAACCAGTCAGTATCCACTACTACCAGTACACCAGTGCTCCACGCACTCCACAAGTGCTCCACACACTCCAAGTACACAAATGTACTTCAAGTAGATCTCCCCTGAACTGCAACAACTTACAACCCAAATGATCTCACTTATGGAAGGAACTGCCTTGCCTTTCTCTCTTGCTCTAGACTGAGTACACACCGTACTCCAAGTAGATCCCACCTGATCCTACTCCCTGTTGTGTTACTATCCTCCCTGATCTTGCACACCTACAAATCTATTTAGTTCTGTGCACCTGCAAACTTGGATCATGCACACACATACACCTGCAGATCAATGATCTTACTTACCATGCAGATCTCCTAACGTAGCCATGCACACCTGCTGACCAAAATCATACATACATGAAGAACCCTTCTGATTCTCCAAAACTAGCACCCACACTTGGCACTGTTGTGGAACTAGGAGGAACACCCTTGCTCACCTCACACATAGAAGGAGCTAACTTTTCTCAACTCAAACTAGCACACCTTACAATACAGCGTATGAGTCTCTTAAATAGATCTCATGCAAACAATAATTAGACATCTAATTACAATAATTAGATCCGTAGCTTCTAGTCTAAATTTGGCTCTTGACATGCAAACACTTGGTTCATTAAATAACTGCCCATAAAACTTGCAGTTCTAAACTGCACAGGTGACTAACGTCGGTCCTTATCTGCCTGGACGTGACCGATGTTGGTTGCTTCTCTTCACTAACTTGACCGACATCGACTGATCAGACTCACACTGGTTGCTCTGCAACTCAGCAACCTTCAGCAACCTCCTCCCCTATTTGCATCAGTGAAGCTTTTAGCTCCACAACCTAATAATCTCCCACTTGGAGATAAACAACTACACTGTACCTATACCTGTACTTTGTCTAATCTATTTTCTAGCTTGTATCCCTCTTCAAGATCAATCCTGAAGACCAACCACCACACGTCCTATGGTGCACCTCCTGTCATCCAAGTAACCTACCACATCCACATTTACAAACACATGTAGAAAAGAACTTGACCCTACATAGCATGTGCACCTGCTACTGGTCCCTCTCAAATACCTGAGAATCCACTGAACTGCCCTCCAGTGCTTCTTTCCTGAATTGGCTCCAAACTTTCTGATAGCTCCCACTGCATGGGAAACCCAGGTCCAGTACTCATGTACTTAACCTCATCATGTGAATCAGGACATTGCTCATAAAACTATCCAACCCATCGGCGTGCTCACCGGCTTCACACAATCATCTGGAGACAAAATCAACATGTGATCTCCATGTCTCTAGAACCCACTCATGCCAAAGAATTTTGTTGCTCCAAATTCCTCATGACATACTACTGAACTAAGTTTACCTTTAGTTTAGCAAAACCTTGTATGTGTAACCCTACATGTAAACACACAACATACAGTAATAGGATGATGTTGCAACTCATCATCCACCTGGTAAAGTAACCCACAAAAGTTACCCTGACATTAACTAAAGCCATGCTTTGTACTCCACCTGTCAAACTTGTACCACTGTCCTGCAGCTTCCTCAAGACCATATGACCTAGCTTTTCATCTCACGTGTCTATTCTCTCTATTCTTTAACTAAGGTATCCATTCATCTCTATGATTTCATCCAGCTAGCAACCCTACCAAATCTCCCGCTTGGTTCTGCATACCTATTCATGCCATGCTCCCACTGTTTCCTAGAACCTTCCTACTCTACAGTGAGCAACGAGTATAAAGAAGAGGAACAATGAATTTGAGGCTTACTTACCCTTTCAATCCTCCATATGGGCATTTGAGACTCCTTGACAACTTGCTATCTGCCCAAAATCTGTTACAGTGACCGACCTCGGTCACTACATAGTTTGCATCCAACCGACGTTGGTTCCATGTGCCTGTCCTAACTACCGACCCTACCGACATCGGTGTATCCTATTGCCGATGTCGGTCCTCCTGACCGACGTCAGTCTTACCTATTATCGACATCGGTCCTCCTGACTGACATCGGTCTTACCTACCCGACATCACTGGCTTCGGTCTGCACATGACCAACATCGGCACCTGTCTGTTCAACGCCAGTTCCTCCTGACCGACGCCAGTACCTGTGTTTTCTTGTAAGTGATGAATTTTTACCTATGAGCTTACTTTGAATCAATCTCATGTCCAAACTGCTCTACTCAGAAGTATCTAACCCCATCCACTGGTCTCTGTCTGCCATCTCCTCCATAAACACCAAGGCTTTCCAGTTCTTAAGCCTGTCAAACACATCTGACTTCCTCTTAAGAACATGCATCTCTTTCTTGCTCTTGTGACCAAGCCTACAAAGCCACATCTCTGCAATAGAAGAAGAATCAGTAATATAAGCAATTAGATAAAGAGTACCTATTTTTTTACCACCAGCTAATTCAAGTGCATCCACTGTGAGAGTTCTTGTGCATCTCTCATCACCCAACTTTTTTGAAGAAATTAGCCATATCTTCAATACTGGAACCTGCATGACCTCCTTCAACACCCATGTGTTGGCCGCTTGCAATTTTAGCAACACTTCCCCTTTGCCAATTATTTGGCAAGGCACACCAGCCCCTAAATAAATCTTTCCAAAGTCTCCAAAGACCTTACCATGAAAAGATACTCTATTTTGGACTGCATGGAAAGAGGCAACAGAATCTATAAAACAAGATTCTACTTTATCCAAGAAACATACCAGAGCATCCTATGCCACATCACTTGCAACATCTGCTTCTTCAGTTCCTTCATGCTGATCTTCCACAAACCAACAATTTTCTTTTACCTGCTCTTTCTTTCCATAACACCGTAAGTGATCATCTGTGCTTTTCAATTCCTCCATTCTTAGCTTACTTTCTTCTGACGTTGCTATACTCCCACTCAATCAGAAACCCCTGAGAGTGACCTGTAACCAAACACAAACCTGCTCCCTGCAACCTTAGCTCTGATACCACTTTGTTGGGAAATACGGAAGCACATAATTGATTACCAAGCAACTTAACATGCGAAAATTAACTAGAATACACAAGTAACTAGAATTTAGAAACAACATAGAATATGAGAGACAATACACAATTGTATTAATACTCTTCCAGAAGGAAATACAACAAAGAAGATTGCCACAATTCTTCTTCCTTACACACCTCTAGGGCTCCCACACCTCTAGGGCATAAACAGTAAATCTTCCCTTAAAGCTCTCTCTCTTACGGTCCCAACACACAACTCAAACACAGAGTTGGTGTTCACCTCCAACCAGTCAGTATCCACTACTGCCAGTACACCAGTGCTCCATGCACTCCACAAGTTCTCCACACACTCCAAGTACACAAACATACTTCAAGTAGATCTCCCCTGAACTGCAACAACCTGCAACCTAAATGATCTCACTTATGGAAGGAACTGCCTTGCCTTCCTCTCTTGCTCTAGATCGAGTACACACCATACTCCAAGTAGATCCCACCTGATCCTGCTCCCTATTGTGTTGTTGTCCTCCCTGATCTTGGACACCTACAAATTAATCTGGTTCTGCACACTTGCAAACCTGGATCATGCACACACATACACCTATAGATCAATGATCTTACTTACCATGCAGATCTCCTAATGTAGCCATGCACACCTACTGACCAAGATCATACATACCTAAAGAACCCTTCTGATTCTCCAAAACCAACACCCACACTTGGCACTGCTATGGAACTAGGAGGAACACCCTTGCTCACCTCACACATAGAAGGAGCTAACTTTGCTCAACTCAAACTAGCACACCTTACAATACAGCCTATGAGTCTCTTAAATAGATCTCATGCAAACAATAATTAGACATCTAATTACAATAATTAGATCTGTAGCTTCTAGTCTAAATTTGGCTCTTGACATGCAAACACTTGGTTCGTTAACTAACTGCCCGTAAAACTTGTAGTTTTGAACCGCACAGGCAACAGGCGTCAGTCCTTGTCTACCTGGAGGTGACCGACGTCGGCCAATCCCTGACCGATAACGGTTACTTCTCTTCACTAACCTGACCGACGTCGACTGATTAGACCGACGCTGGTTGCTCTGCAACTCAGCAACCTTCAGCAAACTCCTCCCTTGTTTGCATTAGTGAAGCTTTTAGCTCCACAACCTAACATTATACCTCACATTAAAACACTTACCTAGACTCACAATGACAAATTAAATGTAAAAAACTAGTAAACAATGAATTGTTTTTAAAGACAAAAATAAATATTCATATTAGACATAGACTTAACTTAAGTAATAACAATAATTTCAGCATGAGCATCATCCACCATGAAAGAATTTGGTTTCCATTCCAACATGTGATAATGCATACTGAATAGTATCTTTTGCATGCATGATGTTAGGTCTAGAATAATAACCCTCAACATCAACACCACATATAACAGGAATTTCATTATGCATACTATCAAATACAATAAGTGTGTATAAAATGAAATGCATCGTAAAATACAAACATAAGTATGATACAATAACAAGTGTGAATTTTTAAATTTGTAAATTCATAATTACCTTCTATGCATTTATCCCATATGTAGATTCCATTGAAATGATACTATTGTGTGCATACTTAAACATTCATGAATGTTATTGAGGAAGTTAGAGGCCTAATATAAAGGGTTGCTCCCCCATTCCTATTTTTTCAAATTATTCATACACAAATACTTTTTCGTGATTTTTGGTAACAAATATTTAAATGCTATTTGCATCAATAGGATTGAACTTATATTATTATTCCTTCATCCTTATCAAAATATTTTAGATGTTATCTTTAGTCATAAAATCATTCATCTTCATCTGACCTTCAAAAAATGTAAGTTTTTCATGGAACATGTCATGATTATTTTGGTAAACAATTTTAGATGTTAGGCCCAACAACAACAACCTCTCCACCCAATCCTTCAATACCTCACTAATGAAGAGATCTAGAATATAATGACTACCCTTGAATTCATCAATATCTTGCCCATGGAAAACCATGCCCTTCCAATCTATATGGCCTATGTTTTTATATGTAATCAAAGTCTATTCTTACATTTTCATCAATAGATGAATAAAAAGTGACATTAACATCTACGATGCAAATGCTTATAGCTAGTTTGGATACCAATTCCAATATTTATAAAATTTTAAATGTCATTATGCACGTCATCTTCAGCCCTATAATCCTCAAGATAATACTACACCAATACCTATATAACACATACATAAATTATAATTTTAGAAAAGACCAATTCATATTTTTTTAAAACTATTATAAGAAAAAATACCCATAATATGTATTGGATATATCTATCAAACCTAAAAAAATTCAAGTCATATGGTACATGATGTACTATCTTTGATATGGAAGGTAGTGGGATACCCCAATCTCTTACATTCACCATTTATGAAGTCTTATATATGATCACTTTTTATCTAGGAATGCCCAAATTCTACTCCACCTTAGTTCATTATAATTCATTGGAAGAGAAATCCCCAGGATATTTATTTTTCATTGTAAGAGATAAAAATATATTCCATTTAGACATCATCTATGAAGCAAGGAAGACAAAAAAAATTAGACTTATATATGTATGCATAAAAAAGGGTCATTAATAAATAATTGACATTCATAAACAATAAACGTTGATAAATAATTAGCATTGGAAAACAAGTAGAAATGATAAGCATATAAAAATATATAAGTTGTTACATTGTATAATTTTCCTCAATAGTTGTTGTTTTCCTTAATCATTATCATTTTCCTTAATGTATTCTTAATTAAAGTTAGCCCAACCATGAACATTGGACTTTGACTGATTTGGTTGGCCCTATGGACATGTCAGCAAGAAATGTGAATGCACTAGTTAGTTAAGGAACTCTAGCATAGAGCTTGATTTAGCACAATATTATTAGAAGAATGCATATTAAATAGATATAAATCTAAATTGGCCAACCAATCTTTTATTTCTCAAATGTTGGTTAAGGAGGTCACAAACAAACTTTGTTAGTATTCTAGATGATTTCAAGATCACTAGAGACAACTATTGGGCTTGAAAAGTGATCATCCCACTCGATCCATTTTTTCTTCTAAGGCCCTTGAGCTTCTCCCTTAGATGATTTTCTTTCCTAAATCATGAATATGAAAGCCTCCATTAGTTTGAATGTTGATAAATTACATAAGTGATTTGGATTAGTCAATATTGATGAATAATCTTGAATAGGTCACCACTACACTTACCATGATAGTGTTATTCACCCGAATCACTTTTCCTAGGGAGTTATCAATGCAAAGTATCACACTTTCTTCCCATAATTTTACTGGTAAGGAAAACAAATTTATCCACTTTGGCTTGCTTGGAATATTAGCACTTACTACATGAAAATTAGGTTTCCATGCATAGAGGTGAAGCCTATACATTGACATTAGATATGCACTTTCACTTAGAACAAAGTGTCTACACTTAGCCAAGTTGAAAACTATAAAAAATAATCCTCTAGGTAAGAGGTGAAAGGAGGTGTTCATCCCCAGTTTTCCCTAAACTATCACACTACATCCTCTTAGATGAATCAATTTCAAAAGAGTTTTCTAATTAGGGAAATTTTTTAAAGGCACTTTATCTCATTTTTTAGAGTGATACATTTTAAGTCCAAGAAAAAATATGAGCTTTCAATTTTTATTTCCTCCTGCCATCCTTTTTGGGTTCCGTTCAGCTTTGATCCCTCTTTCTTAATTGCACTCCTTTTTTCACTTATGATCCCTTTTTTTATGATTGCTAACAACACTTGATTTAACTCACCATTATGCCTTTGCTTCTATTATTTTATAGTACTTTTATTTATATTAAAAATAAGTTTAAAATAAGATATCATTTGTTTTCCATAACACGAGGACAACATAGATGTCTGTCCTTCCTGTTACCATTATAGAACACCTCTTGGTGTACCAAAATTAGATGCCTCTCCTCTCTTCTACCATTGTATAACACCTCTTAGCATAATTATTAAAACTTAATACCTTAACTTTAAAACTAGTAAATCCTAAATTTTAAAACACAAACATATTAATTTGAAATTTTCATACCTTAATTTATAATTATGAAACGATGATCATGCAAAAACCCCTAAATAATTATATAATGACATCTAATTTAATAAATTTTAATTATATAATAAATCTTAATTTTATAAAAGTTAAATATAAAATATCAATTCAAAAACCTTAATTATGTAATAAACCTTAATTTTTAACATCTAACTTTATAAAACCTAATTTTATGACAAACCTTTATTTTGTAAACCTTGTATTAATGTATTTTTAATCCTATTAATTAAGTAAATCAAATATTATAAACACTAATGTTATTAAGTATAATTTCAAAATATAGTAAATATAATATTAGAATATTTAATTTAATAGTTCTTAATTTCAAATTCATTAAACTCTAAATATGGAGAAAAATATAAGTTCATAAGAAAATTAATTTTGCAACAAATTTAAGATTATAAGTCTTAATTTTTTACATCATAGTTTTTTTAACTTTAATTATATACCATAATTATGTAGTAATTCTTATTAGTCCCTGCCAAGACAAGAGACTATAGGAATCAATTTCTGATTATTTGCTTATCTATTAACCAATTAGAGAGCTTAAAATACATACTATATTAATATTATTAAGTTTTGCCTAAAGTCTGGACATAAATATTGGCATATTACTTTGGGACTTATTTAGGAATATTCCATAAAAATTAGTGTAGTTATGTGGTGACAATTAAATGAAATAGAATGGATAGTAGTAATTTATGGATTGATGGCACTAGCCATGTACATATTTATAAGAGCAGTGTGAATTTGATGTATAGGTTGAAAAATATGTAGATATTATAAAAGATGCTCATGTTTATTTAGATAGTGTTGATTTTTTGTTTTGACAATGACTGGTATTGATTTCCAGGCCTTTGAGCTAGTTATGTCAAATCTAAGCTAGAGGTCAAGTTGGGTATATGGTTTAGGTACACGGGATGATGCCACATGGAATCATCTTGATGATTTTGGCCTTTGAACTAGTAGTTTATTGATTTCATCCCCATGGCAACTCTCAATATAACATCTTATGGCCATGGGACTATTGGCTTACCTGAAGTCCCCATGGTCTTAGTATCTTGGAATGCCACCACATGGTGATCTCTTAGGGCCTTGGGACCATAGCATGATTAGATTGTCTAAAGTCCCTCATGGTCCTGGGATCTCAAGACACCACCACATGGTGACCTCTTGAGGCCTAGGATCATAATACTATTATATTTTATTAGGATATTGAGATGTCACCAGTGGTGACCTATCAAGACTTTATGGGCACGATATTAATGGCTTACCCAAAGTTCCTTGTGATCTTGAGATCCTAAGATGTCACCACATGGTAATGTCTTAGGCCTTTGAGGCCACATGATGATTATATTTTGTCAGGATGTTAAGATGCCCCCATATGGTAATGTCTTTGGGCCTTAAGGCCATGAGATTATTGGCTTACCCAAATTCCTCCTTGGTCTTAGGATCTTGGGATGTGACCACATCATGAACTCTCAAGGCATTGGGGCCATGATACTATTATCTTTTTCAAATTCCCCCCATGTTCCTAGGGTATCAAGATGTCACCACATGGTGACCTCCTAAGGCCTTGGGGCCATATGACTATTGGATTAACCAAAGACCCCTATGGTCCCAAGTCATCACCATATGGCGACTTCTCAGGGCCTTGGGGCCATAGTACTATTGATTTATGTGGCAGTCTCTTGGGGCCTCAAGGCCATGAGACCATTGGCTTACCTAAAGTCCCCCATGGTCTCAAGCTCCTAAACACCTCCACATAGTGACCTATTGGGACCTTGGGGCCATAATACTATTAGATTTTTTTGTTTTATCTCACTTGTAACAACTGCATTTTAATAATATAATGTGAAGTCCAAACTTATGGAAGCTATAGCTTTTGATTCGTAACTCATTTTTAACTCTCATTTATGCCAAAATGATCATCTCTAAAATTTTAATTCAATTATAACCCACTATACTTTGTTAAATATGTTTTCATAACTTTTTAGAGGCCATATGTGACCATATGAGGGTCTAAACTAAATTTTAAGATTTCTTTAGGATTTTTATTTTATTTTATGAATTGGAATATATTTGTAACCGGACATAAAATTCAGTTTAAATTGGTTCATTAGGTTAATTCTAGTGTCTAGAATATGTGTGGAGATTTTTTCACCCATCCAGTCTTGGATGCAATATTTAACAAAAATAACGGTTGAAAAATTGCTAGAAGATGAAAGTTACTAAAAATAATAATTTTATAAAAATTGCATGGGTCAATGATCTTTAATATATTTAGGTAATTTTTGATTTATTATGTTTTTTAATTATACACATCAACTCTAATTTTGAGTTGAGATTTATTTAAATACATTTATGTAAATATTATAGTCATTTAATGAGAATCAACATAGTTTTTACTTTCACACAAATTCTAAGTTTATGCCTATTGATTTTTTTTTACTTAGTATGTGTTTTCATCATCAAGTTTGGACTCCACATCATAATTCAACCTTCACATACCATAACCTTAAATTTTCCTTCCTTCCATCAAGAAACTCCATATGTATATTGCCATCACTTGATTTGTAATCTAAAAATTATCAAAAATACTAATATATAATGTAGTCTTTTAGGGCCACTATTGAAAAAAATACTACATGGATTCACACAAATTTCATATGTTGACTATCTCATAGACAAGGTGAGCACTATCTACTTGCTAAGAAAATTTTCATTGCAAAGAAAATTTACTCTTGATAGATAAAAAGTCATTCTACATATTGTGGTATTGAATAAAAACTAAGATATATAATTTGCTTCTAATTATTTTCTTTTTCCATATTTGAAACTACACACCACTAACTAATTTCTACTCTTTTTCTTTCATTGTGTAGATAAACACTTCGTATGCCTGTGAAGGACTTACATCTAATACTTTTAGGAATAAATACTTCCCTTTTCGACATGGATAAGTGAAAAAAATACTAACAGTAATACCTATAGAGATGGAACTTCCATCTCATAGATATACTATGTTTTATTTATGTTAAAAATTTAAATGGTTTTTGTTAATTTGGTTGAAACTTTAATACATTTTTCTTTGTCAATAGTGTCTAGTTATATATCTTACTACTCATGGACTCACATCCCTAACTTATACTGTGTTTTATTTATATTAACAAATAATTCCTATGGGGAAATTTATGGTAAGTGTTTTCATTGATGTCTAAAAGGCATGTGTAATGACAAAGTGGTCTAGCAGGTGCAGTGAGATGGAGCATGGTGGTCTAATGTGCTTGGTGTAGTGAGATGCTTGCATAAAGGTTGATTGGATGAATGTATGGTGGAATGTGGAATGGTATGGTATTGAAATACATGATCTTGTAATGTTATATTCATTTTAGAGTGGTTTCATGAGGTTCTCATGAAATATGTAGGTTTGGTAGGTTTGACCATGCATGGTTACCTATAGTGTTTTGAGTCTTATGGCTTGTATGCCATGGTATGAAGCTCAATATGCTTGTAATATTCATGCTATACATGTTTATGGATATAATAGGATAGGTATATGACTTTCAATTGGTTTCAAGTGCTCTGCAAGGTTGTTTGGCTCTTGTCCTAGTTAGCCTAGGGAGGCTTGTGAGGCCTTGTGAAGGGTCAAAGGGTGTTTTCAGGTTGGTGAAGCTTGTATTTGCATGGGATATGGTCAATAAATTTTTTTAAATAATTTTTATGAGTTTTTAGGTCATTAAAGGAGAGATGAATTCAATAAAAGTCTTCATGTGCTTTAGAGGGTACTTGAATGGTGCATTTTGAGCTCGAGAGGAAAGTTCTCACGTTCTTCATCTCATGTAAAATTTGAATGGGGAGATAATAATTTTTGATATATTGGGTAATTTTATTAATAAATTTTTCCAAGCATTATTTCATGGATTAAGGACTTGTTCTTTATGAATGATTACTAAGAAAGTAAGCAGGTTTTTTATGTGTAAAATTCCTAGTCTTAAGACCTAATGTTGAAGATATTTATTGTTGATGATTAAGAATGTTTTGGATGGAAATAATTATGTTTGAAGATTTTATATGACTCCTATATAATTCTGATTATGTATTTCGTCAATCTTGATTGTTTGTGGGTCCCATAGAAAAGTGCTTCTTAACAGTTTTTTTGATATTGTGAGGGATTTCTGAAAGTAACCAAGGGAAAAAATGGGTATGTAATGAAGCTTATAACTTGATTCAAAAATTAATTTAAAATTTTATGAATATTAATTTATCTATGTCAAATTTATAGGTCCTCAAAGTTGTCTAGTTGATATGAAGGAAAAGGGTGCCATGAGTGTGAAAAACCAGTCAGAGTGAGAAGTGGAATTGGATGGCCTAATGAATGAGTAGGGATGGGTATGATATATTGGAATTGATTTAATGGATGTATTCCCTATTTTCATGTAATTTTTATTTTTCTTAATCACTTAGAGTTTAGTTAATGGTTGACTCATAGTTAACCATGATGGTTTTGCTAGCAAAAAGAACTCAGTTTGAGCGATTAAGTTTGATTACAGGGAAGATGATCAGATCAAGTGTTATTGATGGTTTAAGAGTGTTGAGTACTCATTGATTATATTTTTTAGTGATTTTGAAGGTTTTAAAAATCTCAAATTGTTCAAACATAGTCTTACAAAGTGAATCTATGCTTCATTTGTAAGGAGTATGAGACATGGATTCACTACGTGAACTAAATATTTTTTGTAGAGGTTCATAGCTGACCTTAGAAGATGGAAGTGATTATTTATAAGATATCCTAAGGATAAATATTTGACCATAATTTATAACGGTACATATATATACAAGATGTTTTTATGTTTTTTGTGGGAGTAATCAAGCTAAGACAAAAAAGTGTGTGTGTTAATATTTGGAGACCTTGTGCGAAGGTTTTTGGGGGTCTTGGTGACCAATGTTTATATGAGATTGAGCATAGAAAAATTTCATTAGACTCAACATATTTTTTTAATTCTATTTATTATATTTTATAGATTTATGAGTGCATATTTGTATGTATACAAGATGTTTTAATGCTTTTTGTGGGAGTAATAAAGCTAAGACAAGAAAGTGTGTGTGTTGATATTTGAAGACCTTGTGCGAAGGTTTTTAGGGGTCTTGGTGACCAATGTTTATATGAGATTGAGAATAGAAAATTTTCATTATATTCAACATATTTTTTTGATTCTATTGATTATTTTTTCTATATTTATGAGTGCATATTTGTATATATACAAGATGTTTTTATGATTTTTGTGGGGGTAATCAAGCTAAGACAAGAAAGTGTGTGAGTTGATATTTCGAGACCTTCTACGAAGGTTTTTGGGGGTCTTGGTGCCCAATGTTTTTATGAGATTGAGCATAGAAAAATTTCATTAGACTCAACATAGTTTTTTGATTCTATTGATTATTTTTGCTAGATTTATGAGTGCATATTTGTGAAGGGATTATTGTTTGTGTTGAAGAGATAGCTTGGTGTTGGTGACTCATGTGGAGTTCCAGACTTGGAGAAGAGTGTTCTTGAAGAGTTTCTTTATTAGATTGAGATGCAATCAAAGTTCAAGAATTGTTCATTTGATAGGTGTTGTGTTGGTGCTCAACATCTTAGGTAGGTTAGTGTTCCTTGTGAAGTGGGTGCTTCACTAAAGCCTCATGTTTGTGATCATCTTATAGGACTGTAGTCCATTATTTTTACAGACTTAAGAATGGTTTTTATCCCCTATGAGGGTTTTACAGATAAATATTTATGTAATTTTTGCACTCATTTTTATTCTTTGATTCATATATCTTGCATATTGATGTGATTTATTAAGTATCTTGAAGAGTTGGAAATTGGATTGTATTATTGTTAAACATTGATTCATGCCCCCTATTAGTGGTTTTTTACCTCTATCAATTAGTATCAGAGTAGGTCCTTTTTTAGGCTTAATAGATTGAAAGGTGATTCTAAGGTACAATGGCAAGTCAAGGAATGCAAGGTGGTTTCTCTTCCAAATAAGCTCCATTGTTTAATGTTTCTAACTATACCTTTTGGAGTTCAAGGATGCAAACTTTTATAATGGCTCTAGGATTTGATGTTTGGCAGATTGTTGTTGATGGATATGTTATTCTTACTAGTTCTCCTACTAGTGTTGTTGATAATAAACTATTTGAAAAAAAATCAAAGGCTATGAATGCTATTTATAGTGTTCTATCAGAGACTGGGTTCTCAAAGGTCATTCACTGTCAAGTATCTAAAGAGATGTGGACTAAGTTGAAGATAATCTATGAAGGAGACTCAAAGGTCAAGCTAGAAAAATTACAAACTTTCAGAAGATAGTTTGGGAGTCTCAAAATGAAAGAGGAGGATTATGTGGCATCCTTCTTGAATAGAGTGGATGATGTGGTCAATATGATTAGGGGTCTTGGAAAAGATCTAAAAGAGGATGTTGTTATTCAAAAGGTCTTAAGATCTATATCTTATAGGTTTGACTCTAAGGTATATGCAATTGAGGAAAGTCATGATCTTACACTGATGAAGATGGATGAGCTTTATGGATCTCTCACTGCTTATGAGATGAGGATAAATGAAGATAATCCTCCTAAGAAGGATGTTGCTTTCAAGGTAGAGAACAAGCCTAAATAAAATAAGACACAAAGTAAGGGGTCTCAAGGAAAAGATGCTATGTTCGATGATATATCTACTGATGACTTAACTTCTTTATTTAAAATCAAGTTGAAGATTGGATCAAGTAAGTATAGAGGTAAGCTTCCTTTTAAATGCTTCAATTTTGGTGAAGTGGGTCATTTTGCAAGAAAATGTCCTCACAAACATAAGAAGGATGAAAATGAGGATCAAATAGATGATAAGAAAGGATTTAGGTCTGATAGAAATAAGAGATCATTCAAGAAGTTTGATAACAAAAAGAAGTTCTATAAGGACAAAAGGAGATTATACACAAAGAAGGATGTTAGTGACTCAGAAGTGAGTTATGACAGTCAATCTCATGTTAGTCATGATGAGAGTGAAGCTGAGGATGATGAAGTTCTTTTCATGAAATCAAGTCAGATGATGAAATTAAATGCTCATATCAGATTGAGGGAAACTAGAGTGAATCAAATGAAGAAGATGATAAAGCCACCCAGGACTGTGAGAGTGAACTAAAAATTGCTCTTGAAGATTTGAATGTTAAAAGCAAGGTATGTAAAGGTTTGAAGGCCAAATTGAAAGACTATGAATTTCAATTCATTATTCTTGAAGCTAAGATAACTAAAGATAACAAGGAACATGATGGAACAATCAAGTTCTTAAATTCTAAATTGGAGTTTATATCTTCAAGCCTAAAAGGTAAGGAAGAAGAATGTTCCAAGTTGGTTTCATAAAACAAGTTTTTGAAAGATGAATTGGAGTAAAATTTGATTAAGGCTATATCTTTTGCCAATTATGAGAAAATCACAAGTGATCTTAACAGTCTGTTGATGAATCAAAAGTCTTCAAGTGACATAATAGGTATAGGTTTCATTAATAAGTCATTAGTAGTATCTCAAGCAAAGGAGAAAATCATTAAAGAGGAGAATGACAAACCTACAAAGATCAATACTCAAAATGTGGATGTTAGCTCTAACAAGGTAAGACAACCTAATGCCACAAAGCATTTGAACTTTAATAGATATTGCCATGTCTATCATGAGTTTGGTCATAGAGCCAATGAATGTAAAATGAAGGTTAAAAAAAAAATAGTCATCCTAATGAGATAAGATGCTTCAAGTGTTTGGATATGGGACATTTATCTAATAAATGTCCAAAGAAGATAAAGCAACGTGAGTCTGCTCTTAAGAATGTAACATGCTTTAATTATCAAAGAACTAGTCATTTAGCTAAATTTTGTTAGTATCAAATAAGAGTTGTATGATTCAATTACAAAGGATTTGGTCATATTGCTAAATTTTTTAAACAAAAAGGGACTCTTAATCAAGACAATACCAATTAGACTTCAAGTTTTCAAGAAAGGAAGAACAAAGTCATATACAAGCCAAAGGAAGAAAAAAAGTGATAGTTGATATGTCTGTAGATTAGAGTAGTGTGTTTACTAAGGTAGAGAGTGTTTTTTTCATTAATAAATTCTAATTATCTAATCATGTTTTCAATGAAGAGATCAAAAATAGTAGGAAATTTGAGAAGGAAGACAAAGATAGTCTCAAGGTGAGTGTTGATCATTCTACAGTTATAGATAATAGTGTTCCCTATACATATCAATCATTTCCAAACCTTGAAAAGGTTAATTTAGCTGATAATATAGATCAAGACATGGTGGCATCCTCATTTTTTTCCTATTCTAGTCTGATAGAGGAGGAAAGAATTTCAAGGACATAAAAAGTGGTCTCAGTCAAGTCTAAAAAGAAGAAAAGGAAGAATAAGACTGTGTTGACTAAAGAGGAAGAAGAATATGAGAAGATATGGAGCACTCCAAGATTCAAACTATTCTATATTAGTCTTGAGAGATTAGAGGTCTCTTTCTATGCTTCATAACAGACTCCTATAGATGAAGAATCAAGAATGATGTTCAAGAGATATGTTTAGATCTTTTGGTCCTAAAGTGGCTTTTTGATCAATTTTTAATGCTAGATTTAAGTGGTGATATGAAGGAGATGGATGAATTTTTTTATATGAGGTCATGAGTAATATTTAAAAAATTCATTCCCAAGTGGTATGAGTCCTTGATGAGCTCAGACGTGAGTTTTGTGGTCAAAAGTCAGAGTTGACCAATTTTGGCAGTGATAACTGCCTAAAAGGTGACCAAAGTGATCTTTTGATGATTTATGATGTCTATAAGATTAGAAATAGATGATTCAAGTTGGGTTTTAAATTTCAAACCATAATAGGAGGTTTGAAGATGTTTATAAGGTGCTCAAATTTGTTTTTGACCTTTTGGTCAAGGTGCCTGCTGTAGAAATGACCCTGTATGCACAAATTGCTTGGTTTCAAGGGTCACTTGAAGAATGAAGATGTGTAATGAATAATTGTTTTCTCAAGAAGGTCTGTACATGTGTTTAATACATTTTCTATGTGTTTTGATAGGTTGATGAATGGTTTTGTGCCAGGAGAAGTGTTTTGAGTGGTCTCTGGTTCTTCTTCTCAAGAGCATGTGTTTGGAGGTTTAAAGGAAGTCCATATTCCCAAAGGTATGGAAGCTTTAAATTTGTCATGGAAGTGAGTTTTGATGGTATCCATCTCAGGGGTTTGTGTTGATTAGAGGTTGACTTTTGACCAATTATTGCTTTGAAGGCCTAGTCATTTAGCCATGATTGAAAAAAGTGGTCATTATTTGGAGTTGAGTTTTGAAAGATTCAAAAATAATTGAATGGGCCAATTAGGTATCTAAATCAACTTTTAAAGTGGTCTGAAAGTAAGTATATTTCAAGTTATTCAAGTTTTTGTCTTCTAGGAGACCTAATTGGCTAAAAGTCTAAAGAAGGAAGTATGCTAAGTAGGATGAGTTGGAGGCTCATTCTTGGCATGTCTTAGGGGGTATGGTAATGGACTTTATATATGGAGTTTCATGATTTGAAGTGTTTAGGGTAGATAAGTTATGAGGTCTGCAGTGGTCAGATAGGGCTACAAGGGGTCTAAAAAGGCCTATAAAGAAAATGAAGATTGTTGAAGAATTTTTTTGCAAATAAGGTGGAATTTTTGGTTTTAGTTGAGTAGGTTCATCTATTCTAGTCATGATTCAAGTTTGGTGTTATTCTTGGAGTTCCCTTGGTGTTTTATGTAGTACCTTAAAAGTAATGATAAGTGAGCTTGTATGGAGCTTTGGTGCTCTTCTTGTTGTTTGAAGTGATGGTAGCTATTCTTGGAGGTATTGTAGGTGTGCATGGGTTGTGAAAACTAAGGGGAAGCCTTCAAATTTGAGTAGGGTCCTAGAGGGAGTTGTGTTATTGTGCAATTGGTGACAGGTCTAAGGATCTTGATGGTTTAAGAGTAATATTTGAGTGAGAACATCTTTCAAGGGGGATTTGCGATTTTTTGAGGTTATAATGGTACTATTTCAGATGTATTCCTATAGGTTATCTTGATTCCATGTGTTTCTTGTAGCTTACTTGCTTGATTTATGAGGTGCTAAGTGTTGAAGGGTGTCCACTTTATTATTTTGGCAAAGGGGGAGAGAGAAAAGGAGTGTTTCCATCAATGAAAAAGTTGGATATTGTTGGTAAATTGATGGTAAGTGTTGTCATTGATGTTTACAAAGGATTTGTACTGAAAAAGTGGTTTAGCAGGTGCAATGAGATGGAACATGGTGGTCTAATGTGCTTGGTGCAGTTAGATGCTTGCATGAAGGTTGTTTGGATGAATGTATAGTGGAGTGGAGCATAGTATGGTATTTAAAGAAATGATATTCAAAATTTTTATGTAGGTTAGAGTCATTTTATGAGGTTCTCATAAATTATGTAGGTATGGTAGGTTTGACCATGAATGGTTGCCTATAGGGTTTTTAGTCTTATGGCTTGTATGTCATGGTATGGATCATAATATGCTTGGAATGTGCATGTTATAAATTTTTATGGAGCCAATAGGGAAATTATATGAATTAAAAGTGGTTTTAAGTGGTCTGCAAGGTTTTTTGGCTCTTGGCCTAGTTGGCCTAGGTAGGCTTGTGAGGCCTTTTGAAGGGTCAAAGGGTGTTTTTAGGTTGGTTAAGCTTATATTTTCATGGAAGATGGTCAATAAAGTTTTTTCAGGCATTTTTATGAGTTCTAAGGTTATATAAGGAGAGATAAATTCAATAAAAATCTTCATGTGCTTTAGAGGGTGCTCGAATGGTGCATTTTGAGCTTGAGAAGAAAGTTCTCACATTTTTAAGCTCATGTAGACTTTGCATGGGGATATGATCCTTTTGGATATATTGGGGAAGGTTCCTAAGAAAATTTTCCAAGAATTATTTTATGGATTAAGGACATATTATTTATGAACGATTACTAACAAAGTAAGCAGGTTTTTTATGTGCAAAATTCCTAGTCTTAAGACCTAATGTTGAAGATATTTCCTGTTGATTATTAATAAGATGGTGTATTGATAGAATGATGTTTTAATGTTTCATAGGAATTGTCTAGTCTTCTGAGGATGTGTTTGGTCAATCTTTACTATTTGTGGGTCCCACATAAAAGTGCTTCTTAACAGTGTTTTTGATATTGTGAAAGCAACTAGGGGAAAAAATGGGTGTGTGATGAAGCTTATTACTTGATTAAAATATTAATTGAAATATTTATTAATTTTAATTTCTCTATGTCAAATTTTTAGGTCCTCAAAGTTGTCTAGTCGATATGAAGGAAAGGGTGCCATGAGTGAGATAAACTAGTCAGAGTGAGAAGTGGAATTGGAAGGCCTAATTAGTGAGTAGGGATGGGTATGAGATCTTAGAGGTGATTTATGGGATGTATTACATATATTAATGAAAGTGGTATTGTTCCTCGTCACTTGGATTTGAGTGAATGGTTGACTCATAGTTGACCATGATGGTTTTGCTAGCAAAAGGAACTTGATTTGAGTGATTGAGTTTGATTACAGGGAAGATGGTCAAATCAAGTGTTTTTGAAGGTTTGATAGTGTTGAGGACTCATTGAAGATATTTTTTAGTGATTTTTAAAGTTTTACCAATCTCTTATTGGTCAAACATAGTCTTACAAAGCGAAGTTATGCTTCATTTTGTAAGGAGTATGAGACATGGGCTCATTACATGAACTAAAAAGTTGTTGCAGAGGTTCATGGCTGACCTTGAAAGACATAAGTGATTATTTATAATATATCCTAATGAGAAATATCTAACCATAATTAAGAATTGTATATATATTCAAGATGTTTTTATGCTCTTTGTGGGAGTAATCAATCTAAGACAATAAAGTGTGTGTGTTGATATTTGGAGACCTTATGCAAAGGTTGTTGGGGGTATTGGTGACCAATGTTTGTATGATATTGAGAAGAGAAAAATTTCATTAGACTCAGCATATTTTTTTGATTCTATTGATTATTTTTACTAGATTTATGAGTGAATATTTGTATATGAGCAAAAGATTTATGAAGGGATTATTGCTTGTGTTGAAGAGATAGCTTGGTGTCGGTGACTTGTGTGGAGTTAAGACTTATAGAAGAGAGTTATTTTAGGGTTTCTCTATCATATTGAGAATAAATTAGAGTTCAATAATTATTCATTTGATAGGTGTTATGTTGGTGCTCAACATCTTAGGCAAGTTGGTGCTTGTCATCCTTAGGGGTTGGTGATCCTTGTGAAGTGGCCGTTTCACTAAATCATCATGTTTGTGATCATCTTATAGGACTATAGTCCATTTTTTTTTATAGACTTGAGAGTGGGTTTTCTCCCCCATGAGGTTTTCCCACATAAATCTTTGTGTAATGGTTGCATTCATTTTTGTTCTTTGATTCATCTATCTTGCATATTGATGTGATTGGTTAAGTAGCTTGAAGATTTGGAAAATGGATTGCATTATTGTTAAACATTCATTGACTCATCCCCCCTCCCCCGCCCCCCTCTCTTAGTGGTTTTGTACCTCTATCACTGCCATCACTTTGTAACTATATTATTCTATATTTGATAATAAAATAAAATATTTTTCATATTTTGTAATTTTATTTCTATTAATAATAATTTGCTTTGGTAGATATTTATTCCCTATTTTGAAACACATATTTTGGCATAACTTGGAGCACACTTTCAAAGGTGAATTAATCTTCTAGTAATGTTTGGTGAAATAATGCTCATTATATAGGACAACATATGTTTTCTTGAATTTATGATTCCTTGAGACCTATACAACATCTTCAAAACCAATAACCAATGATATCATCACTCGTATCTTGTATTTGGCTATATTAAAAATATATTTTAATAGTCTATATTAATTAATTATTATTATTTATTTATCATTTCAAATTTTATTTCTATTTATCATTTATGTCAATGTTTAGCAGTAATTTCAATGCATAAACTTGTTTTGAAGTTCGTATTTTGTTACACTAACTATTAAAAATATGTCTTTTACCTATTTCATTTTATTACTTTGATTTCATTTATAAACTCTAAATTTTAAATCATAAACTCTAAATTTTAAATCATAAACTCTAAATTTTAAAATTTAAGTGAAAACCTAATTATACTACAACGCAAAAATTCTCAATTTTTTTAAGAAAAAAAACTTATTTTTATGCCATAATTTAGTAAACCCTAGGTTTTAAAGCTTTTGGTATATAAAAAACCTTAATTTTGTATGACTTAATTACGCATCACATCCTAATTTTGTATGGTCATCTTTCAAAATTAAGTTATTACAAATATGAAATTGCACTCCTTAAATTTATACTTGCCATAATCTTATAGAAAAATATTAATATGTTGAATTTTAATTATAAAATAAATATTAATTTTATAAACTTTAATTATCTAATTAGTATACAAATCATAATTCAAAACCTTTTATTATATAATAAAACTTAATTTTTCAAGCTCTATTTTTTTGTTTGGTTTTTTTAGAACTTGATTGTAATATTTTAAAAATATAATCATGCAAAAAAATTTAGAAGTCTTAATTGTATATTAAATATAATTTCTTAATTATAAACATTAAATTTATAAATTAATATTAAAATTTTTTAATCATAGACTAAAATTTCATTTTTTAAACCCTAATTTTGTGATCTTTAATTTTATTATAACCCTAATTTTTAAAGTCTAATTTATTAAACCTTTATTATTTATAAAACATTTTATCATTTTATAAAATTTAATTTTATAAAATCCTAATCATAACTTTGATTTTCAAATTATGAAACTATAATTATATAACACATAAAATGCTAATTTTGTGGAAAACCTTATTTTTATTTTTAGAAGCCTTAATTATATATGAAATGTATATATTGTAAGCTCTAATTTTAAAACCCTTATTAAATATATAAATTATTTATTTAAACTAGAATTATGCCCCAAAAAAAAAAATCATAATTTTGTAATTTTTAATTATAAGACAAATATAAGCTCTAGTTTTAGTAATTAATTTTGTCAATTTTAAAGTAGTATTATTTGCCTCTCATTATTTCATCTTATTATTAAGTTTTACATGATAATATTTTTTAATAATTATATATATATATATATATATATATATATATATATATATATATATATATATATATATAGTATTAAAAATTATTCTAACTTCTTTTAAAATATAAAATGTTGTGCACATAACTCTCTCCCATGAAATGAATAATTACAAAAACGAGTTTAAAATCCATCATGTAGTGGGGTATACAATCAAAGAAAAAGTAGTATTATTTGCCTCTCATTATTTCATCTTATTATTAAGTTTTACATGATAATATTTTTTAATAATTATATATATATATATATATATATATATATATATATATATATATATATATATATATATATATATATATATATATATATATATACTAACTTCTTTTAAAACATAAAATGTTGTGCACATAACTCTCTCCCATGAAATGAATAATTACAAAAACGAATTTAAAATCCATCATGTAGTGGGGTATACAATCGAAGAAAAAATAAAAAAGAAAGGGGAGTATACATATCTACATTTTTTAAATTGATATTTTTTAATACCGAGTGAAAGATTTAACAAAAAGATTGATTAAAAATAGATGCCATAGTTGAGTTACTAGAGCTTATTCTAGTAGTTCTCAGTACCCTAGAAATAATGAGAAAGAGCAATAAAATTATTTTATTAGTTATAGTTAATAAGAAGCATGGTTCACATATTATTAGGTTTTTTTTAAGGTTTTATTTTCATATTTTCATTTTATATATTAACATAAATAATTGTTGTGACATTGAATTATTACAATTGTTGGTAGGAGTAATTTATTTATTAAGATATGTTATTACATGTGGGTAAGTGTATGGAATTAGGGGATAAAAAGGGGGTCTATGAGTTATTTGAGACACCTACATTTAAAATTTGAAGATATAAAATTTCATAAATCAATAGAATTTAAAATATGATCAATAATGCATAGTTGATTTTACATTCCCTAACTACCTAAAAAAATATAAAATAATTTTTTTTTTTTTTTTTTTGTGTAGGGAATTAGGTTTAATTTTTTATTCTATTTTTTTTACTTAGAATCAATGGAATTAAAGATACATAACAAAGATAAATATGTATAGTTGCAGTATATAGTGATATATAAAGACATACCTAGAAGTAAATATAAATTAAAAACTTATATCAATAAAATAATATATATTTAGAAAAAGGAGAGAGTGCTAGATGTTGTATTTATTTTTTTAGGAATTTTTTGATAAAATTCATAGTGTTTACTATGGTGGAAGTTGCATTTTGTTAATTTTAGTAAAAATACACATTCGAATATGTGTTTACAAGTCCATGCCTTAGGCTTGAGAATCAAGACATTCTTGAGCCTTGAGGCATGTGTTTGTAAGGTCAAACTTTAGAATCATGTACACAAATTTATACCACTAATACAAAATTACTGCATACGCATAATATTTTACTATTACAATGACATGCATTTGGACATTTTATCAATTTTATTATTATTTTTTTTAATTGTCAAAGTTCATGCATGACCTTAGTCAACATTAGTTGTTAACATTGAGATTTTGTTCTTAAAAAAATGTAAACCTAATTTTGATTGTACTCTTGATGTCATTTGCCCAGTTAAATACATTGGTTTGGGGTTTTAAGGTTTATATTTTATGTAAATAGGGTTTTAAGATTTATGGTATAGGTTTTAGGGTTTAGGGTTTCAAAGCTTAGGTTTTAGGTTTTATGATTTTGGGTTTATGTTTTATGGTTTAGGGTATATTATCCAATTTTGAAATTAAATGGGGCCAATTCAAGCTCGTTAAACCTATTTTAATTATAAAATATGAATTTGGGCTCGATTAACCCCAAGTCATCACATATTAGGCCAACTAGTTAATTGGGGTAATTAGTGATGTGATTTGGGCCAAATTGAGTTGTGTGAATCTAATTATTACTCTAAATGATGTTAATTAGATTTAATTTTATTGGTTTAGGGTTTACAATTTAAGTTTTATGATTTAGGGTTTAGGGATTAGTGTTTATAGTTTAGGGTTTAGGGTATATAGTCTAATCACAAAGGAAATTGGGGTAAATTCAAGTTCATTGAACATACTTATGACTGTATAATCTAATTTTGGTCTCAATTATCCCCAATGTCATCATAAATTAAGTTAATTAGTCAATTGGATAATAAGTGATGTGATTTTAGTTGAATTGAGACATGTGAACATAATCCTTACTCTAAAGGATGTTAATTGGGGATAAATCAATAGGTGTAAGGTTTAGGGTTTACTATTTAGGGCTTAGGGTATAAGGTTTAGGGTTTAATTGCAAAGGAAATTTTGGTGAATTTGATCTTGATGAACCTATTTATGACTATAGAATGTGAATTTGGGCTCAATTAGCCCCAAATGTCATCACATATTGAGCCAATTAGTCAATTAGGGTACTAATTAGTAATGCAATTTGGGATTAATTGAGCCATATGATCTTAATTCTTACTTTAAAATATGTTAATTAAGGTTAAATATATTGTTTTAGGATTTAGAGTTTATGATTTAGGGTTTAGGGCTTAGGGTTTAATGTATATGGTGGAGGGTTTAGGGTATAGGTTCCAATCATGAAGGTAATTGGGGTTAGTTTGAACTTGTTGAGCCTATTTGTGACTATAAAATATTATTTTGGGCTAAATTTATCCCAATATCATCACATATTGAGCCAATTAATCAATTTGTGATATTAGTGATGAAATTTGGGCCAAATTGAGCCATGTGAACCTAATTCTTATTTTTAAAGATATTTATTAGGGCTAAATCAATTGGTTTAGGATTTAGTGTTTAAGGTACATAGAGTCTAATTACAAAGTCTTTTGGATAATTTGAGCCCATTGAACCTAATTTTGATTAAAAAATGTGATTTTAGGCTCAATTAGCCCCAATGTCATCGTAGGTTGAGCTAATTAGCTAATTGGGCTAATTAGTGTTACGATTTGGACCAAATTGAGCCATGTGAACCTAATTATTACTCTAAAAGATGTTAATTAGAGATGAATAAATTGTTTTAGGGTTTAGGACTTAGAATTTATGGTATAAGGTTTAGGGCTTAGGATTTAATGTCTAATCATGAAGGTAATTAGGGCTAATTTTAGCTTATTGAATATATTTGTGAATGCAAAATTTGATTTTAGGCTCAATTAGCCCCAATGTCATAATTGATTAAGCTAATTAGTCAATTGGGGAAATTGATGATGTGATTTAGGCCAAATTAAGCACTGTGAACCTAATTGTTACTCTAAATCATGTTAATTGTGGCTAAATCAATTGGTTTAGGGTTTAGGGTTAATGGTATAGGGAATTCAATTATAAATGCAATTAGACCAAGTTTAGCTCATTAAACCTATTTATGACTACAAAATATGATTTTGGGCTCAATTAAACCTAATTTCATAACATATTGATCCAATTAGTCAATTGGGATAATCAGTGATCTAATTTGGGTCAAATTGAGTCATTTAAACCTAATTAGTTTAGGGTTTAGAGTTTAGAGTTTAGCGTTTAAGGTTTAAGTGTTTAGGGTTAACAATGTATAGATTAAGGAACATATACACACTTTTACTTATAATAATATTACATGTATGTGGTTCTAGAAACTAAAATCGTGTACATATTTTAGGCTTAGTAATCACCAAACCCATGATCCAATGTTGTTTATGCACTTATAAAAACCACATATGTGAAAATTTTGAAATCATGTTAAATTAAAAAAGTTTCCACTTATTGGCCCCCCAATTTCATGCACTTATCCATGTGTGTGAAGTCTTATCATTTAATTTCTTCATCTATCCATCCTTAGGTAAATGTATGTATGTGCTTCAGTTTATAGTTTTACTTAGATTCATGCATGCATGTATTATCATAAATTACATAAATCAAAGTAGAAACATAATGTAGACAACTAAGTTTGTTACAAGACCCTTTTCCATTATGTATTTATCTTATTTTAGTGTGATTCATTAAATTGTGTATATTTGAGTTATTTAAGGTGAATTTTAGCCTACATTAAACTCTCTACATCTGTGTTCCATCTACATATCCTCATATCCAGATCATATTTATCTATTTTTTAGTTTTTAGATTCTAGTCATCCTTTCTTCAAAAACTCTCATCTCCATTATGAGAATTTATTTTTATTGATATATAATTAAATACTTGCTTACTCTATGCAGTAAGAAATTAGTGACCTTGTGATTCTTTCCCTTGTGTTTTTGTGGGCCTTTCTTACCTCATTATTTTGTAGTCAACATTTGTGCATTATATCCTAGAGAGCACTATATATACAAATCAATCCATAGTCATTGAATAATTTTTAAGGTGTTTATTGATTGGAGATCCTTCCCTGTGTTTGAGCCATTCATTGATTTTATCCAATACTAAAATTTTAAGGGAGCTTGTACATTGAGTCTAAAAAGCATCTTCATCAGTTCAAGTCTTATATTTCCATCATTTTATAAAAAAAGAGGGTTGGGAAAATATTTATATGATTGCATTAGATATCCTAGGGAAAGAAAGTGAAGCCCATTCTCTTAACTATACTTCACTTACTTTCACAAAGTAACTAGGTTGACTTTGATTCAATGTTTATGGGATATCTAATTACGAATCAACTAACTTGCACAAACATTTTTTGTTGCTACATTTTAGGGTTGGGTCAATGAGCGAAAAAGAGATAATTCATCACATTTTGCACTCATAATCAACCTACATACCCGCCCAATTTTTTTTATAAATAGTAAAATTGCAAGGTACATATTAACACCCAAGTACACATTCATTTGCAACATAGGTACACATTCAATAGAAATATAGGTATACATTTGATGGCATGCCAATTATATATTGTATACTTTTGTCAAGCATGTCAATTCTATTTGAATATAGTTAGTAGTCCAAATTTCATATAAAGTAGTACAATTAACTACTAGCCCAAATTTAGTTCCAAAATTCTACAATTTTACATAGGTTTGAACATTTTAATTTCCCTTTATTTTTTCATCATTTTTCATTACTTATTTAATCATTTTTGTTAATATATTTAGTTCTTGATTTTTGTAATTTATTGTTCTATCATAAATCTAACTTGTGTCGATATTTTTATAATGTTATTCTTAGATTACTTACCTTTATACATTTAATAATTAAAATAAGATGACACAAAAAAGTAAAATACTTTAAATTTATTTTAAATATTATAATTTTAATCTAATTTTTTTATAATATATCTATGAAACATAGAATTTTATCTTTGCTCACTTATTCTTTATCATTTTATATTTTTATTATATTAATGCACCTTTATGTTATAAACTTCTTAAATTAAATTAACATACAGATTGACAATCCAAATATTTAAAAAGAAAAAAAAAAAAAAATATATATATATATATATATATATATATATATATATATATATATATATAATATAAAATGAAAGAAAAAGATTAAAAAAAGAAATAAACAACTCGAAACCTTGACAAATACACTAATAAAAACCAAATCTAAACTAATTAATTGTACATACACAAATATCCCCCACCAAAACAAATATAATTCTATACCAAAACTAAATGTCTACATTTACCTAAGTTAATAAAAAGAGTTCCTCTTAAAAAATGAGCAGCAATATTTTTTTTGTAATAGTTGTTATTTATAACAAACATCCCAACCCTTTGACCTAAAACCTAAATATCCTTAAGCAATCCAATGGTAAATATCGCTGGCAAGAGTATGCTTCGTGTGGTTCAGAATTCAAAGCACATATACAAGGAAAAAGAAGAAAAACCGTGGTTTCTGACTAAAACAAGAATCGATGGATCTGCGCCATCCTAGATCTTTATGGAAAAGACTCTCGGCTGACAAGGACGGCCAATTCTAACGTACAAAGTTTTAGCCAGCACGCACAGCATAAAATGACTGAAAGTAACATATGGATGCAATAATGTCAGTAATATTTTTCTTTTATCATGCTATTAATGCCTGCTGCTGGTATTTCTTTTCTTTTTCATAACTGGTCTCTGACTAGTTTGCTCAGGGTTATCAGGAGTGTCCTTGGAATGCTTTTTCTTTTCATTTTAATAATGAGCTTCACATTCTCTGACTGTGATATTCTTACAAACACAAACTATTTGCAATTAAAAAAGACTACACTACAAGAACATAAAGAAAATCATGTCAAGCTGCATTGAGCATTTGTGCTATGTTCAGTGCAAGTATTGCAGCACTCTTCTAGCGGTAGGGGAACAAAACTCCTTATTATTTTAGACCAGCCGTTCAATTTACAAACCCTGTCTATATAGAGCTGCCATCCTTTTCATAACTGCTGTGTGAATGATAGAAATCTAACTGTTGTAGTAATTTTCATTTGGTAAGAGAGTTTAAATCTGCAAGAGTTTTTAGAAGAGGGATATTCTTACAAGGTTGGATTACTTTGATACTTACATCCCAGTTGGATGTACCATAGGACATGGCAGTTTTAAAGTATTCTTTGGAGAATTATTTGAGATAAAGAATATCGCTAGGTTTCTCGTGTATATTGTTAAAGATAGCATTTATACGTCTGTCTTCAATACATTTTAAATTAGGCAACCTTTCTTGCTATTTGGGTTTCCTTTCTGTAAAAAGTGTGAAGTAAAACTTAATATATAGTGATTTTTAAGAGCAGGTGAACGTCCCGTCCAGGAGTTTATTAGAGCAGATTGCCCCCGTGAGATGTGGACATTGCACCAGTCTCTTATCTGTGAACCTCACTGGACTATTTAAGCCACCACCACACCAGGTAAGAAAGTTAAGCTTTATTTCTGTTCATAATCATCACATAAAGCATTGCCTTTGCTTTATGTGAGGGATGATTGATACTGTTGTAATAAATTACAAGTTTTACATTATTTGAAAAAGTTTTCATTATTTAAAAGGTGGAGTGCAAAACAAATTGATAGTTCTCTTGGTAGTAAGTATTTTCAAATCATTATTTTACATGCTGTTTTTATGTTTTTATTTTGATCTACTGTGACATTTTTTTTTTTTCTATAAAACATTTCTCACTTCAGATCTGTTATCATGAATCATGATCATTTGAGATATTAAAATGGGAGGTGTACTTTAATATACTGTCATGTTATGTTTGGAGTACATATTAACATATTGTTCTCATATGATATATAAAGATTGGATTTGTCCTGATTAGGAAAAATACTAAACTTACAAACTAAAATAGAAAAATTAAATTTAAATAAATAAACAAATAAATAATGAATCATGCAAACTAAATGACAGAGGTAGTGTTGCAAGAAGACTCGAATGTATCGGAGAGACTAATATTTGTTTTGTAAGACTTGCATTTTAATGTTTTTTAAAAACATATTTTGTTTTCTTAAATTTAGATATGTTGAAATACTAAAAATAAAGATTAATATAATTATTGAGTTTTTTTTTTTAACATCTATTTTTTTATTTTAAAACTTAGTAATATTCGAATCTCCTATTTTTTTTGGAAAAAAAAATATAAAAACCCTGGATACTATTTTTCTGAAAAATAGCGTACCCTTCTCCTGGTAAATGTGCTTATAGGTAATACAATATTCTTTGATAAATAAGAATCTATCCTCACACAAAGAACTTAAGCAGGCAATGGGTACCATTAATGGTTGAATGAACATAGAAGTTTAGTTTGTCAGCTTTGAAACATGCAATCAGCCAAATGACTTTGGATATGAAGCTCTGTTTTTAACAGCAATCTAATAAAATATTGCAATTTTAAAAGTAAAACATCAACCCAAATAACGGAGAAAAATGGAATCATTGAACAGTCAAATAGAAAATGTTCTAAAATGTTTGAGTAGTCATGGTACTAGGTAGCATTTTATTGTTGGAGATCTGAATGTTACAGATTCCATTAATTGGTTGGGTAGATGTTTAAAGGCAAATAGTTCAGTCTGCTTTTTATATAGATTTCTAAAATGATGTATCCATGAATATAAACAGCTGCAGGAGGACATCAGCAGTACTTTTGAAAATAAAAAGGAGTCACATTCATCTTCAACTATTCCACATGGAGAAGTCGAATCAAATACGAAGAAATCAATGTTTGTAGGTAACCACAAATTCCCTGCTCTGCAACTCGAAAAAAGATCAATGTTCAACAAATCTTGAAATTCAGTTGATTTTATTTTTTAACATTAATACACAGCTACAGAAAAACGACAGAGAGCTCCATCAGTCTACAATCGTTTCATAAGGTACTATACAATTTTGTTAAATAAACATTGAAGAAATTCAATGGAAAATGCAATCGCTTTGAAATAATCTTCTATATGAACAGGGAGGAGATACAAAGGATCAAATCAGTGAATCCAGATATCAGTCACAGAGAAGCCTTTGGGACTGCTGCCAAAAACGTATGTATAATCCTTAGGTCTCCATATTCTTATTCTTTACATTTTACCCTTTACTATTACTATTTCTCATACACTTTGTCATCAACATGATTAGTATTACAATCAGCATACAGATTCCAACAAACGAATGCATTTACTTTTCTTCTTTTTTCAGTGGGCTTACATGGGGTTCATGCTGCCTAACACCAACAAGGTAGTGAACCCTAATCAGGTGAGTCTATTGTATTGTGTATGTTCTGCAAGAATTCCTCTGGACAAGACACTGTATATTTCGCTTACACCATCTTCACAATGTATTTATTTGTCTCAATTCAGAACAAATAGTTGAACAAAACTTATCTTCACCTATACGTTATGTTACAGGTTGACGTTGAAAATGCAGATGCATCTGCAAGTGCAAATGAAAATGCGCTCTAAAAGCTGATGCGCAAAGGTGAAGGGCGTGCTTTTCTGTTTACATGTGATAAATCGAGTTTAAAGCAGGCATAGACATTTCTGAATATATCTATCTTCTATTTCTATAGCATTTCTTTGCTGGAGAACCAAGTTTGTGCAAAGTCTCTACGTTTACAATGTGTTTTAATGGGGCGTTTCTACTGAACATAATTTCATGCATTACTTGCCTCCCATTCTGTGCGGTTATGGATGTCGAATCTTTTTTGTTGTAATGTTAGAATTAATCTACCTCATTAATACAAATATAATCAAATTGCATACAACTAAAAATGTCCCCTAGTTGTAAAATTTCTATTACACTATTGTTTTTGTTTATTATTGATCCGAATTAGACGGTATTGCCTTTTATTTTGTCTGTTTCCCTCTTTCTTCCCTCTCCGACAAACCTTCTCTCCTCTAACCTCGTGTTAGGGTTTAGATTATTTTTTCTGTTAGTTTTTGTGGTCGAGGCTTTCTCACCCTTTTGATTTTGGTATTAATGTTAAAAGGATTCTAATTTGAATTTTAAAAGTTTATAAATATTCTAGTGCATTTAAACATTTGAGAGAGTCTATAAGAAATTTTTAAAAATATTTATTATTTTTAAAGTGATTAATTGAGCATCTGCAAACATTTTATAGAAAACAATCATACAATAAAAAGCATTCATTTTAACCTAAGTTCATATTAGCAATATATTGCATCACATTGACTTCTATGAGTAAAGCATTCATCTTTTCAATGGCATATTATGTATCCATTAGTCACGAACCTTATTGACAATTAGCACGAGGACTAGAACAATTTTTTTTCCTTATCATTTTAAAGTTGGACTACCTTATTAAGGTAAGAAGAACTATAATTTCTTAGTGATTGGTGAGATTTTTAATTAAATTAAGAAAAGGTTTTTAACCATGGATCTAATGAACATCATTATAAGAAAATTGTACATGCTTATGATTTCTACTTGAAATATATTTTCTACAGTTCTATACTCTTCTAAATCATTTGTCACCCTTTATTGATCTAGTTTTGGATAATTGATTAGGTATGATTTACTATTTTTCATATAATTGGATCTTGTTGAATATTTATGGATATATGTGATCTGCAATATTAAAATCTATTTATTCATAAAAATTATAAAGAACCCACATTGTCTTACCATCCTTTGTATCATTCTTGCATATGACCTTACTCTATTTGTAGTAGATTTGATTTTCTTATGGACAATATGACGTCTCTATGTCTTGTTCCACTATATTTTGTCAAATATATAAGCCTTCACTCCTTTGTGTTTCATTCCAAACCTTAGGGTAATTTTGTTTTAATAAATTTCATAAAATGCTAAGGTACTTACATAGTGTGTGTGCTCAATGTTTGATCCTTATGTTAATTCTAAATCTTGCTTAAAAAAAATTATAATTTAAAAATATAGTTAGTGTCACACCATGAATTGTAAATAAGATTCATGTTCTTTTGAATTAGAATGGTGTGAATGGATCTCAAATTGATAATATATATGAAATGTATCATGGTCAACATGCATGCTAAGATGAACAAGATAGTGTTATAAATATTATATGTTTTAGGAAAAAACATAGAAAAAACCCTAATGGGATCATTGAATTAATGCATGTATTCGAATAATTTTCAATCCAAACCATTGGTGAAGAGGCCCAATACGTGGTTAAGGTGCAATAGATACCAATATATTAGCTACATAATGGTTATATGTGTACTCATAATGTATATAAGTGCTCATAATGTAGGTCAAGTACTTGGTTCATGTAATGGATTGCCAACCATATCTATTCATGTAGTCAACTCTCAAATCTATTATAAACCTAATCTTCCTCTTTTTTTATTTCTTAGAATATTTTAATGCTTATATTTCTCAAAATCCATAATTTATTTTTAAATTAATCAAAATCCTTACCACATTCCCATTGCATCTCAAATTTTTCAATATTTTAGATTTCTTCTTTTTAAACCATCTATTTCTTATCATGTTTCTCAAATTGATTCACATTTTCTCAATCCTACTAATTTACAACATGTTTCTATACTAGCCTATTATATCTTTACTTCTATTCCATATCATAAAATGACTACATTGATATACTTGGACACTGCACATACATTTGAATCTTAAGCACACTTTCCCTCTATCTATATAATCATATATTATCTTGGACAGTTATATTATCCAAATACACCTATTCAGGATCAACTTAGTTTATATTATAACATATAAACATTCTAGATAAACATTCTCCATATCTCAGATCACTGATTTACACTTCCAGGACAATACTGGTAATCCCTAAATAATGTTAGTTACTATAACCTTAGTCCACTTATGGTGCCAATGTCTAAATGTAGGTAATTGATATTTTTCAAATTGAGGTGTCTCCATTAGGTTGTCATTGACACATTTAATGGGTTGGTCACATCAAGAAATAGAAAAGATTTGGCTATAAATACAATCATTCCTAAGGTTATACTCACTTTAGAACTACTTCGAAATTATTAATTTAAATTTTGAAAATCACTTGAAAACTTAAAGGAATACACATTTATAAACCCCTCAAAATAGAAGTACTAGAGCCAAGTCTAAATATATGAAAGTCAAAGTTGCATGGTATAAATTATCAAATATCAAAACATTGCATTTCATTCTAAATTATTCATGATGCTGCACACATATAGTTTTAGCCCTCATCAAAGTATTGGAACTTAGGAAATTGTTAGCCATTTGATGAGGAGTAATTAGACCTATCCAACCCAAAATACTAACCTATTTTTAAAATTCATCTTAAGATCAATAGAAAAATTAAGGTTTAGATGGAAGGATAAGGAAAACATACATCAACACATTATACTGAAGTTATGCACACACACATGAATTTTTTTAGTTGTGGGTATAAGAGTATCATGTGTTACAGCCCCATATTATGCATACAGACATTTCCCATAACCATTGAATAATGTAATCAATTATAGGTATCAAACTCCATCGGTATCATCTAAAAGGTCTTGATCCTCTATTTCAAGTTTGATAAACTAAAGAAGTAATTACATAATAGTTTAAATTACTTCTACACCTATGAGTGATAGATAAACCAAATTAGCTAATTACATTTCTTCCCTATTTTTTTGTTAATTTTAAATCAAAACAATGAAATATATATAATACCAATTTAATTTTATATTAGTACTTTATTACCATATTTTACAAAATAAGATTATCTCTAATTCTACAATAGTTTAGATCACTTAAACATAAAATGATTTGGTGAAACCAATCATTGAATTGTGCACATTAGGGTTTGATATTTTATCCTCTAGATTAAGATTTCAGTTTTATATCTGATTTTTGATTTCTAATTCTTTCATAATTAAAACCATAACATGACTATAATGGATGCCCATTATTTATATTTCATAATCCAACCTATGGTTGTAATAGTTGCATGTTTTTTTAAATCCCTAAAATACATAATGTTTTTATATCCCATCCAAAAATGTGTTGAATTCATATTCAATATAAATAAGGATAATATTATACAATAGGAAATATTAGCTCCCCTTACAAACACATATTGTATGAATGTTGAATTTGAGATTCTTTTGGATTAATATTCATAAGGAAATGGCATGTATCACTCCTCTCATTACTCCTCCCCTTTCATTACTCCTCCCTCAAGACAATAGGATAGAGACAACACTCCTCGTTACTCCTCCCATTTTACTATTACATTGATATCCATTTGGCCATCTTATTGATTTTATTATATATATTTTTTAATTGTCAAAGTTTATGCATGGCCTTAGTTAATGTTAGTTGTTAACACTAAAGATTTGTACCTAAAAAAATGTAAACCTAATTTTGACTATAATCTTGATGTCATTTTTCCAACTAAATAAATTATTTTAATGTTTTAAGGTTTAGGTTTTAGGTTTAGAGTTTTATGACTTAGAGTTTAGGGTTTTAGGGCTTAGGTTCTAGATTTAGAGTTTTAGGGTTTAGGGTTTAAGGTAGAATCATGAAAATAATCTTGTCTAATTTAAGCTCATTGAACCCATTTGTGACTACAAAACATGGTTTTGGGTTCAATTAGCCCCAATATCATCACATATTGAGCCAATTAGGTAACTAGGGAAAATAGTGATGTGATTTGGGATAAATTGAGTATCATGAACTAAATTATTACTCTAAAGGATGTTAATTAGGGATAAATTGATTGGTTTAGGGTTTAAGATTTATGATTTAAGGTTTAAGTTGTAAGGTTTAGGGTTTAGGGTTTAGGACTTAAGTGATGTCGAAGCATTTATAGACTTGAGCAATCTTGCATCACCAAAAATAGAGTGAGTTTGCTTTCAATTTTTTGTTTTCATTTTGGCTTTGGTGTGTTTGGTTGGTGGAGACCTTATTGGTTTCTAAGCTGATTCATTTTTTATAGTTGATTTAATAATGTGATCAGAGACATCATATTATACTCCTTAACTCTTATTGCATGGGGGGTTACCTTGTTATTTGAATTCAAAGACTTCATCTTCTAAGTTGACAAAGTTGAATAGTAATTGGGTCTTGGACAATAAAATGAATCATTGCTTTAACAATTATACTTCTTTCCCAAGTTGGTATCGACAAATTATTATTGTTGACTACAATGTTAAATAGGTTTTATTTCCAAATATAATTATAAAACTCTTTCCTTAGTTATCTTTTATCCATGATAGGTTCTACATCAAGCTACAATGTATCTCAGGTATGTATGTCCTTAGATATTGTCATCTTGATGAATGGTTTGCTTGTGATTAAATATAATGTATATGGATACATTCATGCAGAATCACCTTTAGTCTATAGACTTCCTTACCTATGAAAGACATGAAGCTTTACAAAATAGCTCACAATGGTAATCGAATATGTAAAGTCTGAATTAGTCTTGGCCTGAGCCAAGTTTTTTATTGCAGTGCTAAATGGTGATCCTGATTGGATCAAATGATTTCAATGTGGCCTAGGGTAATGGTTGGAACCATGATTTAAATCTTTCAATGATAAATGCTATCAATAAAGTTGATTTCTAAGGAAAACCTAACATATTTAGGATAAAGATTAAAATGTTTCATTTTATAGCATAGTACAAAACCTGATAAAGTCAGGCAAAATGTAACAAGATTTCTCTTCTTTTATTATATGCTATCACAATCTAACTAGAGCCATATGTAGGTGGACCAATGTATTTTGTCTTTTCCTTCAAATCATTTTGTATGAGAAACACCTGTATTTGAAGATGAATCATTTCCTACAAGTTGAAGAGATGTTGGGAAATGCATATAGGTGATATATTTTTCCTATATAATGACATTGACATTCAATTTCGAGGAGGATGGCTCAAAAATTACACAAATAGGACTAAAACTATAATTTGTGAGTTCTTTTGGTCTAGGAGTAACATGTGTCTACCAATTTGAAGTTAGAGGTTTTGTATGAGTCTAGGGATGTTTGAAGTTGTTTCCTCTTTGTAATTGAGTGTCTAATAAGCTAAATTATGTAAAATATTGTATTTATTTTCTAATACAAGTGAATCTTTACTTTGAGTGTATGTCAATTATTTGAAAAACTGTGTAAGTGTGACCATAGGATTTGTGTGAAATCCTACAACATGTGCATTAATGGCTATTTTTAATTATACCTCCAGCTTCATTCTTGCACCAAGGAGTATCAAAGCAAGGTAGTATCCTTATGGTTTTGGTTGTGAAGACTCCTCATTGTAGTTGTGGGATATGAGAGAGAAGTTTACATAGGGATTATAAGTTGTTGAGAAGCTTGAATATGTGGTTGCAAGTGTGTGAAGTCCTAAAATAGTGTGAGGAAGTTTTGAGAGACTCAATTTAGAGTCCATTGCAGGTTATGAAAGAGGATCTTTTTAGTTCATGGAGAGAAATGGCACACAAGAGAAGAGCACGTGAGATGAATGAGTTGATGAAGATGTTAAAAGTGTTCTAGGAGAGACTGGACATGATGGAAAATATTGCACATGATGATGACTATGTAGCTACTTGTGATGGTGATGAGGAAGAGTTGATGGTGGGGTTCTTATCCCTACAATAGTGAATAGATGCTTTGGATAGAGGCCAAGTAAGTGGAGTAAAAGAGACCATCTAAGGTTATGGTGAAGAAAAAATGTTAATCTTTGAATGACATTCTTCTATTTTATAGAAATTAAAGTTTAGAATAGTTCATGGCTTGGATAGTTGAGCTAGAGATGTGTTTTGTGAACGATAATGTTATTGACCTTATGAGGGTGAATTTTGCATGTAAGTAGTTGAGTGGAATTGTAATAGTATATTGGAAAGCTCTTCAATTTAGGAGACAAAATAAAGGTAAGAAGAAGGTTTATGAGTGGGAAAATTTGGTTTCCAAGATGTTAGGTCGATTTGTGCACCCAAAATTGTAGCTAGGATGGTTGAGTAAACTTCATGTGAAGAGGCTTGAGAGAGTATGTGAGGAGCATATTTCGAAGAGGGGAAATATAAATGGTGAGATATCATCTGAACATCTAAATACTACTTCAAAGAGTATAAAGGAAGTGTGCAGGTATGCCTAAGGTTAGGCTATCTTAAAATACAACAAGGAGAGGATTCTATATGTAGATCTTAAAGCTTATTTTTAGAACAATAGTATGTATGAGAGCTATGACAAGCCCACAGATGAATAAATAGTTGTGAAGAATGATGGAGAGGTGATACATTATTCACTATAAGTTGGAAACCCATTATGTGATGATGGGCAAGTAGTTGTGGAGTCCCATGAGTGGGAAAATTTTGAATTTTCCTTGGTTAAAGATGGTAATGAGATTGTTACTCTTATTTTGGATGGTAGTGAGGTTGAGGATAACCAAGGTATGATACATGTTTCCATGAGTGAAACTATGGATGTGAAAGATGATGACAACTATGTAGAATTTCAGGTAGAGGGAAAGAGAAGCCAGTAATAGTTGCATGTTTTTTTTTGAATAAGTATTGTATGAGGTTCTTTTACAAGTGAATGCACATAGGGATATGAATACAAAGTATTAGCCATGTGAAATAGCTAAAGTCAAATATGTTGATGTGTAGATAATAGCTACAAGTGTTTTCAAAATGGGCCATTGGAAATCCATTGTGAGAGTGAAAATGTTGAGAAACATACTAGTGTTGAAGAGTAGTTGGACAACATGTCCTTAGGGCATGATGGAGTGGTGAATGAGTTGTTAGAGGAAAATTTTGTTTCCCCTGATGTGTTTTTGTAGTGTGCAGGTTCGGATATGGAGATAGTAACTAAGAAGAGGATTAAGTGATGCAATTAAACGTCTTAATAGGCCTACTATATCTCTAATATACCTAAATATGATGTAAGTACACTTGCAAAGAGATTATTATATACCTCTTCTAGCTTATACCAATCTATATTTTCCGTATATGTCTTTTATTGTTGATCAAGGCTTATAGCCTTCTTAATACAAAGTCTTCATTGATCTGCCACCCCTTATTAGATGGATACTAATTCAAAATAAATAAAACTTGATTATTCAAAATGTTCATTCATCCATATCTCTCTTTATATTTAGTTTCTTTCTTAAAAATTGAAAGCCTAGTTTCATACCTTAAAACATGATTCTTGTGCTCGAAATGGGGTCTATCACTTCTTTTTGTATACGTTGAATTAGATCCTCTTATTATTTAACCTTTCATAAGAATGTTCATCTATATAAATCTTATATATATCAATAAACATGTTTTAAACCCTTCACTCTACTTATTTCTTCAAGAAACCATAACAACATAGTCTTTTTAGCCTATATTTAGGCCTGCCAACTCATATGTGTTGAATACCTGAGCAATTTAAGACTATTTAGAACTAAAATCAGGTTCTTATATTCATTTAAGTACTACACAAGCTAGAAATCAAGTCTTTTCCCTTATCTAAGCTCCCTATACTTCTCTAAATACAAAAAATAAGGTTTTACTAGGCTTAATAATAGACATGTGGATTGTGTTTTCCACTAAATCACCCTCTAAATATCTCAAAACAATTTAAAACCTTTTCCAACACTTCAAAGACATCAAGATACACCTTTTTTCAAGTCTTCATGAATTTTGAAGGGGTTTTTAGTATTCAAACCCTAAGATTGGTTCCTACAGGGCCAAGAACACTTAAATCTAAATAAATTCAATTTACTCACCTACTATAGACTACTTAGACTTGTTTAAGAATCTTCACACTTAAATTCTTCATCCCTAATTATTTTTAGAGCTTGAACCAACTTAATTATAAGCAAAAGACTATTTGTCCATCTAACATAACCCTCCTTGACAATATTATTTAAATAGTAATCAACAATGTAATAAAACTCTAACTTTATTACCTATTCAAGGCTATTTAGAATTTGAGAAGAATCTCCCCACACTCCACTCAATTATCCAATTCAAAATTCATATGGAGATTACTAAAAATAACCTTTCGAATGCTAAGAAATTTTATCTTATGTGCTTATAACTGTGTACAATGTCTTTAGGTCTGAATCATAACTGTAACATTATTTCCTGAGTCTTAATATGATCTACCAATATTTAATACAATCACATACACGTAATACATATTATTAATTTAAGTATGTCATTCAACAAAGACATTCCTTCATTTATTTCAGATTGTACTACATAAAATAGTGTTTTAATACATCTATAGGCTCAAAAGTCATTATGAGAGCATAAAGTCATATCAAGGAATATAAAATAACATATACTCACATGTGTATAATATTATTGGATTTAATAAATAACTTAAATAATATTCTTCTTATTCATATCTTTGAAATAATACACATACAGATCCCCACAACTATTTCAAGCCTCACCAAACCTAGACGCCTACCACCTTCCTCCTGAACCAACAAATCAAACTTTATTCTTGTGTGATAACTTTATTTAGCTCATATTTACAAGGTTAGAGATTCATAAATTTTAAAAATAAATCTAAACTTGGTTTCATATCACCTAAAGTTCCTCAATTCATCTTATCTTCTTTTCAATGTAGGTATTCACCTTAACAACTTACTGAATTAAGTCCTATGTTGAATTTTAACATTCTTATCATTGTTTAAGGCATATAATTACTATTGAACATACCCCTAGACCTAATTAACCCTTCTCAACAAGACCTTTATCACCAAAATTTTTTAAAACATAAAAATGTCTTTTTGAAGTTCCTCTACTATTTGAATTTTATAATACTAATTTTTGGCAGTAAAATAACATATAAGCTCATATGACCTATACAATATAGGATGACGCTTGGTAATGTTTCTCATTATCAAACACAAACTCATAATACCTACCAAACTACATATTTACAATGTTTGAGATGATGCTCTTGCATCATACTCCCCAAGCAGGAGATTTGAGCTACTGCTCAAATGTGGTTGAGTACTTTTTCCTTTTCTTCCAATTTATTTGCATCTATAGCTTCTCTCTTGTACCACTTTTAGTTATGCTAACTTCTTCATGATTTAAGATCTTAATTGGTTCAATTTTATATTCCTCTTCTATCTTCATGAGTCTCATAAGTCACTCCATCTCCTTTGTTATTGAACCTACATATACACATCTCCATAAAGTATTAGATTTAAAATATAGAGACCCTTGAGTCTCATCATGTTCCTTTTTCCACCATACTTGTTCATTCAGATTACAATCCTTCTCAAGCTCTATGAGGTTCCCAACCTACTTTTCCTCTATGTTTACACATAATTTGTCCTCTTCTTCATATGTTACTCCATTATTTATAACATGCTCTAAGGCTGCTATCTATGCTTGTAAATGCTCCAAACTTTCATACATAAACCCATTATATTGTTGCTCTCTTAGCAGATATTATGTACTTGTAATCTACTTCTCAAGGTTCCATATCTCCTTATTTTCTTCATCTCTTTCAAAATTTTATGCTTCAACTCGAACATCTTCTTCTTTCACTACTTCATACACTATTTTTCATAGTTTAGCAGCCAGTCTTCCTTGTCTTTTTCAAGTTTTAATGCCTCAAATTGGGAATTATCTTATTCATTCTTCATACCTATAAACACACACTTAAAAACAAGGTTAGAATTAAAAATTTGAGGCCAAATGGCCCCTCTAGATGCCTCCTTCCATGGAACCACTTTATCTTGTGCTCTTAGAAGTTCTTCTTCTTCTAAAGCTGCATAGAAACTATAAATCCCATGTTCTTCCATTTCAAGAGAAGCTAGAAATGATTCTATAACCTCTTAATCCTTGATTATGTTCTCTGCAATGAGAACTTCTTTCACTTCCTTTTATTCATTTACTAGCTCCTTTATCTTCATGACATTTTGCTTTCTTATTTCTTTCTTGATCAAGATAATTTATCTATCTTCTTTTTATTTCCACAAGTATCTCTATAGGCCACTTCACCTTCTTCTTAATTTTGAATACCAATGATTTTCTTTTATTCTCTTTCAAGATATCTATCATGGGCTGCATCTCTTTTATGATTTGTCTTAACTCACTTACCTCCTCTTCTTTCATGTGGTTCTTCCTTGGCAGTATTTTCATATTTTCCTCTTTCTTTTGTGTATCACCAAAAACCTCTTTGGTCTTTTGACACGTACTCACTCTTCTTTCAGTCTCACCCGAGTATTTTTCACCTTCATCTTTTGACTATATCTTGAACCTCAATGTGTTTTTACTTTCCTCTCAATCCTCAATGGGATTTAAGATTGCTTGAACCTTCTTTCTTTGTCTTTATTAGAACATATAATTATATAAAATAATTCCCAATAGCTTTAACTGAGCTCTAATACCAATCTGATATAAGTAGACTTATTATTATGCCTACTATATATCCTATATCCCTGACTATAATGTAAATATACCTACAAAGAGATGACCATATACCTCTTCTAGCTTATACCAATCTAAATTATTGGTATATGTCTTCTATTGTTGATCAAGGCTTATAGCCTTCTTAGTACAAAGTTTTCATTGATCTGCCACCCTTTATTAGATGGAGACTAATCCAAAACAAAGACAACTTGATTATTCAAAGTGTTCATTCATCCATATCAATATACATATCTCTTTATATATCCAATTTCTTTCTTAACAACTAAAAGCATGGTTAAATACATCAAAATAGGATTTTTGTGCTTAAAATAGGGTCTGTCTATTTGAGACTAAGAAGGATTTAGGTAGAGGTGGATCGATAGTAATTGGTTTGAGCCCACATGGGAGAGTAAGGTACATGATAGAGCATCTTGGCAGTGTTGGTTAGACAAGAGTAGGTTTCAACCCGCATATGAGTTGATTGAGAGATGGTTATGCCTTTGATAGAGGATGATGAATGATGGTGGGTCTAAACCCATAGAGGAGAGAGAGTATGGTAGGTGGTCAAATCCCATAATGAATGATATAAAGAGCATAAATGTGAAGAGAAGAAAAGAGACACCAACATGTTGGAACTAGAAATAGCGTAAGAAAAAGAAGAACATGCAATTGAGGTATTTGGTATATTAGAAGGGGATGCCATGGTCATTTTTCCTCATGACTAAAAGAGTGGTTTGGCCACTCATCCTATCCATGTGGGCTAGAGCTAACATTTTTTAACCTTGGATGTTTGATGCAGGAGCATCCGTGGACTTGAGGAATCTTACATTGCCAAAAATAGAGTGAGTTTATTTTCAATCATTTGTTTTCATTTTGGCTTGGTGTGTTTGGTTTGGAGTAGACCTTCTGGGTGTTTGAGTCAGTTCATGCTTTCACTTGATCTTATCATGTCATAGACATCATCTTACACTCCTGAACTCTTCTTGCATGGGGAAGTTACCTTGGTGTTTGAATTCAAATATTTCATTTTCTAAGTTGATGGGGTTACATCGTAATTGGGTCTTGGACAATTGAATGACTCATTGCTTTAGCAATCAAAATTATTTCTTGAGTTGGTCACGACAAATGGTTATTGGTGACTGCAATGTTAATTAGGTTTTATTTCCTAAATACAATGGTGAAACTCTTTCCTTAGCTCTTCTTTGTCCATGGCAGGTTCTACATCGAGTTGTAATGTATCTAGGGTATGTATGTCCTTAGATATTGTCAACTTGGTGAATGGTTTGCTTGTGATAAATGATAGTGTATGTGGAGACATTCAAATAGAGTTGCCTTTAATCTGTGGACTTCCTTACTCGTCCAAGTCATGAAGGCTAGTGACAGAGCTCCCAATGGTAATCGGATATGCAAAGTCTGAATTAGTTTTGACATGAGCCAAGTGTTTTATTGCAGTGTTAAACGGTGAGCCTGATTAGGTGAAATGGTCTCAATGTGGCATAGTGCAGTGGTTGGAACCATGATTTTGATCTTTTAATGAGACATGATATCAAGAAAGTCAATTGCTAAGGAAAACCCAACATATCTGCACTGTGTATAATGCCTTAGAAATCCTGATTTAGTCTTGCCAAGGCAAAAATACTTCATCAGAAATGATGGGGTCTGGGATAAAGATTAAAACATTTCATTCCATTTTATTTCATAGTCAAAAACCTAATAATTTAGGCAGAATGCAAAATCCATTATCTTTTTCTATTATACACTGTCACAACATGACTAGAGCCACCTGTAGGTGGACAAATGTATTTTGTCTTTTCCTTCGAACCGTTTTGTATGAGAAATGCATGTGTTTGAAGATGAAACCTTTCTCAAAAGTTAAAAATACATTGGGGAATGCGTGAAGGTGATCCATTTTACCTATATAAGGACATTGACATTCAATTTCGAGGAGGCTGGCTAGAAAATTACATAGAACAAGACCAGAACTATAATTTTTTATTTCTTTTGGTCTAGGAGTAGTGTGTGGCTACCAATTTGAAGGTAGAAGTTCTATATAAGACTAGGGATTTTTGAAGTTGTTTCTTCGTAATTGAATTTTCAATAAGCCATATTACGACAAAGATTGTATTTGTTTTTTTTTTTGTTGTGATTTAATACAATTGAATATTTGTTTTGAGTGGATGTCAATTATTAGACAAAATGTGCAATTGTGATCATAGGATTTGTGTGAACTCCTGTAACACAAATATTAATGATTGTCTTTAATTAGATCTTCAGCTTTGTGCTTGTACTATTAGGGTTTAGGTTGTTGGGTATAAAATTTAATTGTGAAGGTAATTGGGCCAAATTTGAGCTTGTTTAATCTATTTGTGACTACAAAATGTGAATTTGGGCTCAATTATTCCTACTATCATCATAAATTAAGTCAATTAATCAATTAGGGAAATAAGTGATATGATTTTGAGCAAATTGAGTCATGTGAACATAATATTTAATCTAAAAGATGTTAATTGAGGCTAAATCAATTGGTTTAAGGTTTAGGGTTTAGTGTTTAGGGCTTAGGGTATAGCATTTAGGATCCAATTGTAAAGATAATTGGTGCTAATTTGAGCTTGTTGAACTTATGTCTGACTACAAAATATGATTTTGGGCTCAATTAGCCCTAATATCATAACATATTGAGTTGATTATTCAATTGGGGTAATCAATGATGTGATTTGGGCCCAATTGAGCCTTGTGAACATAATTCTTACTTTAAAAGATGTTAATTGGGGCTGAATTGATTGGTTTAAGCTTTAGATTTTATGATTTATGGTTTAGGGTTTAGGAAGTAGAGTTTAGGGTCTAATCGTGAAGATAGTTGGGGCTAATTTGAGCTTGTTGAGCCTATTTTTGACTACATTATATGATTTTGATCTCAATTTGTCCCAATTCCACCATATATTGAGTTGATTAGTCAATTGCAGAGATTAGTGATATGATTTGAGCCAAATTGAACCTTGTGAACCTAATCCTTACTCTAAAAGATGTTTATTGGGGCTAAATCAATTATTTTAGGGTTTAAGATTTAGGGTTTGGGGTTTAAAGTGCATATGTTCCAATCACAAATTTATTTTGAGCTAATTTGAGCTCATTAAACCTATTTGTGACCACATAATATAATTTTAGGCTCAATTAGCCCCAATGTCATCACAAATTGAGCCAATTAGCCAATTGCGGCAATCAATGATGTGATTTAAGCCAAATTAAACCATGTAAACCCAATTTTTACTCTAAAGGATGTTAATTGGGGTTGTATTGATTGATTTAGGGTTTAAGATTTATGATTTTATGTTTAGGGTTTAGGATTTAGGTTTTAGGACTTAGGATTTATGGTTTAGGGTTTAGCATTTAGGATCTAATTGTGAAGGTAATTGAAGCCAATTTTAGCTCATTGAACATATTTGTGAAGTTACAAAATGTGATTTTGGGTTCAATTAACCCTAATATCTTCACAAATTGAGCCAATTAGTTAATTGGGACAATCAATGATATGATCTAGGTCAAATTGAGCCTTGTGAACCTAATTCTTACTCTAAAAAATGTTAAATGGGGATAAATTGATTGATTTATAACTTAGAGTTTAAGATTTACAATTTACGATTTAAAGTATAGTGTCCAATTAAGAAGAAGTTCAAAGCATTAAAAGATATGAAATGAGAAAAAAAATTAAGAAAGCCAAAACCTTCATAAATACATTAATAAAAACCAAATCTAAATCAATTAATTATGAATACACAATATCCTAAAACAATATTATTCTATGCATAAAACTATGCTTAACCAAAATTAAATATCTAAATTTACACAATTTAATAAAAAGAGCTCCTTTTAAAGAATGAGAAGCAATATTCTTTTGTATTAGTTATTGTTTATAACAGCCCTACACTTCAAAATGCAAACATGTTGACCTAAAAGCTAAATATCCTTGAGCGTTCCAATAGTAAAACCTAAATATCGCTGGCAAGAGTATGCTTCGTGTGCATTCGGTATTGCAAGCACATGTATAGGAAAAAGAAGAAAAACCAAGAGTTCTGACTAAAACAAGAATCTATGAATCTGTGCCATCCTAGATCTTTATGGAAAAGACTCTTGGCTGACAAGGATGGCCAACCCTAACGTACAAAGTTTTAGCTAGCACGCCCATCATAAAATGACTGAAAGTAACATATGGATGCAAAAATGTCAGCAATATCTTTCTTTTATCATGCTATTAATTCTTGCTTCTGGTATTTCTTTTCTTTTTCATAACTGGTCTCTGACTAGTTTGCTCAGGATTATCAGGAATGTTCTTGGAATGCTTTTTATTTTCATTTTAATAATGAGCTTCACATTCTCTGAATGTGAGATTCTCATAAACTAGATAGAAACCCAAACTCATTGCAATTAAAAGATAATACACAAAAAGAACATAAATAAAATCATGTCAAGCTACATTGGGCATTTGTCTACAACAATGCTTAAAAATAAGAACTTTTTGATTTTCTTGAAAATCTTGATCTTCTTGATCCTGTTCATACAAAGCTATGCCCAAGGTGTCTATAAATAGATTTAAAAGCAAAAAATAACTGAAAATAGACTACATAACTAACTAAAATTAACTCCAGTCTTTAACATGCTAACTGAGACTAAACTACTTCTCTAACAGTTTAACTAACTATTTGTTAACTAACTGATAGTTAACTATTGTGCATGACAAAAGGAGGGAGGTGGAACAAGCAGTTAGACTAAAGTGGAGAAATTATCTCCTGTTAATATTCAATTTCTAACACTCCCCCTTAATTTCTACCACTAACTACTTCAGCATTTACAATGCCTAAATTTTATCTTAGATAATCAAAGGTCTCCTTTGCTAATGCCTTTGTGAATATATCTACCAATTGATCTTCAGATATACATAACTCTAGATGGATTTCTCCATTGTTCACTAACTCTCTAATAAAGTGAAATATTGTATCAATGTGCTTGCTCCTCTTGTGAAAAACATGATTTTTTGATAATGCGATTGCTGATTTGTTGTCACAAAAGATTGGTGTTGACTCCTTCTACACTTGTAATAAATCTATCAAAATTCTCCTCATCCAAGTTGCTTGACATGCTGCTAATGTGGCTGCTACATACTTTGCTTTAGCTGATGAAAGTGTCACTATAGGTTGCTTTTTGGATGCCCATGTGACCACACCTGTTCCTAAAAGAAAGGCATGTCCAGAAGTACTCTTCTTGTCATCAACGCTACCTACAAAATCACTATCAGTAAAACCAATCAAACTAAAATCATTAGTTGTGGAATATAAAATTCCATATTTTGTAGTTCCTGCCACATATCTCAATATCTTTTTTCCAACTTGCCAATGTGAGTCTTTCGGTGACTCCATGAATCTTGAGATTAAACTGACCCCATGATATCTGGTCTTGTAGCTATAAGATACATCAAACTGCCAACTAATCTTTTGAATGTTGTAGAATCAACATTAGACCCTTTATCTTCTTTGCTAAGTTGGGTCCCTATAGCAATTGGTGTAGGCTCTGGTTTACAATTCAGCATCTTAAATCTCCTTAACACATCCTATGCATATTTAGTTTGACAAATAAAAATTCCTTTCTCTGATTGTACAACTTCTATGCCCAAAAAATACTTCATTAATCCCAAATCTATCATTTCAAATTCTTTCTTCATTGCTGATTTAAAAGTGTCTACAGACAAATTTCTAGTGAAAATCAAATCATTAACATACAAACACACAATCAAAATTTGACCTTCTTTGTTGATTTTTGTGTACAACGTAGGCTCACTATTGCTTCTGCTTAATCCATTGTTTGTCATATATGAATCAATATTGCTATACCATGCTTTTGGTGCTTGCTTGAGACCATAAAGGGCCTTCTTCAATCTGTAGACTTTTTTTTTATGTCCTTGCACTTTATAACCTGGTGGTTGTTTCACATATACTTCTTCATCTAGTAAACCATTCAATAAAGCTAATTTTACATCCATTTGATATACATACCAATTATTTTGAGTAGCTATTGATAAAACCATTATAACAGTATTAAGTCTAGCAACTAGAGCAAATGTTTCATTATAGTCAATTCCATGTTCTTGTGCAAAACCTTTTGCTACTAACCTTGCCTTGTGCTTTTCAACATTTCTATCTGCATCAAATTTAGTCTTATAAACCCATTTGACTCCTATACAATCCTTACCTTCAGGTAGATTAGTTATATCCCATGTTTGATTTCTTTCAATGGCATTCATTTCTTCATCCATTGCTTTTATCCAATGTTCCTCATTAACTACTTCTTCATAACACATAGGATCATGAGTGAAAAGAGCAAAATTTGAAACCAAATCTAATTTCTCTTCTTCTTGATTATAAATTTCATTCAAGTTTCTCATTTTCTTACCTTTAATTCTTAATCTTAAAGTAGCAAGAGTTGGATTTGATTCATCACTTACTTGTGAATTTGGAGTAGGATGACATGCATGTCCAGATGATTCACCTTGTTCAAACCTCCTAGGTGTTCTTATTGGAGTGCTTGTTCTTGCTTGTGGAGAGGATTGTCCACCTTGCAAATTTTGTTCTTTAGATTCTTCTTCATTCTGTGGAATTGGTGCTCCAATTGTGATGGTGCTACTATCCCATGCTTCTTCTTCCTTAAATTCAACATCTCTGCTAATAATCACTTGCTTGAAATGGGGTTATACAACTTATAAGCCTTTGATTCTTCACTATAGCCAATAAAAATGCATTTCTCACATCTATCATCTAGTTTTCTTCTCAATTTAGATGGTATAAGAGAATATGCAATACAACCAAAAATTCTAAAATGATGTACACGGTGTTTCTTACCACTCCATGCTTCTTGTGGAATTCGATCTCTGACACTCTTTGTTGGTCTTCTATTCAGAATATACACTGCACATGTTACTGCTTCTACCCAATATTCATTTGACAAGTGTTTGGCCTTCAACATGCTTCTAGCCATCTCCATGATTATTCTATTATTTCTTTTTGCTACACCATTCTGTTGTGGTGTGTACCTTGTAGTCAATTGCCTTTTGATGCCATGATATCTACAAAAATCTTGAAAATGATTAGACATATATTCACCTCCTCTATCAGATCTAAGTACCTTGATATAATGGCCACTCTGCTTTTCAACCATTGCCTTGAATTCTTTAAACTTTCCAAAGGCTTCAGACTTATTTTTGAGAAAGTGTATCCAAGTCTTTCTGCTAAAGTCATCAATGAAGGTTATAAAATAAGTACTACCTCCAAGTGATGGAGTTTGCATTGGTCCTCATAAATCACTATGGACTAGCTCCAATATTACCTTTGCTCTATATGAGGCTCCTACTAGAAAGCTCTCTCTATGTTGTTTTGCCAGAATACAACTGTCACATGAACTTCCTGGATTTTCTATTGGTGGTAATCCCTTCACCATATTTTTTTTCTATAACAAATTCAAACCTCCAAAATGTAAATGTCCATACCTTAAGTGCCATAGCCATGATTTTTTTAGCTGCATGGTTTTGAAGTGGGCTTCCTCTTTTCCTTGGATGCACTGAATTCGAAGAGGGAACATCCGATTCTTGGTCATCTCCACTTTTCCTATCAACCTGTCACCTGGAAACTTGTCTAGTATTGTGCAAACATTATCCACAAAAGATACTCTGTAACCTTTCTATACTAACTATCTAATACTCATAAGATTATGCTTTAGTCCAGGTATAAACCTTATTTCACCATTTTTTGCCAAAACATTTATTACTCTTTTACCCATTACATCCACTTTGATATCATTTCCTAATTTAACTTCAGATCTTACAGAATCATCAAGACTATCAAAAAATTCTTTATTCCCTGTCATATGATTACTACATCCACTATCTAAGAATCAAATATCTCTAGCCTTTTCTTGAGTAACATGACAAGTGAGAAATAAGCTTCCAGGATTAGAACTAGATTCACCTGGATTAGAACTAGATTCCCCTGTGTAATTAACATTTTGCTTGTCCACATATCCTTGTTTCCTTCTACAGTCACTTGCATAATGTCCAAATTTTTTGCAATAATAACATTGAATACTAGACTTATCAAACCTCTGTGAACTTTGCTGGAAGTGATTGTTGCCACATCCTCTATTGCTGTAGTTCTGATTACTATTTTCACCTTGATCTACATTGTTCCATCCAGTTCTGCCCCTGCCTCTTCCTCTGAAGTGTGACCTTGCTCTTCCTCTTCCTCTGCCAAATGATACCTGTGACTTGAAAGCATTCGCAAGAGAAGTATTGTTATTCCTATTCATTCTGGATTCATGTGTTAACAAAGAACCCATTAATTCATCTACAGATAACTATTCCAAATTCTTGGTTTCCTCAATAGCTATAACAATTGCATCAAATTTACTGGGTAAACTCCTGAGTATTTTTTCTATGATCTTCTAATCCGTGATTGTTTCTCCATTAGATCTAATTTGATTCACTATATTCAACACTTGACCCATAAACTGGTCTATTGAATATGAATCATTCATTTGAAATTTTTCAAAACTTCTCCTAAGAGATTGCAATTTAGCAATTTTTACCTTTGTATTACCTTTATAGGTAGTCTCCAAGATTTTCCATGCCTTTTTGGATCTCATTTCTACTGCAACTCTGAAAAAAATCGATTCATCTAGTCCCTGTTGGATTATAAATAAAGCTTTTGCATCTTTTTTCCTATTCTTCTTAAGCTCGTCCTTTTGTGCTCAAGTTAATGCCAAATGGGCTGCCTCATCCTACGGTTCTACAAAACCACTCTCTACCAAATCCCAAACTTCTTGTGAGCAAAACAATGTTTTCATCTTAATTACCCAAAAATCGTAATTCTTACCATTAAAAATGGGAATTTGAGGCTGTGAAACATTGTTATTCATTGCCATGTTTTACGTTGAAGTGACTAAATCAACAGCGACAAAAAAGAAGATTGAAGCACACTTCTTCATTGTGCTTCTTCCATGATATATATATATATATATATATATATATATATATATATATATATATATATATATATATATATATATATATATATATCTTCAATCTTGTAATAATCCTTTCGCCTAGTTCGAGCTAGGGTGACTTTGATTAGACTTTCCAACGGTCTATATGTGCTCTCAAACAAGTGCTTCTTTCCTTGGTCACCGGCGCCAGTGAAATGCCTTGACCAAACTGCTTTCTCTCCCTGGCGCTTTGGCTGCAACTCAGCTGTTCATCAGCCTAACCTTGCTTGCTAGCTTGCTGGTATCCCCACGACCTTGCTGTCAATGCCTTGTCGCTTCCTTCACGGTTTTTTTTTTAACGATCTCTGCTTGCTCACTGTGCGCGCTCTACCAAGTCTGGCTGTTGGGCGTTGACTGCTGTGTTCACGCTTCGCCTGCGCTGACTGCCCCTGTTGCGATCTCCCTTTCACTTTGCTGGCTGCGCACCAAATTGCTACGCGCCGCTGATGTCGGCCTTCAAAAAAGTCGATGCCACTTCTTCAGCTTCACCATTTAAACTGACTGCACTTCTTCTTTTCTGTGCGGGCATCTTTCCTTACCAGGCTCTGATACCACTTTGTAAGAGAAAACAGAGCAAGAAAATAAACAAAGACTTATGCAGATTGCTACAGCAATGCTTAAAAACAAGAACTTTTTGATTTTCTTGAAAATCTTGATCTTCTTGATCCTGTTCATACAAAGCTGCGCCCAAGGCGTCTATAAATAGATTTGAAAGTAAAAAATAACTGAAAATAGACTGCATAACTAACTAAAATTAACTCCAGTCTTTAACATGCTAACTGAGACTAAACTGCTTCTCTAACAGTTTAACTAACTGATTGTTAACTGTTGTGCATGACAAAAGGAGGGAGGTGGAACAAGCAGTTAGACTGAAGTGGAGAAATTATCTCTTTTTCATCTTCAGTTTCTAACAGTATTGCAGCACTCTTGTTGTGGTAGGGGAATGAAACTTCTTATTATTCTATACCAGCCGTTCAATTTACAAGCCCTGTCTATATAGAGCTGCCATCCTTTTAACTGCTGTGTGGATGATATAAATCTAACTGCTGTAGTAAGTTTCATTTGGTCAGAGAGTTTAAATCTGCAAGAGTTTTTTTAAGAAGAGGGATATTCTTACAAGGTTGGATTACTTTGATACTCATGGCTGTTTTTAAAGTATTCTTTGGAGAATTATTTGAGACTGCTAGGTTTCTCTTGTATATTGTTATGCTCAATTAGATAAGATAAGACAACATTTATACGTCTGTCTTCATTCCATTTTAAATTGGGTAACTTTTCTTGCTATTTGGGTTTCCTTTCCGAAAAAAGTTTGAAGCAGAGTAATATATAGTGATTTTTAAGAGCAGGTGAACGTCCCGCCCTGCAGTTTATTAGGGAGGTGAGATGTGGGCATTGCACTAGTCTCTTATCTGTGAACCTCACTGGATTATTTAAGCCGCCACCGCACCAGTTAAGAAATTTAAGCTTTATTTTCCGTTAAGAATATTCACATAAAGCATTGCTATTGCTTTACGTGAGGAGGGATGATTGGTATTTTTAGGACATGTAAGAATTTACAAGTTTTACATTATTTCAAAAAGTTTTCATTATTTAAAAGGCGGAATGCAAAACAAATTGATCGTTTTGTTTTGGAATTAAATATTTTCAAATCGTTATCTTACGTGCTGTTTTTATTTTGATCTACTATAGGATATTTTCTTCTATAAAACATTTCTTACTTCAGATTTGTTATCATGAATCATGATCATTTAAGATGTTAAAATATAAAATGTAATTTAATAGACTATCATATTATGTTTGGAGTAAATACCAACATATTGTTCTCAAGTGATGTATAAAGATTGGATTTATCCTGGCTATGAAAAATATTAAACTTACAAATTAAAATATAAAAATTAAATTAAATAAATAAATAAATAATCATGCAAACTAAATGACAGAGGTAGTGTTGCAGAAAGACTCGTATGTATCTGAGAGACTGATATTTATCTTGTAAGACTTGCATTTTAATGTTTATAAATATATATTTTGTATTGTTGAATTTAGATATGTTGGAATATTTAAAACAAAAATAAATATAATTATTATTTTTTTTTTTTTCAAACCTCTAATTTTTTTCTTAAAAAAAAATTTTTTTCTCTAAACTTTATATATATATATATATATATACCGACTCCCCTTCTCCTGGTAACTGTGCTTATAGGTAATACAATATTTTTTGATAAATAAGAATCTATACTCACACCAAAAACTCAAGCAGGTAATGGGTACCATTAATGGTTGAATGAACCGAGGAGTTTAGATTGTCAGCTTTGAAACATGCAATCAGCCAAATGACATTGGATACGAAGCTGTGTTTCTAACACCAATCTCATAAAATTTTGGAATTTTAAAAGTAAAATATCAACCCGAATAAAAGAGAAAATGGAATCATTACACAGTCAAATAGGAAATGTGCTAAAATGTTTGGGTAGGCATGGTACTAGGTAGCATTTTATTGATGGAGATCTGAATATTACAGATTCCAATAATTGGTTGGATAGATGTTTAAATTCAAATAGCTCAGTCTGCTTTCTACATAGATTTCTAAAATGATGTATCCATGAATATAAACAGCAGCAGGAGGACATCAGCACTACCTTTGAAAATAAAAAGGACTCAGCTTCATATGCAACTATTCCATATGGAAGATTCAATTCAGATAGAAAGAAATCATTGTTTGTAGGTAACGACAAATTCCCTGCTCTGCAGTTTGAAAAAAAATCAATGTCCAACAAATCTTGAAATTCTGCTGATTTAATTTTTTAACATTAATACACAGCTACAGAAAAACGACATGTTAGAAACTGAAGATTAACAGGAGATAATTTCTCCACTTGATGTTTAACTAGCTCCCTCACTTGTTCGCAGCTCTCATGCATGCACAACAGTTAACAAACAGTTAGTTCAAGCAGTTAAGCAGTTTGCATGCAAAGACTATAATTAGTCTTCAGTTTGCTTTTTCAATTATTGTTTGCTTTCAAATCTATTTAAGAGACCCATGGGTGTAGCTTTGTAATCAGCAGATTAAGAAGATCAGCAAGATCAAGAAAATCAATAAGATCTTATTTTTTCCATTGCTGTAGCAATCTGAGTATTTCTTTTCTTATTTTCTGTTTTTATATGCTCTATTTTTGCTGACAAACTGGAGATCATAGAAAAAATACTCAGGTGTTTACCCAGCAAATTTGATGCAATAGTTGTAGCTATTGAGGAAAATAAGGATTTGGAATAGTTATCGGTAGATGAATTAATGGGATCTTTGTTAACACATGAATCCAGAATGAATAGGAATAACAATACTTCTCTTGAAAATGCTTTCAAGTCACAGGTATCATTTGGTAGAGGAAGAGGAAGAGGAAGGTCAAACTTCAGAGGAAGAGGCAGAGGCAGAAATGAAAGGAACAATCCAAATCAAAGTGAAAACAGTAATCAAAACTACAACAATAGAGGATGTGGCAACAATCACTTCCAGCAAAGTTCACAGAGGTTTGATAAATCTAACATTCAATGTTATTACTGCAAAAAATATGGACATTATGCAAGTGAATGCAGAAAGAAATAAGGAAATGTGGACAAGCCGAATGCTAATTACTCAAATGAATCTAGTTCTAATCCTGGAAGCTTATTTCTCACTTGTCATGTTACTCAATAAAATGTTAGAGATATTTGGTTCTTAGATAGTGGATGCAGTAATCATATGACAGGGAATAAATAATTCTTTACTAGTCTTGATAATTTCATAAAATCTGAAGTTAAATTAGGAAATGATAACAAAGTGGATGTAATGGGTAAAGGAGTAATAAATGTTTTGGCAAAAAATGGTGAAAGAAGGTTTATTCCTGATGTTTATTTTGTACCTAGACTAAAGCATAATCTTATGAGTGTTGGACAGTTAGTACAGAAAGGTTACAGAGTATCCTTTATGGATAATGTTTGCACAATACTAGACAAGTTTCCAAATGACAAGTTGATAGGAAAAGTGGAGATGACCAAGAATCAGATGTTCCCTGTTTGAATTCAGTGCATCCAAGGAGAAGAGGAAGCCCACTTCAAAACCATGCATCTAGACCAATCATGGCTATGGCACTTAAGGTATGGACATTTACATTTTGGAGGTTTGAATTTGTTACAAAATAAAAATATGGTGAAGGGATTACCACCAATAGAACAGCCAGGAAGTTCATGTGAAATTTATATTCTGGCAAAATAGCATAGAGAGAGCTTTCCAGTAGGAGCCTCTTATAGAGCAAAGATAATATTGAAGCTAGTCCATAGTGATTTATGTGGACCAATGCAAATTCCATCATTTGGAGGTAGTTCTTATTTTCTAACCTTCATTGATGACTTTAGCAGAAAGACGTGGATATATTTTCTCAAAAATAAGTCTAAAGCTTTTGAAAAGTTTAAAGAATTCAAGGCTATGGTTGAAAAGCAGAGTGGCCTTTACATCAAGGTACTTAGATCAGATAGAGGAGGTGAATATATGTCTAATGAATTTCAAGATTTTTGCAGATATCATGGCACTAAAAGGTAATTGACTACAAGGTACACACCACAGCAAATTGTATAGCAGAAAGAAAGAATAGAACAATCATGGAGATGGATAGAAGCATGTTGAAGGCCAAACATTGGTCAAATGAATATCAGGTAGAAGCAGTAGCATGTGCAGTATATATTCTGAATAGAAGCCCAACAAAGAGTGTCAGAGATCAAATTCCACAAGAAGCCTGGAGTGGTAAGAAGCATAGTGTACATCATTTCAGAATTTTGGTTGTATAGCATATTCTCTTATACCATCTAAATTGAGAATAAAACTTGATGATAGAGGTGAGAAATGCATTTTTATTGGCTATAGTGAAGAATCAAAGGCTTATAAGTTGTATAACCATATTTCAAAGAAAGTGATTATTAGCAGAGATGTTGAATTTAAGGAAGAAATATCATGGGATGGTAGCACCATCACAATTGGAGCACCAATTCCACAAAATAAAAAATAATCTAATAAACAAAATTTTCAAGGTGATCAATCCTCTCCACAAGCAAGAATAAGCACTCCAATAAGAACACCTAGGAACTTTGAACAAGGTGAATCATCTGGTCATGCATGTCATCCTACTCCAAATTCACAAGTAAGTGATGAATAAGATCCAACTCTTGCCACTTTAAGATCAAGATTTAAAGGTAATAAAATGAGAAACTTGAATGATATTTATAATCAAGAAGAAGATAAGTTAGATTTGTGTTCAAATTTTTCTCTTTTCACTCATGATCCTATGTATTATGAAGAAGCAGTTAATGAGGAACATTGGATAAAAGCAATGGATGAAGAGATGAATGCCATTAAAAGAAATCAAACATGGGATCTAACTAATCTACCTGAAGGTAAGGATTGTATAGGAGTCAAATGGGTTTATAAGACCAAATTTGATGCAGATGGAAATGTTGAAAAACACAAGGCAAGGTTAGTAGCAAAAGGTTTTGCACAAGAACATGGAATTGATTATAATGAAACATTTGCTCCAGTTGCTAGACTTGATACTATTAGAATGGTTTTAGCAATAGCTACTCAAAATAATTGGAATGTATATCAAATAGATGTCAAATCAGGTTTCTTAAATGGTTTCCTAGATGAAGAAGTATATGTGAAACAACCACCAGGTTATGAAGTGCAAGGACATGAATAAAAAGTCTACAGCTTGAAGAAGGCCCTTTATGGTCTCAAGCAAGCACCAAGAGCATGGTATAGTAGGATTGATTCATACATGACAAACAATGGATTCAGTAGAAGCAATAGTGAGCCTACATTGTACACAAAAATCAACAAAGAAGGTCAGCTTTTGATTGTGTGTTTGTATGTTGATGATTTGTTTTTTATTGGAAATTTGTCTGTAGACACATTTAAATCAGCAATGAAGAAAGAATTTGAAATGAAATATTTGAGATTAATGAAGTAATTTTTGGGCATAGAAGTTGTACAGTCAAAGAAGAGAATTTTTATTTGTCAAAATAAATATGCAAAGGATGTGTTAAGGAGGTTTAAGATGCTGAACTGTAAACCAACACCTACACCAGTTGCTATAGGGAACAAAATTAGCAAAGAAGACAAAGGGTCTAAAGTTGATTCTACAACATTCAAAAGACTAGTTGGTAGTTTGATGTATCTTATAGCTACAAGACCAGATATCATGTATAGGGTCAGTTTAATCTCTAGATTCATGGAGTCACCAAAAGACTCACATTGGCAAGTTGGAAAGAGGATATTGAGATATGTGGCAGGAACAACATAATATGGAATTTTATATTCCACAACCAATGATTTTAGTTTGATTGGTTATATTGATAGTGATTTTACATGTAGCATTGATGACAGAAAGAGTACTTCTAGACATGCCTTTCTTTTAGGAACAGGTGTGGTCACATGGGCATCCAAAAAGCAACCTATAGTGACACTTTCATCAGCTGAAGCAGAGTATGTAGCAGCCACATCAGCAGCATGTCAAGCAACTTGGATGAGGAGAATATTGATAGATTTATTACAAGCACAGGAGTCAACACCAATCTTTTGTGACAACAAATCAGTAATTGCATTATCAAAAAATCATGTTTTTCATAAGAGGAGCAAGCACATTGATACAATATTTCATTTATCAGAGAGTTAGTGAAAAATGGATAAATCCATTTGGAGTTCTGCAGATCTGAAGACCAATTGATAGATATATTCACAAAGTCATTAGCAAAGGAGACCTTTGATTATCTAAGACAAAATTTAGGCATTGTAAATGTTGAAGTAGTTAGTGGTAGAAATTAAGGGGGAGTGTTAGAAATTGAATATTAACAGGAGATAATTTCTCCACTTGATGTTTAACTAGCTCTCTCACTTGTTCACAGCTCTCATGCATGCACAGTAGTTAACAAACAGTTAGTTCAAGCAGTTAAGCAGTTTGCATGCAAAGACTATAATTAGTCTTCAGTTTGCTTTTTCAATTATTGTTTGCTTTCAAATATATTTAAGAGACCCATGGGCACAGCTTTGTAATTAGCAAATCAAGAAGATCAGCAAGATCAAGAAAATCAATAAAATCTTATTTTTTCCATTGTTGTAGCAATCTGAGTATTTATGTTCTTATTTTCTATTTTTATATGCTCTTTTTTTGCTGACACGATAGAGAGATTTATCAGTCTACAATCATTTCATAAGGTACTAGACAATTTTGTGAAATACACATTGAAGAAATTCAATGGAAAATGCAATCGCTTTGAGATAATCTTCTTCTATGTGAACAGGGAGAAACAGTCACATCAGTGAATCCATATATCAGTCATAGAGAAGCCTTTGGGACTACTACCAAAAATGTATGTATAATCCTTAGGTCCCCATATTCTTATTCATTACATTTTACACTTTACTAGTACTATTTCTCATACACTTTGTTATCAACATAATTACTATTACAATTATCTAATGTATTTAATTATATATATATATATATATATATATATATATATATATATATATATATATATATATATATATATTTGGGCTGACATGGGGTTCAAGCTACCTAATACCAACAAGGTAGTAAACCCTAAGCAGGTGAGTCTATTGTATTGCATATGTTCTACAAGAATTCCTCTGGACAAGACATTGTATTTTTTGTTTACATGATCTTCACAATGTATTTATTTGTCAATTCAGAACAAATAGCTAAACAAATTTTATCTTCACCCATACGTTATGTTACAGGTTGACGTTAAAAATGTAGATGCATCTACAAGTGCAAATGGAAATGCACTCTAAAAGTTAAAGTGCAAAGGTGAAGGACATGTTATTCTATTTGTATGGGATAAATCGAGTTTAAAGCGGGCATATACATTTATGAATACATCTAGCTTCTATTTCTATAGCATTTCCTTGCTGGAGATCCAAGTTTGTCCAAGTATCTATGTTTACAATGGGTTTTAATGGGGTGTTTCTACTGAACACAATTTCATGCATTACCTGCCACCTTGCCTATTCATCTACCTCATTAATACAAATATAATAAAATTGCAAATAGCTAAAAATGTAGAATTTTTAAATAACATTAAATCATAGCCAAATATATGCAATATTCATAATACAAAAGAGATAAGAGCTGCAAAAATAAAAAATACTTCTTCAAAAAATTGGAATCATTCTCCTTCGTCTTCTTGAAAATAAAGATCAATTACAATGTATAAGTAGAATTGCATGTGAACATGCTTTTCTAATTATTGAATAAAATATTTTAAATTTATCTAAATAATAATTTGCATGTAATAGCAACTAAAACTAACTCTAGCCTTTCTAAGGCTTTATTTTTTTTATAAATATATTAACTAAAAATTAAATAACTGTCTAAATTTAGCTCCACAAAAAACTGTTCATGCAAACTAAATTTACACTAATAGTTTTAAAATAGAACTGAGTGAACTGCACTTCAGCATCACTTTTCAACATACTCCCCCTTGATGCTGAGCGGGCTCACAATTTGATCTCTGAGTGTCAAAAATTGATCTGTTGCAACTGCTTTCATGAAGATATATACCAATTGTTCTTTAGTGTTGATGTATTTCAATTCTACTACCTTCATCTGCATTAAATTTCAGATAAAATGATGCTTTAAATCAAAATGTTTTGCCTGCTGTGATGGACTGGATTCTTGGCCAATTTAATAGCACTAATATTATCACAAAAAATAACTGTGGGCTGAACTTGAATCTTTCCAATTTCTTCAATAAGTTGTCTAAGCCATAATGCTTGTGTACCTGCTGAAGTGACTGCAACATACTCTACTTCTGTAGAACAAAGGGAAACTATACTTTGCTTATTTGAGCTCCAAGTAATCAAACCAGAACCAAAAGAAAAGCAATTCCCAGATGTTGACTTTCGGTCATCCAAACTACCTCCCCAATCAGAATCACTAAAACCAACAAGATTGAACCTTTTAGAAGTGTAGTAATGAATACCAAAATCTAGAGTGCCTTTCACATACCTCAAAATTCTCTTGGTTGCCTTCATATGTATTTCTGATGGCTCTGTCATGTACCTTGAAATAAGTGAAACTGAATAAGCAATATCAAGTCTTGTGTGAGTTAGAAATATTAAACTTCCAACAATACTTCTATAGGCTATCTCATCAACTCTTTTAGCACCATCACCTCTACACAAAACAACTCCATGAGCAACTAGAGTGGAGACTGGTTTACAATCAACCATATCAAGTTTCTTCAACATATCTTTAGCATACTTTGTTTGACAAATGAAAATTTTATTCTCCCTTTGATAAACCTCCATTCCTAAACAATATTTTGTAAGGCCTAAATCTTTCATCTCAAATTCATTCATCATGAAAACTTTGAATTCATCCTTCATCATAGAACTGCTACCCATATACAACAAGTCATCAACATACAAACTTACAATTAGAATATCATTACCTTCTTGTTTGTAGTAAAGGGTAGGTTCACTCTTACTTCTTTGAAAGCTATTCTTTTGAAAATATCCATCAATCCTAGCATACCATGCTCTTGGTGCTTGTTTGAGGCCATACAAAGCCTTCTTTAACTTGTAGACATGATTTTTTTTTCCTTGCACTTCAAAACCTTATCGCTATTCCACATATTCTTCTTCTTCTAAGTACCCATTCAAGAAGGCACTTTTCACATCCATATGATGGATGATCCAATTATTTTGAGCTGCTAATGAAATCACCATTCTAATGGTCTCTTGTCTTGCTATTGGTGCAAATGTCTCTTCATAATCAATGCCATACTTTTGTGTGAAGCCTTTAGCAACTAGTCTTTCCTTATGCCTTTCAACACTTCCATCACTGTTACACTTAGTCTTGTAGACCCATTTGGTGCCAATCTTCTTCTTGTCATGTGGAAGCTTTGTAAGCTCCCAAGTGTCATTCCTATGAATAGAATCCATCTCTTCTTGCATTGCTTGCATCCAAACCTCATTAGTATATGCATCTTCAAAACATGATGGTTCAAAATCAGCCTTGGTAAGTAAAGCAAAATTTAGTGTCTCACCTCTTGGATTTTCTTCATGTGCTTGATTTGAACTCCTTTGATAAATTTCACTCAATCTTCTTACCTTCCTTGCAGAACTAGGACTTGAATTTGGACTTACACTTGGAATTGAACAACTAGATGAGGGGTTACTTGGTGGATTTGTAGCACTTGGAATAGAAATATTAGTGGGCTGCCCATGATCAATATCATCTATAATAACTTTATTTAAAATAGATTTTGACTTCTCCATATGGCCTTTTTGATGACCATAAACTTCTTCTTCATCAAAAATCATATCTCTTGACAAAATAAGCTTATTAGTGAGAGGATTATATAACCTGTAAGCCTTACTTTCCTCACTATATCCAAAAAAAAATACATGACTCACTTTTGAGATCTAACTTTTGCCTCTTTTGATCAGGAACATGAACATAGGATAAGCAACCAAAAACTTTGAAATAATTAACATTTGGCTTTTTCTCATACTAGGCTTCATACGGAGTCATCCTGTCAAGTGCACTAGTGGGACTTTGATTGAGAATATATACTGTTGTAGCAACTGCATCTCCCCAAAAAGAATTACTTAATCCCTTTGTTTGTATCATGCTTCATGCCATCTCCACCACTGTACGATTATTCCTTTAAGCTACACCATTTTGTTCAGGTGTGTATGCAGTGGTGAGTTGTCTTCTAATGCCATGCATATCACAATAACCTTGAAAGGCTTTTGAAAAAAATTCTCCTCCATGATCAGTCCTTAAGCATTTGATTTTGCACCCTTTGTCATTTTCTACAAGGGCTCTAAACCTTTTGAATGTCTCAACAGTTTCACCTTTGGTCTTCAAAAAATAAACCCAACACTATCATGAGTAATCATACATAAAAGTAATGAAATATGATGAATTACCCAAACTCTTTATCTGCATAGGACCACAAATGTCTGAATGAACTAATTGGAGTGGCTAATGGGCCCTCCATGCATTGCCTTTTGAAAATTTCTCTCTTGCATGTTTTCCTGTAGCACATCCTTCACAAACTTCCTTGTGCTCTTCAACCTTAGGTAAACTATAAACTAATGCTTTTGATGTTAGAATCTTCAAACTATGAAAATTTAAATGTATTAGTAGAATTTCACATGAACATGCTTTTCTAATTATTGAATAAAATATTTTAAATTTATCTAAATAATAATTTGCATGTAATAGCAACTAAAACTAACTCTAGCCTTTCTAAGGCTTTATTTTTTTCTAAAAAATATATTAACTAAAAATTAACTAACTGTCTAAATTTAGCTCCACAAAAAATTGTTCATGCAAATTAAATCTACACTAATAGTCTAAAAATAAAACTGAGTGAACTGCACTTCAGCGTCACTTTTCAACAAAAAATGCCCCTAGTTGTAAAATTTCATTAAACTATTGTTTTTGTTTATTATTGATTTGAATTAGACAGCATTGCCTGTTATTTTGTCTGTTTCCTCTTTCTTCCCTCTCCCACCACCTTCTCTCCTCCCTCATGTTAGGGAACTTAGATTATTTTTAATGTTACTCAAGGTTTTTGTGGTCCATGCTTTCTCACCCATTTTATTTTGGTATTAATATTAACAAGGTTTATGTGCTCCAGGCTTTCTCACTCATTTGAATTTGGTATTAATGTTAAAGGATCCTAATTTAAATTCCAAAATTTTATAAATTTTCTAGTGTATTTAGACATTTGAGAGAGTCTACAAGAAATTTAAAAGAAAATTTATCATTCATTTTTATAGTGATTAATTTAGCATTTGCAAGCATTCTATAGAAAACAATCACAATAGAGAGCATTCACTTTAGCCTAAGTTCAAACTAGTGATACAATGCATCATATTGGCTTCTTTGGCTAAAGCATTTTTCCTTTCAATGGTGTATTTTGTACCCATTAGTCAGAAACCTTGTTGACAATGAGCACAAGGACTAGAACAAATTATTTTCCTTATTATTTTTAATTTGGGCTAACATTTTAGGATTTGAAGAAGAACTACAATTTCCGAGTGATTGGTGATATTTGTAATTAAATTAAGAAAAAAAAATTTAACCAAAGATAGAATGAACATAATTATAAGAAAATTGTATGTATGATTATCACTTCTAAGAAATATCTTTTCTATAGTTCTGTACACTTCTAAATCATTCATCATCCTTTATTGATCTAGTTTTTTATTAATTAATTATGTGTATTTTACTATTTTACATATGATTAGAACTGGTCAAATACTTATAGATATATTTGATGCAATATTGAAATCCATTTGTTCATAAAAAATATAGTAAACCCACATTGTCTTACCATCCTTTATATCATTCTTGGGTACGACTTTAATCAATATGATGTATCTATGTCTTGTTCCATTCTATTCTATCAAAGATATAAGCCCTAGATCCTTTGTGTTTCATTTCAAACCTTAGGATAATTTTTTAAAATATATTTTTTTAAATTCTAAGATACTTGCATAATGTGTGCGCTCAATGTTTTATCTTTATGTTAATTTTAAATCTTGCTTGAAAAAGAAAATATAATTTATAAATGTAGTTATTGTTATGCCACCAATTTTAAATGAGATTGGCATTCCTTTGAATTAGAATTGTGTGAATGGATCTCAAATTGATAATATATTTGAAATGTATCATGGCCAACATGCATAATATGACAAACAAGATAGTGTTATAAATATTATATGTTTTAGGAAATAACTTACAAAAAACCCTAATGGGATCATTGAATTGATGCATGTATTAGAATAATTTTCAATCCAAACCATAAGGAAAGAGGCTCAAAATTTGGTTAACGTACAATAAATACAAATATATTATCTAGATAATGGTTATATAAGTGCTCATAATGTAAATCAGGTAGTTGGCTCATGTAAAGGATTGCCAACCATGTCTATTCATGTAGTCAATTATCAAATTTATTATAAACTAATCCCTCTTTTTTTATTTATTATAATATTTTTAATGATTATCCTTCTCAAAACACCATAATTTATTTTGAAATGATATGAAATCCTTAGCACATTCCCATTGCATCCCAGTTTATTCAATATTTTAAAATTCCTCTTTTTCAACCATCTATTTCTTATCATGTTTCCTAGATGAATTCACACTTTTTTAATCCTACTAATTTGTAGCATGTTTCTATACTAGCCTATTATACCTTTATTTCTTTTCCATATCATAAAATGACTACATTGATATACTTGTAGGACACTATACATACATTTGAATCTTGAGCACACTTTCCCTCTATCTATCTACTCATATTATCTTAGCCAGCTATATTATCCAAATACACCTATTTAGGATCAACTTAATTTATATAAAAACATCTAAAAATCTTAGATAGACATTCTCCATATCTTAGATCACTGATTTACACTTCCAAGAAACTATTAGTCATGCCTAAATAATGTTAGTTACTATAACCTAGGTTCACTTCTAATGTTAGTGTCCAAATGCACTAAATTGATATTTTTCAAATTGGGAAGTCTCCATTAGGTTGGCATAGACACATTTAATGTTTGGTCATGGCAAGAAATGAAAAATAGTCTACTATAAACATAATCGTTCCTAAGGGTATACTCTCTTAAGTACTATGAAATTATTAATTCACACTTTGAAAATTAGTTGAAAACTTAAGAAATCAATTAGAATTATATTGAGACATTATCATAAATGCATACACCTTTATAAACCCCTCAAAGGATAAGTCCTAGATCCAAGTCTAAATATATGAAAGTAAAATTTATATGGTAAAAGTTGTCAAATGTCAAAACATTACATTTCATTATAGATTATTCAGGATGTTCCAAATATACACATAGGTGGGAGAAATACATAACATTTGATCACTCATTAGAGTATTGGAATGTAGGAAATTCTTATCCATTTAGTGGGAAGTAATTGGACCTATCCAACCCAAAATACCAACTTATTTTTTAAGATCATCTTGATGTCGATAGAAAAATTAGGGTTTAGATGGAAGGATAAGGAAAACATACATCAAAACATAGTACCAAAGCTATGAACACACACACATTAAATTTATTTAGGTGTGGGTATAAGAGTTTTAGGAGTTGCAACCCCACACTATACATAGGGACATTTCCCATAACCATTGGACAATATAATTTACCATAGCAGTTAAACTCTATCAGTAGCATCCAAATAGATCTAGATCTTTTATTTAAAGTTTGATACACTGAAGAAGTAATTACATAATAGTTTAAAGTACAAATACACCTTATATGACTGATAGAGAAACTAAATTAGCTAATTACATTTCTGCCCTATTGTTTTGCTAATTCTAAATCAAAATAAAGCAATATACAAAACATAAATTTAAATTTAGATTAGTACTTTAGTACCATATTTTATAAAATAAAATAATCTCTAATTCTACAATATTTTAGATAACTTAAACATAAAATTATTTGGTGAACCCAATCATTGAATTGTGCACAAAACCCCTACCTTTCCTCTTATATTAGGGTTTGAGATTTTATCCTCTATTAGGGTTTTAATTTTAGAATAATTTTTAATTTTTAGTTATTTACATAATTAAAACCATAACATGACTCTAATGGATGCCCATTATTTGTATTTCATGATCCAACCTATGGTTGTAATAGTTTCATGTTTTTTTTCCTAAAGGATATAATGTTTTTATATCTCATCCAAAAATGTGTTGAATTCATGTTCAATATCAATAAGGATGATATTATATAGTAGGGAATATTAACCACACTTAAAAACAAATATTATATGAATGTTGAATTTGACATGATTTTGATTAATACTCATAGGGAAATGACATGTATCACTCCTCTCATTTCTCCTCCCTGTTTAATATTACATTGATATGTATTTATCCATCTTATATATATATATATATATATTGTCAAAGTTTTTGCATGGCCTTAGTCAATGCTAGTTACTAACATTGAAGTTTTTTACCTAAACAAAATGTAAGTTCCTAACTTTGACTGCAATCTTGGTGTCATTTACCCAACTAAATACATGGCTTTAGGGTTTTAGGGTTTAGGTTTTAAGTTTAGGGTTTTAGTATTTAGAGTTTAGGTTTTAGGGTTTAGGGTTTGTGGTTTAGGTTATAGGGATGAATTGTGAAGATACTTGGGGCCAATTTAAGCATGTTGAACCCATTTATGACTACATAACATGATTTTGGGTTCAATTAGCTCCAACGTCATCACATATTACGTGAATTAGGTAACTAAGGCAATTAGTGATGTGATTTAGGATAAATTAAGCATTATGAACCTAATTATTACTCTAAAGGATGTTAATTAGGGTTAAATCAATTAGCTTAGGGTTTATGGTTTAAGTTTTATGGCTAAATCTTAAGGTTTAGGGTATAAGATCCTATCATGAAGTTAATTGGGTTAATTTAGAATTTATCGAACCTATTTATGACTATAGAATATCACAAATTGAACCAATTAATTAATTGGAGCAATACATGATGTAATTTTGGTTGAATTTAGATTTATAAACATAATCCTTAATATAAATGTTGTTAATTGGGCTAAATCAATTGGTTTAAGGTTTAAGTTTTATGATTTAGGGTTTAGGGTATATAGTTTATGGCTTAAGACTTGGTGTATAAAGTTTAGGGTCCAATCACAAATATAATTGGTGTCAATTTGAACTCATTGAAATTAGTTATGACTATAGAATATTTTGGGTTTTATTATCCTCAATGTCATAATATATTGAGACAATTAGTCAATTGGGGTAATCAATAGTGCAGTTTGGGCCTAATTGAGCCCTGTGAACCTAATTCTTACTTTAAAGGATGTTAATTAGGGCTAAATAAATTGGTTTACGTTTTAGATTTTATGATTTAGGGTTTATGGTTTAGGGCTTAGGATTTAAGTTATAGGGTTTAGTGTTTAGGGTATAAGATTTAGTCATGGAGGTAATTGGGGATAATTTGAGCTTGTGGAGCCTATTTGTATCTATAGCATGTGACTTTGGGCTCAATTTATCCCATTGTCATCATATATTAAGATAATTAGTCAATTTCAAATATTATCTATGTGATTTGGTCCAAATTAAGCTTTATGAACCTAATTGTTACTCTACAGGATGTTTACTAGGGCTAAATTGATTAGTTTAAGGTTTAATATTGGTTTTGGGTGTAATGTACATAGGGTATAATCACAAAGGTAGCCAATTTGATCTCATTAAACTTATTTGTGATTAAAAAATGTGATTTTGGGCTCAATTAACCCTAATGTCATCACAAATTGAGGCAATTAACAAATTTGGGTAATCAGTGATGCAATTTGGGCTAAATTAAGCCATGCGAGCCTAATTTTTACTTTAAAGGATATTAATTAGGGTTGTATCAATGGGTTTAGGGTTTCATATTTATGATATAGGGTTATGGCTTAGGGTTTAAGGTTTAAGTTCCAATCGCGAAGGTAATTTTAGCCAATTTCAACTCATTGAACATATCTATGACTAAAAACTATGATTTTGGGTTAATTAGCCCCAATGTCATGACATATTGAGCCAATTAGTCAATTAAAATAATTAGTGAACCTAATTATTATTATCAAGGATGTTAAATGGGGATAAATCAATTAGCTTAGGGCTTAGGGTTTAGTGTTTACAATTTATAGTTTAAGGTATAGGGTCCAATTATGATTGTAATTGGGGATAGTTTAAGATTTTTGGACTTATTTGTGACTAGAAAATGTTATTTTTGGCTCAATTAACCCCAATTTCATCATAATTTGAGCCAATTAGTTAGTTTGGATAATTAATGATGTGATTTAGGCTGAATTGAGTCTTGTGATTGTAATTAGTTTCAGGTTTAGAGTTTAGAGTTTACGGTTTTAGTGTTTAGGGTTAATAGTGTAAACAACCTATAGATTAGGAACATGTATGTGATTTTAATTATAAAAAAAATACCATGTAAATAGTTTAGGCTCAATAATCACCAAGCCCATGAGCCAACACTGCTTAAGCACTTTTACAAACCACATACCCAGAAATGTTGAAATCACATTAAATGCAAAAAGTGTCTACTTTTTGGCCTCCCAACTTCATGCACTTACCCATGTATGTGGAGTTTTATCATTCAATTTATTCATCTATCCTTCCCTAGGTAAGTGTAGGTATATACTTTAATTTATATTTTTAATTAAATGCATGTATGCATGCATATCATCAAATACACAAATCAAATGAAATGAAGCCCCTGAATCTAACACCAAAGAATAATTAATATTATCTAATTAAAGGATTAAATCATATTGAAACACATCACTTGCTACATTTTCTTCTTGATTGTTATCTTTTTGTCTATCTACTTATTTTCCTTTTCGAAACCAACAATCTTTCTCTAAGTGTCCTTTCTTCCCATAAATCTAACACACCAATGTTCCTATGGATTTATATCTTCCTTTCTTAGACTTACCACAATTCCTTAGGCACTTTCCTCTATCCTTTTGCCTTTCCCTATTATCCATATTCAAAGCATTACTTGATGCCTCCCTTGTGTTTTTCTGTCACATTTCCTGGCTAAGAATAACACCAACAAAATCATCAAAATTTAAAGTGTTTGAACTAGAGATGAAAGTACTCACGTCCATGACCAAACCATTTTAACTTTATGGAAATGAGCATAGAATTAAAAAATCCCTAACCTCATCATCAAAATTTAATCCTATAGAGCTTAACTAATTTTTGACTATGTTAAATTCATTTAAATGATTAGCAACAAATCCACCTTCTGACATCTCCATATTAAATAAACACTTCATAATAAATACCTTGTTGGAGTCTGAGGGTTTTTCATACACTCTATATAATACTTTTATCACATCCACTATTGTATTTTCTTTTGAAATATTAAAGGCCACCGACACTACCAGGTACAATAGTATTGTTTTTAGTGCCTTTATGTCAAGAACCTCCCATTCTTCATCCTTCATAGTCACTAACTTCTTTGCTATTCTATTTAATGATAGGAAAATATCCTTCTAATATAGATAGTCCTCCATTTTCATCTTCCATAGTTGGTAATTTTGGCCATTGAATTTCTCAACATTAAACTTGCCTTCTTCCACTATTGTTCCTACTCAAACTAAAACTCCTCTTTTATTGTGAGTTTATCTTCCAAATAAACCTTCAGCTCTAGTACCATTTTTAAAGAATATAGAATTTAGATCAATATTAATGAAATAAATATGGAAATAAAATGCATAAAACATAATGCAAGAGAAACATAGATTTAATGTGGTTCACCCAAAATGGGCTACATCCACATAAAAATAACTAGTTATTTTATTATTCAATCCAATAAATGAAGGGATAAAATATATAATACATCAACTATAATCTCCTCTTCACTCACACACAGTGTGCTACCATGATTACAGTGTCCTCATAACAAAGGAGGGTTACATATTAGAGCAAAAATGCACCAATATAATTTATATCATTAGATTTATGGCCTAATAGTGAATGGTCCAAATTTACTACAAGATTAAAATTTTACAATGTATTTTTCACCCCCATGATGACCCTAGTGGGGGGGGGGGGGGCGCGCGGGGGCGCGGGGGCGGATTTGCCCCACCACCCCCTCTTCCCCCGCCCCCCCCCCAACCCCCGCCCCCCAACACCCCTCTATTGGGAATTGGACATTATAATAAGATTAGGCTTCACCATCTACTATTTTCCACCTCAATATTAGCAGCCATTCTCTAAAGCAGAAAAAGTTACTTCAAAAACTACAATGTCATTTTCTCCTTAATGTTGTGATAAGATGTAGCCATTTTCATCTCTACTTCTTTTATAACTACCAATAGAGCCCAATATATATGAATTAGAGCCAAAAATATGAATTCCTATAAATAGGCGTAGAAAGGAAAAGTTTTTGATTTGTGCTAACATTATTTATTTTTTGAGCATGACCATTTAGACATTGCATCACTCTCTAAATGATATAACATTGACATTTGGGATCTCTCATTGTCATATCTTATAAAATAACCTGATGGGATTCATCCATCCATACAGTTGAATAAATGATCGTGCATAATCCTTTTGCCTCTTCACAAAAATAACCACTTCTTTCTTAGCTTTCCAATAGATGTTCTAACCATCTACTTTGTGTGGTATTTTTGAATATATCTCATCTACAACCAATTTTATTTTTTAGGAAGAAAGAAAACCATGTTCTAAAAGTTGATAGATTCTACTAGAGTTTCATTAAAATATTCAAAGTCAGTTGTAATAACATTAAAAAATACTTCACTCTGAGTTGACACTTAGCCTATTTCATGGCCCATTTAATCCTTCATGAATAAATCACTTATCCTCCTAAGAACACATGTTACATTTGGTAGGATGCACACCTTTCAATGCCATAGGTTAAAGGAATCCAACTAAAAATTACAAATTACAAGTTTGTATTGTTTCACTTTGACATTACATTCTTGTTGGATAATTCTATTGGAAACCTGAGAGATTGATTTGAAATTTGAAAATTACAAATATTAAAAGTTACGTTTTGCTATTGTATTTCCACCAGGGAATATCCACCTTGTTCTACATACTTGCATTGACCTATAGGTTTTGGGGTCCAATATACACATTGTAATTTACAAACTTGAACTTTCATGTTGTTTCTCCATCACAAATTTCCATTATGAACTTGGGAAATTGGTTTGAAAATTACAATTTGCAATTGTAAATCTTTTTTTCTCCTTTGGATCTTCATCAGGCTCCTTCTTCAAACATTTCTCTTACCTTTGCTTCCACATGGATTTCAACTCACTCTAGCTATGGGCCTTTGAAACATTTTCATTAGTTTATTACTTAAGACTATGGCATGGGGCAAGAGACCTATATGTGGCCCTTAGTTGCATTATAAGTGGTCAATTAGAACCCCCACATGGATCTGAATGTAGGATCTTTGAAAAATTCATTATTTCCTTTAAAACTCTCCATGTGGGCTCATGAAATACTTGTGTACATTTCACTTTTTAAATCTTTAGCAATTGGTGTTTCAAACTAACTCATATACTTCTCATAGCTAGCATGTATGTTATGGATCTTAGCATTTTGTTCGTATACAAAAATTTACAAACTTGCAAATGGATGCTACTTTTTCTTCCAAAATATTTGCCATGAGATTCAAAGACTAGATTATAATTTGAAAAATGCAAAATTCCAAGCTGCGTTTAGCCTTAAAAATTATGCCACCCCCTTTTGTTAAAAAATGTACTTACTTACTTAAACATTTTGACTTCCACGTGGGCACTCAAACTTAGTATTTTTGAAATACTTAGTCACTTTCTATTCATCCTAGCTAAATTTTTACCATGGAACCTACAACCAAAACTCACTACAGGACATTAAAATGTTAAATGCTAGTTGAAACTAGATTATGGGGTCTTCATAAATTGATTGTGGAAGTGTAATTTTTATGACCTAGGTGGGCACTTGCATAAAGGGGGAAATATGTAGACTCTCAGGCACTAATATCTCATGGAAATGGCATAAATTGCTTAGTGTAAATTTAGGTACCAATACTAGCTCTCGCCCTGGGATGTACACACCTTGCGAGTGTGAATAACCCCCTAAAAAAGGACTGGGTGCCAATTCCTTGGGCCACAGAGTCAAATTTTCAACAATTTCATAACAAACACCTTTGGATACCTAATAGAACAAAGGCAGATCAATAAAAATAGATAATGAGGATCTAAGAACAAACACACAACAAAAAACACCAAAAGAACTATATAAATAAGGCCCAATGTAGAGGGGCAACAAAAAAACAAAATTATATACTGTACATTATTTTACACCATCTTTAGACACTATATGTCCCAACAACTTGGCAGTTTTTAGTCCAAAGTGACATTTCTTTGGATTAAGGGAAATACCAAATTCCCTGCATCTAATTAACAATACTTATAGATGCCTTAAATGCTCTTTTATGTTTTTGGGGTACACTATATTGTCATCCTGATACACAAAAATAAACTTGTTAATTACCCCTATAAATTTGACATCCATAGATCTCTAAAACATTGCACTAACATTCATTAACCTGAAAGGCATCCTCATATAAACATAAGTACCCCAAGGCATTGTAAATGAAGTCTTGGGTCTCTCAAATTATTTTACCACAACTTGGTTATACCCTAAGAAACCATCTAATGTAGATAACATAGTTGATCCTATAACACTCTACAATAGGTTATCCATATTAGGTAAGGTGTAATTATCCTTCAGAGAATCTTTATTCAAAATTTTAAAATCCATGCACAAGTAGATGTCACCATTTTTATTTCTTACAAAGACTAAGTTTGATACCCATGATGAATACCTAATAGGATGAATAATCCCACCATCCCTTAGATTCTTTAATCTTCTTGTATCTTGGTGGCCAAGATGGGATTGATAGGCCTTTGCTTTTTCCTAAAAGGTTTACTATCAGGGTGCAATGGGATGACATGTTGAAATAAATCTTCTCTATACATTTTTAATTCAGAATAAGACTAAGACAAGTAGTCTTGAATATTTTTTAACAATTACATGTAGGCTTGTTTCTCTTATGCACTTAAGTGAGTACTGATCCAGACCTTTCTTGGATTGTCTTTAGATCTGAAATTGCATTCAGTCACATCTTTTGAGATAAAGAGATATCGAGTCTTAATTATATCCACTCTATCAAAATATGCCTCTAAACTCACCAATCCTCTAGGGATAGTGTGTTTCTTCAATTTAATGATGTCTTTCCCAAACAAGATTTCCTTCCCATCATAGATTTGGACCATGGATTCCAAGTTTGTAATCTAATCTTGAATTTTAGCTTTACAATTGAAAAACCTTTTAATCTTATCATCATCATCATCATCATCAAAAAATTTCCAATGATGAATGTTATCTAAGATGGAAGGTCTAACAAGCACCTCCATTTTCTACTGACATTGAGGGTTCATATTTTTAATTTCAAACTAAGCACCCAACCCTGCAAGTCTATCAGCTTCTTCATTGAAACTTCTATCATGATAACAAATATTGAAAGCATCAAATAATTCTAATAAATCCCATTCATAATTTGTATATTTTTTTAACCTTTTATTTTTGGTGGCATAAGTATTTTGGACCTTCTTAACCACTAACTTAGAATCACCCTTTATAATCGTACTTGTAATTCCATGTTCTTGGGCAATCCTCAAACCAAGCAAGAGTGCCTTATACTCAACAATGTTGTTCATGCACTCAAAAGACAACTTGAAAGATTTATTATTAGGGGCATAGAGGACAACCCCAACCCTATTTCCAAGATTGGAGCATGCCTCATCAAAAGATATTTTCCAAACATCATTGTTTTCCTTGTCAAACACAACATCAAGAACAATAGATTGTTCAACACAATCAATGTTTCCAACAATACTACCCAACTCCACATTAGTGTACAACACCTCACTTAGATCTAATTTTGGATCTTCAAGTACATATAACATCTTAGGATCCCTATGAATTTTCACCATCTTACCCTCCAAATAAATGGTGGCATAAGAAAGGTCCATCTAAATACTACCACCCATGCTAGTAACCCATTTTTTTGATAATAGCATCCCACACTTGGGATTGTAACCCACAACTACCACATCAATATTGAAAAACATACCTAGATGAACTACTAGCTATACTACCAATATTTCAACTTGTCTAATAACTGGTACCTCTCTTGATTCCATGGCATAACACTTGCCAAAGGAAAATGTAATTTTCACTCCAAGATCATTAAGGACACCTAAGGGTATCACATTGCAAAATTCTCTAGAATAAAACATACAGTTGTGAATAATTAAGCCATTAATCAAGGTTGTCTAAAATAGGTCAACATCCAACTAAATCATTATGAATGCAATCCCTGAATAAACCTTCAAGACTGGTTCAATAATCTCATCTGACTATTCATCATCATTTAGGAGTATTGGGGGTGAAGTAATTTCGTTAGCAGCTACATTCTCACTCAAATATTCAAATGCCCTCTTTCTATGTTTAGGTATTCACAATAATTCAACAAGTGGAAAAGTGATTTTAAATTGACTCAATACTTGGGCCACATCACATACATTGTCATGAGGAAAGGGCGTATTTGGAAGAAGGGTGACAACACTTTTAGTTGGAATATAGTCATTCAAAGTCATAGGTGGAACAAGATGGGATGAACTATCATTCCTAACAGCAGTCTTCAAGGGTGGGTTTCATCTTACATAATTTGTACCATTAGTAATATTGGATAGCAAAGGTTCCCAACTCTTGGTTGGATCACCTCTTTATTTAACAATTTAGGAAGCAAGTGCTAGTTTGGAAGAATTAGGTACTTATTTAGTTTTCTTAACTTCCTTATGTTTATCCCCTACCCTTAGATATACAGGGGTGATCTCTTGAGGAGCAACACCTTTTTTCTTACTTCTCAAACTATAATCTTTCTCCTAAAAAACTACTACATTAATAAGTAGTTGCTTATCCTCAACTAAAAGAATTCCCCCATCATGCCTTTTAATCATAATGGATCTTAAAAATTCAAAGTCATGAGTAGGTAACTTATATGATTATGTCATTTTTACATCACAAAAAAACTCAGAATTTGGGACACATACCTCATTTATTGCACTCCAAAACTAATTGATAGTGGTAGCACTTAGTAGTTCTATGGAGGCAAACATTTCACTTCAAAAGATTTGACAATCAAACATCAAAATCTCATCATATTTAGACACAGACTTGGATTCCTCTACATATTCATTAATTCATTTAGAATTATGATGAGGATGGGGGAGGAATCATATATCACACCAATCAACATCAAGATCATAGTCTATAGTGTTAACCTTGGTGTTTAATAGATCAAGAACCTCCTTCCTAGCTCTTTTATTCTGATTTCTACCATTTTGGGTAGGTCTCTTCCCTCTATCAATATATCAATTTTGGAAAGAGGGTCTACCTTGTGATTGATTCTGATTTGGAGTTCTCTCTTGACTAGAAGATACATGAGGGATCCCCTTCTCATATCTAGCTAACTTGTATGGCATTTCCTTGATAGCAATTGCTAAGCTTTTCATAGTTTCCTCAAGGTTGGCAACCTTATTGGACTAAGATTTTTTAGGATTGATCAAATTTACATCAGTCCTTTTGTTCATAGGTCTTCCCACAACATTTATATTATTTTCAATTTGGATGGCCATGTTGAATGCCAACCTCAGATTTGTGGGACCCTTGTCCCTCAAGTAATACACAGCCTTCTTGTCAAAGTCATCACATTATTTAATCAATCAAGCTATATCGCTAAGCCTAATATTCTCAAGCAACTTCATCATAATCTTATTAACCTTGTATTGAAATCCTTCACACACTCATTAGGGTTATTCTTTATGTTTTCAAATTCTTTAAGAAGGAACCTGGGATCAACTCTATCACCATACTAATTTTTGAAAACATTATTCATTTCTTCCCATGAATCCGTGCATCCATAGGGAAGGGAGTTGAACCACTCATGAGCATCTTCTTCTAGTGTGTGGATAAATATCTTAATGTAAATATCCTCATGCTCAACCTCATAATCTTCAATTATAATGTGAAAATCTCTCTAATTCTATTCACCAGTCATTTCATTAATCCCTTGAAACTTAGGGAGCGATTCCTTACATCATTTGGAACTTCATTGGGGTAACCCTCCATTTCATCAAAATTAACAGGTCTAAATATAGGAATCTTGAATGCAAGATGCTCATTCTCATCCTGATCTCTATGCTTCATGACTGGTTTAATGGTGGATTCAAGATCATATGGTAAAGGGTTCTGAAGGGAGGAGTGAGGTGGATTTGGGGGATCAAACTTAGGAGGGGATTCAATTGGTTGAGAAAGTGATAGGTAGTAAATATGACTATAAGGCTCTAAGTTATTAGGATAACTATGATAATCTTTAACTAAAATAATTTCAACACAAAAAAGTTTAGCTGTACCAGAATTGTGATAGTCTAAACACTCCTTTGCTACAGAACTTTGTCCTTAAATTGGCCTCCAAATTTGTCTCCTTAATTTATAATGAGCACTTAACTTAGATACAAGTTGCTTTGATGAGTCACCTTTGAAAGAGGATTTCAGTCCTTCCAGCTTTGCAAACAAGAGAACACTCAAAACTTAAGATATTCAAAATGGACACCAATATTCCTTAAAACTAGATAAATTATTAGAGTCACCACTAGAAGAAAAATTATAGAATATAATAGATTACAAATAGATAGTGATACAGTATAAAATTAAACCTTGTTGTAATCAGTGATGAGATGTAAAAACAAAGACACTGAAAAATTCATATTCATATTCAAAAGGGAAAAGCACTTCAAAATATGAACAAATTAATAGTTCTTTGTAAGAACTCGGTAAAGGTCAATTGATTAAATCTTTCAAGATAGAAAACTTGAGATCATTATCAAATAATATCTCTCTACAAGAGTCCCTAGTAGCACAAGTGCCAAGGATCACTCCCTAACAATGGCACTAATTACGTGTTATGAAGATGGTGACCCAAAATAGTAAAGCATGCTCAAATAACCTCAAATTTCAAACACATGAGATATTATGATTAAACATTATATGAAACTTTTCATCAGAGGTTAGTGCATCAAATCTTTCAATCCCTGACAATGGTACCAACCGCATCTTGGTTCATAGTTATACACCTTTAGGATTCAGCCTTGTAAACTTGAGAAGATGGTGAACATAGATGAAAAACCCAGATTATATCATTATATCCAAGAAAGGTTTAGCCTTCAGATGGAGTGAATTTAGACAATGACAAGAAGACGCCGATAGAGGGTATGGTTAGTTTCTTGCTACTTCTGGCTCTACCTCAACCAAGGTGAGAATACCTAAGGGGTAGCTTGCTCACATGGAGGGATACTAAAATTCGATCTCTAAGGGGATTATTAGCACACACAAATCTGATCAAAGCATAACCGAACTTGCTCAATCCACTTAGGAAGAGTTGTCACAAAGATTAGGCACATGATCTTAAATTAGACACAAGTTACTAAATACAAATAGAAGGGTGATTTTAACCTTCATTTTTAAAGAAACTTTTGACAACTAGGGACCAAATGAAATATTGAAATGCTAGGCTTCAAAGAGCAATTATAGACACATTTTAGATTTTTAATATTCATGCATCTATGGGCAAATAACACTTAGAATATTCAATGACATGTATTACACGCAGGGTTAGGATGGGTAGGATGAGTGAGGTAGATATAAAAGTGGGTTATGGTGGTTGCTTTCAACACATGGAACTCCTTCTAACAACCATGTTATTATTCATCACAATATGCAAAAGATTAAGTAAATAAGTTGAGAAAACCATCAGGAATAGTTTGCATTCATTGATTTCAATCCAATGCAAACATTCATATGACCCTTAAATCTCCAAAGCATACACTGCAAGTGAAAAATCAAGCACCTTCTCCTATCAACTCCATAAGTCTAGGATGTCCATAAAAGACTATCAACACAACATTCCCAAATGACAATGCAGAAAGGACTATACAATCGAGATTCATGCCCAGAATGACTACATAAGAATAAATACCCTTTCAATAATGTATGAAGAATGTACCATTGCACTTCATTGACAAGATACAATAGAAATCATAAATGTTTTCATAAACTTATAAGTAGATTCATGTAGATAATATTTATAATGCATAATAATGGTGAAAAGTATGGTGGATTTACTCTTGAAATAGGGGAGACATACACAAGATGCTTTCAGATCTTAGTAATGACTGTACAACTACAATCTAAAAAAGACAAAAAATACATCAGCTTTCTAAAATATGGACAACCTAAACCCTAAAAATAAAATCAACAACCTATGTAAAGAGGATAAACTCTCTTTATTTATACAAATTTCTCACCTAGAATATTCTAGGAATATGTTCTAGCTAGAAGATACCTTTGATCATGCCTAGAAGCTCATGCTCCGCAAAGAAATCATTATAATAAGAATTTGTCCATGTAATGATGAGATTTCAAATAAACTTTAATACACTTGGCTGGAAATCTTGATGCAACTAGGCTTGAGGGAGAATATTTGTTTTGAGAGCAAAACTGATTTTGTCTTCTTGTGAAACTATCTTGCCCTACTCTCCCACTAATCATTTTCCCAACTGGAAGCTTATGGATGATGGCTGCCCTTCTCCTTGTGTAACCTAAATAATGGATGTATCTTTATCGTGATTGCATCAAACTGCTCCAACTATGATGGAGGAAGCATGGGATCTATGTCTGTTTGAAAAACATGCTTCCAATGGCCCATTTTAGTCTTAAAACCCTTGTAACAATTTTCATCTATGGAGATCTTCGACATTACTCAAATATTTCATATGACACTTAACTTATATTTTTACCTTTTTATCATTTGAGGTGAACACCAAATTTTCCCTTTTTTTGCTTTTGCCACCAAACCTAATAATGATATGTGCATTTTTTGCTTTATTTTACCTTATGCAGGATTTTGAGCTTGAGTTGTAATTTTTCACTTTTTGCCTTTGAGGATTTCAGGCTTCAACTTCAAATTTACACACTGGCAGGATTGTAGAAGTCTGTTACACATTTGTAAATTGAAAATTTTCAATTTGATGTAGTTTCGCTCAAAAGTTTTGATGCCTTTATATTGGTGTGTATGTAGTGGGTCTGTGAACTTGGAATGCACGTTGCAATTTGCAATTGCAAATGAATGTTTCATTTCAACTAAAAACTTTCATCATGGACTTTTTAACTTTCCTTATGTTGTGGGCTTTGGGATTTGATTTGCATATTATAAATTACAAATTTAGACTTGTTCTTCGCTTGGAAATCCCCACTGCTAAACCATATATTGTATTTTCTCCTCTTTCTAATGCTCTATGATTCCATTTGTTCTCTGGAAGTCTCTAGTTTACCATTTTCTTGAGTGTTATTGATTTCCATTAGTTCCATTTTGGTAAGGAGATGATCCCTCTGATCAAGAGAAACCATTGAAACCCTTTTCCTAAGGGGGTGCTTAATTTCAAAATAGAATTAAATCCTAGGTAGAACCTAACTTCTCTAATATGTGACACCCTAGATCTAGGGGATTAGTAACATTAAATTTTACACACGTGGACCCATGTGATGAGGGAAACCGACTTGCAGCAAGTAAAGGTGGAAAAGGTTGAAAAGAAGGAAACAGTAAGGAAAATTTAAGAAACCTGCGTGAAGATATACTTGGAAGGTGCATAGGCAGCATTTGTTATGGGGGTGTCATTTACAGACTATTGATTTTGCTTTTTGTTGTATACAAAACATTGACATTGACTCGGCCAATGTAAACTCCTGTTGTCTGTAGAATATCTTCTATATGGTAGGGTACTTAAGGACTTACCATTCCAAGTTAGGAATCATTCACATGGCTGTCAATTACCTCAATGCTTCCAAGGTTAGAGCATGGAAAGTTCAGAAGAGTTCTATGTTTATTGACAACTTTCCGCCTCCATATTGACAGCCATTCTCTGAAGCAGAGCAAGTTACTTCAGGAACTACAATGTGTGCTTCTCCCTCATGTTGTGAGAATATGTAATCATTTTCATCTCTACTTCTTGTAGAAGTGCCAACAGAGCCCAATATATATGAAGTAGATCCAACAACATGAATTCTTGTAAACAGGCACGGAGAGGGAAAGTTTTTGATTTGTGCTAACATTATGTAGTTTTTGAGCATGACCATTTAGACATTGCATCACTCCCTGAATGATATATCATTGAAATTTGAGATCTCTTACTGCCATAGCTTATAAAAGAACCTGATGGGATTCATCCATCCATACAGCTGAACATCTGACCGTGCATAATCCTTTTGCCTCTTCACAAAAATAACCACTTCTTTCTCAGCTCGATGATAGGCGTTCAAACCATCTGCTTTATGTGGTATTTTTGAATAGATCTCATCTGTAACTGATTGTATTTTTGAGGAAGAATGAAAACCATGTTCTAAAAGTTGGTGAATTCTGCTAGAGTCTCATTGAAATGTTCAAAGGCAGTTGTAATAGCATTAAAAAATGCTTCACTTTGAGTCAACACTTAACCTGTTCCATGGCCCATTTTGTCTTTCATGAACTCACCACTTAACCTGCTAAGAACACGTGTTACTTTCGGTAGGATGCACACCTTTCAATGCCATGGGCTAGGGGAATCCAACTACAGATTACAAATTTGCATTATTGCACTTTGACATTACATCCCCACTGGATAATCCCTTTGCAGACCTGGGATATTGGTTTGCAATTTGCAAATTACAAATATGAAAAGTTGTGTTGTGTTGTTATATTTATGTCGGCCAATCTCCACCTTAATCTCCACGCTTGCATTGACTTGCAGGTTTTGGGGTCCAAGATGCATATTGCAATTTACAAACTTGCACTTTCATGTTGTTTTTCCACCATAAATGTCTGCTGCGGACTTTGGAACTCGGTTTGCAAATTGAAATTGTCAATTGCAAAGTTGCTTTTTTCCTTTGGATCTTCGTCGATCTCCCTCTTCAAATATTTTGCTTACCTTTACCTCCATGTGGATTATAATTCGTTCTAGATGTGGGCTTCTGAAACATTTGCATTGGTTTATTGCTTAAGACTCTGGCATGGGGTTCGAGACCTATACGTGGCCCTTAGTTGCTTTCCACGTAGTCAATAAGAACCCCCACGTGGACCTCCATGTAGGCTCTTTGAAAATTTCACTGTCCTTCAAAACCCTCCATGTGGGCTCATGAAATACTAGTGTACATTCCCCTTTTTAAAGCTTTAGCAATGGGCATTTCAAACTAACTCGTAGACTTCTCATAGCTAACATGTATGTGGCGGGTCTCGGGTTTTGTTTGTAAATGGAAATTTTCAAATGTGCAAATGGATGTTGCTTTTTCCACCAAAATCTTTACAGTGGGCTTCGGAGCCTAGATTGCAATTTACAATTTGTAAAATATAAAGTTTTGTTTGGCCTTAATAATTGTGCCGTTCTATTTTGTTAAAATCCATGTTTGCTTGAACCTTTTGACTTCCATGTTGGCACTTGGATTTAGTATTTTCAAAATATTTAGTCATTTTTTATTCATTTTGGATAATTTTTTACCATGGATTTTACAATCAAAATTTGTTATAGGATATGAAAACGTTTAATATTCTCTGAAACTAAGATTACGGGGTCTTCATAACTTGATTGTGGAAGTGGGATATTTATGACCTGAGTGGGCACTTACAAATAGGAGACAATATTTAAACTCCATGCACTAATATCTCATGGAAAGGGCACAAATTGCTTAATGCAAATTTGAGTACCAACAAATAGTATGCCAATTATATAATGTCCACTTTTGGCAACATGCCAATTCTATTTAAATATAGTTAATAGTCCAAATTTCATATAGAGTAGTACAATCAATTACTAGCCCAAATTTAGTTCCAAAGTTGTACAATTTTATCTAGGTGTGAATATTTTCATTTCCCTTTATCTTTTCATCATTTCTCATTACTTGTTTAATCAATTTTCATATATTCAGTGCTTATTTTAATCCTGTATTAAATCTGATTTTTGTACTTTATTTTTATATCAATAATTTATTTTGTGTCAATATTTTTACAATATTTTTCCTAAATTACTTACCCTTATGCATTAAATAGTTAAAATAAAGTGGCACAAGAAAATAAAATACTTCAAATCTATTCTAAATTTTAGAATTTTGATCTAAAACCATAAAATTTTATCTTTGCTCACTTATTCCTTATCATTTTATATTATAATATACTAATGTATCTCTATATTTATAGGCATCTTAAATTAAAATTTAGACTAAATTAACATGCAAACTAACAATCAAAAGAAAAAAAAGAAAAAATGAAAAAATATGGAATGAGAAAAAAATTAAGACTACAACAAACCTTCACAAATGTATTAATAAAAACCAAATCTAAATCAATTAATTACAAATGCACAACTATCCGACAACAATATCATTCTATGCATAAAGCTACCCTGGACCAAAGTTAAATATCTACATTTACACAATTTAATAGAAAAGAGCTTCTCTTAGAGAATGAGAAGCAATATTCTTTTGTAATAGTTGTTATCTATAACAACATCCCAACCCTTCAAAATACAAACGTGTTGACCTAAAACATAAATATCCTTTAGCGTTCCAATATTAAAACCTATATATCGCTGGCAAGAGTAAGCTTCGCGTGTTCAGTATTGCAAGCACATATGCAGGAAAAAGAAAAAAACCCATGGGTTCTGACTATAACAAAAATCTGGTTCTGACTAAAACAAAAATCTATGAATCTGTGCCATCCTAGATCTTTATGGAAAAGACTCTCGGCTGACAAGGGCGGCCAACCCTAACGTACAAAGTTTGAGCCGGCACGCACAGCATAAAATGACCGAAAGTGACATATGGATGCAAAAATGTCAGCAATGTTTTTCTTTTATCATGCTATTAATGCTTGCTGCTGGTATTTATTTTCTTTTTCATAACTGATCTCTGACTAGTTTGCTAGGATTATCAGGAATGTCCTTGGAATGCTTTTTCTTTTCGTTTTAATAATGAGCTTCACATTCTCTGAATGTGAGATTCTTATAAACTAGATAGAAACACAAACCATTTGCAATTAAAAAAGAATACAATCCAAGAACATAAAGAAAATCATGTCAAGCTGCATTGGGCATTTGTGCTATGTTCAGTGCAACTATTGCAGCACTCTTCTAGCGGTAGGGGAAAAAAACTTCTTATTATTCTATACCATCTGCTCAATTTACAATCCCTGTGTATATAGAGCTGACATCCTTTTCATAACTGCTGTGTGGATGATATAAATCTAACTGCTGCAGTAATTTTCATTGGTAAGAGAGTTTAAATCTGCAAGAGTTTTTAGAAGAGGGATATTCTTACAAGGTTGGATTACTTTGATACTTATATCCCAGTTGGATGTACTATAGGACATGGCAGGCTTTTTAAGTATTCTTTCGAGAATTGTTTGAGATACAGAATATTGCTAGTTTTCTCTTGTATATTGTTATGCTCAATTAGATAAGATAAGAGAGCATTTATACGTCTGTCTTCAATCGATTTTAAATTAGGTAACATTTCTTGCTATTTGGGTTTCCTTTCTGAAAAAAGTGTGAAGTAAAATAATATATAGCGATTTTTAAGAGCAGGTAAACGTCCCAGCATTTTATTCGGGCGGATTGGCCCAGTGAGACGTGGGCATTGCACTAGTCTCTTATCTGTGAACCTCATTGGACTATTAAAGCCAGCACCACACCAGGTAAGAAATTTAAGCTTTATTTCTGTTAAGAATCTTCACATAAAGTATTGCCTTGAATACTTTATGTGAGGGATGATAATTGGTACTGTTTGGAAATGTAAGAAATTACAAGTTTTACATTATTTGAAAAGTTTTCATTATTTGAAAGGTGGAATGCAAAACAAATTGATAGTTTTGTTTTGGCAGTAAATTTTTTTTCAAATCATTATCTTGCATGCTGCTTTTATGTTTTTATTTCAGATCTGTTATCACGAATCATGATCATTTGGGATATTAAAATAGAAAGTGTACTTAAATATACTGTCATGTTAAGTTTGGAGTAAATACCAACATATTGTTTCCATGTGATATATAAAGATTGGATTTATCCTGGTCATGAAAAATATTTAACTTAAAAATTAAAATACAAAAATTAAATTAAAATAAATAAATAAACTTCTCTGTTCATCAAACCATTGATGGTACTGATATTTTATTTTTCGTTTGCATGATCTTCACAATGTATTTATTTGTCTCAATTCAGAACAAATAGTTGAACAAATTTTATCTTCACCTATACGTTATGTTACAGGTTGACGTTGAAAATGCAGATGCATCTGCAAGTGCAAATGAAAATGCGCTCTAAAAGTTGATGTGCAAAGGTGAAGGACGTGCTATTCTGTTTACATGTGATAAATCGAGTTTAAAGCAGGCGTAGACATTTCTGACTATATCTATCTTCTATTTCTATAGCATTTGCTTTCTGGAGAACCAAGTTTGTCCAAAGTATCTACGTTTACAATGTGTTTTAATGGGGCGTTTTTACTGAACATAATTTCATGCATTACTTGCCGACTTGCTTGTTCACCTCATCTCGATCCCTCCCCATTCTGTGCGGTTATGGATGTCGAATCGTTTTTGGTGTAATGTTAGATGTAATCTGCCTCATTAATACAAATATAATCAAATTGCAAACAGCTAAAAATGCCCCTAGTTGTAAAATTTCATTACACTATTGTTTTTGTTTATTATTGATCCGAATTAGACGGTATTGCCTGTTATTTTGTCTGTTTCCCTCTTTCCTCCATCTCCCACCTTCTTCTCTCCTCTCATGTTAGGGTTTAGATTACTGTTACTCAAGGTTTTTGTGGTCCAGGCTTTCTCACCCATTTGATTTTGGTATTAATGTTAACAAGGTTTTTTTTTTGGTCCAGGCTTTCTCACACATTTTATTTTGGTATTAATGTTAAAGGGTCCTAATTTAAATTTAATTTTTTTAAAAATGTTTTCATGCATTTAGACATATGAGAGATTCTACAACAAATTTAAAATAATTTATCATTCATGTGTATAGTGATCAAATGAGCATTTGCAAGCAATCTATAGAAAACAATCACACAATAGAAAGCATTCACTTTAGCTTTGAAGTTCATACTAGTGATACATTGCATTACATTAGCTTATTTGGCTAAACCATTCTTCCTTTCAATGGTGTATTGTTTTTCTATATCATACATCATTGAATGACCTATTATGTACCCATTAGTCGGAAACCTTGTTGACAATGAACATAAAGACTAGAATAAATTATTTCCAACTTGAATTATAATTTGAAGAAGAACTATAATTTCCTAGTGATTGGTGTGATTTTTAATTAAATTAAGAAAAGTATTTTTAGCCATGAATCTAATGAACATAATTATAAGAAAATTGCACATGGTTATCACTTCTAAGAAATATGTTTTCTACAGTCCTATACCCTTCTAAACCATCTATCATTCTTTATTTATCTAGTTTTGGATTAATTAATTAATTAGTCTGATTTACTATTTTACATATGATTAAGTTTGGTTGAATATTTATGGATATATGTAATGCAATATTGAAATCCATTTATTCATAAAAGTTATAGTGATCCCACATTGCCTTATCATCCTTTGTATCATTCTTGGGTATTACCTTACTCGATTTATATTAGTTTAGATTTTATTATGGACAATATGATATCTCTAGGTCTTGTTCCATTGTATTATATCAAATATATAATCCCTAGCTCTTTTGTGTTTAATTGCTACCCATAGGGTAATTTATTTTTAATATATTTTTAAAAATGTTATGGTATTTGCATAATGTGTGTGCTCAATGTTTGATCCTTATGTTAATTCTCAATCTTGCTTGAAAAAAAAAATATAATTTAGAAATGTAGTTAGCATTGTGCCACCATTTATAAATCAGATTGACATTCTTTTCAATAAGAATGGTATGAATAGATTTCAAATTGATAATATATTTGAAATGCATCATGGTTAACATGCATGATAAGATGAACAAGATAGTGTTATAAATATTATATGTTTTAGGAAATAACTTAGAAAAAACCCTAATGGGATCATTAAATTGATGCATGTATTAGAATAATTTTCAATCCAAACCATAGGTCAAGAGGCCCAAGATGTGGTTAAGGTAGAATAAAAACCAATATATTAGCTAGATAATGGTTATATAAGTGCTAATAATGTAGATCAGGTACTTGGTTCATGTAATGGATTAACAAATATGTCTATTCATGTATTCAATTCTCAAATTTATTTTAAACCTAATCCTTCTCATTTTTATATTTCTTATAATATTTGTAATGCTTATCCTTCTCAAAACACCATGATTTTTTAAAAATTATTCAAAATCCTTAGCACGTTCCCATTGTATCCCAATTTATTTAATATTTTAAAATTATTCTATTTCAACCATCTATTTCTTAACATATTTCCCAAATGGATTCACATTTTTTCAATCCTACTAATTTACATCATGTTTTGATACTAACCTATTATACCTCTAATTCTATTCCATATCATAAAATGACTACATTGATATACTTGGACATTGTGCATACATTTGAATCTTGATCACACTTTCCCTCTATCTCGCTACACATATATTATCTTAGGAATCTATATTATCCATATACACCTATTCAGGATCAACCTAGTTTATAGAGGAACATCCCAAAATCCTAGATAGGCATTCTCCATATCTCATATCACTAATTTACACTTCTAGGACATTATTGGTAATGCCTAAATAATGTTAGTTATTATAAACTAGGTCCACTTCTAGTGTCAGTGTCTAGATACAATCAATTTATATTTTTTTAAATTGGGAAGTCTCCATTACATTGGCATACACACATTTAATGGGTTGGTTATGACAAGAAAAAGAAAAGAGTTGGCTCTAAATACAATCATTCCTAAGATTATACTCACTTGGGAACTACTTTGAAATTATTAATTCACACTTTGAAAATAACTTGAAAACTTAGGGAATTAATTAACATTATATCGAGTTATTATTTTAAAAAAAGGCATACAAATTAATAAACCCCTCAAATGAGAAGTCCTATAGCAAGTATAAACATATGAAAGTCAAATTTGTATAGTATAAGTTGTCAAATATCAAAACAATGATTTCATTCTAGATTATTCATGATGTTTCACACATACACATAGGTGGAAGAAATACATATATTTTGAGCCCTCATCAGAGTATTGGAATGTAATAAATTCTGAACCATTTAGTGGGGAGTTATTATACATATCCAACCCAAAATAATAACCTATTTTTAAGATCATCTTGAGTTCAATTGGAAAATTAGGGTTTAGATGGAAGGATAAGGAAAACATACATCAACACATATTACCGAGTTATACTCACAAACATGAAGAAATTAGGTGTGGGTAGAATATTATTAGGTATTACAACCCCAAACTATGCATAAGGACATTTCACATAACCATTAAATGATGTTATCTACCATAGGGATCAAACTCCATCAGTAGAATCCAAATAGGTATTGATCCTCTATTTCAAGTTTCATAAAATGAAGAAGTAATTGCATAATAGTTTAAAGTATAAATACACCTTATAAGAGTGAAATATAACCTAAATTAGCTAATTACATTTCTCACTTATTGTTTTGATAATTCTAAATCAAAATAATGCAATATATAAAACATCAACTTAAATTTAGATTAGTACTTTATTGCCAAATTTTATAAAATAAAATTAGTTCTAGTTCTAAAATATTTTAGATCAATAAAATATAAAATGAATAAAATACTTTGGTGAACCCAAACATTGAATTGTGAATAAAAACCCTACCTTTCTTCTTATATTAAGGTTTAATATTTTATCTTCTATTAGGGTTTTAATTTTATATTTGATTTTTTATTTCTAATTATTTATATAATTAAAACCATAACATGACTACAATGGATGACAATTGTTTATATTTCATGATCCAACCTATTATTGTAATAATTACATGTTTTTTCTCCTAAAGTATACAATTTTTTTATATCTCATCCCCAAAAATGTGTTGAATTTATATTAAATATAAATAAGGATGATTTGGTGAACCCAATCATTGAATTGTGCATAAAAACCCTACCTTTCTTCTTATATTATAGTTTAAGATTTTATCTTCTATTAGGGTTTCAATTTTATATTTGATTTTTTATTTCAAATTATTTACATAATTAAAACCATAACATGACTACAATGGATGTTAATTGTTTATACTTCATGATCCAACCTATTTTTGTAATAATTGCATGTTTTTTATCCTAAAGTATACAATTATTTTATATCTCATCCTAAAAAATGTGTTGAATTTATATTAAATATAAATAAGGATGATATTATACAAGATTAAATATTAGCTCTCATTAAAAATATATATTATATGAATGTTTAAATTAAGATGATTTGGGTTAAGACTCATAGGTAAATGGCATACATAGCTCAAATTTTTCATAACACAAAGAAGTAGGATACACAATCTTGTAGGGAAAATAAGAGATAATGAGAAAGTGCATTCTAATCTTCCACCACCACCATAAGTTCCAAAAAATGCAACTACAAATTATGATGCCATAGATCAAATTAATAATACTAAAGTGAAAGTATCTTTATTATAATGTATAAAATGATCCTAAATATAAAAATGACTTACTATACAAGATAAGTAATATTAACATAATATATATGCTAAAAATGAACATAATACATTTCACGCACATAATATTACACAATACACAATATTTGACCTAATAAACCATTACAAAGAAAAACCTAGCATATTAATCTACTTTATTATTGTATTAACTTAATAATATTGAAATAAAATAATGTATTTCTTATTTTTGCTTTACCCCTACCACATGTGAGAGTATATATAGTCATGTCAATAAATAACTACCTAAGCACTCTTAAAATAACATGGGTACCAAAACTATGGTACAATTATATAAAAAATAATGATTCCCCTTAAAACTATGGGTCATAACACTACCCATATTATTACTATTGGTAAAAATACTATGGGATCACAAAAAATGAGAATTTGTTCTGATATTATTTTTCTCATGGGCTCCCACCACTGAACCCCCAGTTGGAGCATGGTGTGTTGAACCCTCAAACCCCCTATCCAAGGTAATTCATTAAACCCTAATTTCCACACATGTATGTAAATTACCCAAGGATTGTAACACATGGAAATTATACAGTAAATGTTAAATATGTATTCTTTCTTTAAGGACATTCTTTATGTAGCATTGTGTGATACCAACTTACTAAAAAATGTGGAACTAACTTATTTTGTATCTATTCTCAATACATTATGATGAAGTTAAGATAATATTTATTTTTAAAAATAATATTTACCTCCTAAAAATATCATTAACCAACATATCCCATTATATATTTAAATATAAATTTTAGACAAAAGGGTGAAGTGTGTCTTGGTAAATAATGGATTAAGATCTAACAATTTCAAACTATCGTTTCTTCACATAATTACATAGGAGTAAAATACCTTACCTAATATTATATGGCCCTTTAATGATTCAATAAAATACCATATAAATTTCTTGGATAAATTAGATTATATATCACTACAAGTCAAAGAACAAAAACAAAAAAATGTCAAATTATACTTAACGACCATAACTATTATATTTTACTAGGTAGACCTAGGATTATTGGTATGAATATGGTTCCTTATATCTTGTATTTTTGTGTCAAATTTATCCATGAATGTTACATTTACACTTTTCTTATGAATCATGAACCTTTGAAACATTGTGCAATAACCCAACGTTCTATAAATTACACACTCCATATACATACAATTCAACCCTCAGTGGTGTATCCTAAATACAATATACCATTAAATAACATCCAAAAATATAATAATTTTATGGATCCTAAATTTCCTCTACTTGCATTTGAATGCACACATAACAAGCTAAATTATTGCAATCTAGCACAATTTCATTGTTATCCTCAAGAATATGAGTAGCCCATTATCAACATGAACATAAAAGCACCAGAACATGCTATTATTACTTCTCCTTGGGAAAAAACATTATAATTAAATAAGTAAAATTTCATCTAATTAAAACATATGAAAAATCTAGGATACAATGGATAAGGACTGGGAAAGCAATAAAAATAAATTCATAACCCTATTTCTCCATATGATCATGTTGGTAAACAAGATATTGAATATTAGAAAGAATTAAATATTCCTTTTTAAAACATCATTGGTACCCAAATGTTTATAATAAATAGGCTAAGATAAATAATTCTACGATTTATACACTTTTAATTTGATCAGAATTGAATCATATATAAGAGGTCAAAATTGAACTCTATGTAAGATGTCAATGACATAGCAAAACTATAGTTAGTGAATCCCATAATCATTGATGATAGGGTCTTGAAAAAAATTTGGAATTAGATTAATTTCTTAGTTATAATTATCTCCTATAATTTTAAAGGCCATTTGAGGATCTTCCCTCTTTTTATCATAAGAAAAGGCTTCATTATAACAAAAATACATAGTTATATTTTGGGAGAATGAATCCTTTCATGATAAACATGACCAATGAGATGGCCATGATATAATCATGTTGGAGTGTGTTATATTCACATGTGATATGAATTCCACCTTAGGTAGATGTGTTACTAATGTGTGATTTATTACATGCACACAATTATTAAATACATAGTTAATGTGGTATTTGTACTCACATGTGTAAGAAGGGTTAGGTGTAACTTGGTAAATTATCCCACCTTTTAGTCCACAAATAATAATTTCTAACTCACCTCTTAATTTTTATATATAAAGACACATTTTTTTATTGTGGAAATTAATGTATCTTAGAGTCATCTCCTAAACTAGTAGAGATGTAGTCTTTTAGAAAGTCATGCTATAGTACAATTATTTTGGTTGCACACATCATTGTATATTAGATATAGTTAATATATTGTATTTATTTGTGAATATATCTTGTATAAATACTTTATGTTGATGGTGTCTATGCTAGATATATATGGGACATGTTGTCATTTTTAATATGGTATCTAAGTAGGAGAAAGGAGATCAGTTAGAGTGTTTGACAGGAGATCCATCTAACTTTCAAATATTGGTTATTAGGAAGATCAAGAGGAGAAATATTATAGGAGGATCCTTATATACTCGAAATATTCAATATATATAAATATTAAAGAGGTAAGGTGTAATATTTTTCTCTTTGTCATCTTCTATGATAAGTTCTTCACATGTCCCATTTATTTTTTTAGCTTCAGTTCATTCCTTCAACTAGATTCATGTATCAGCTATATATATACATATAGAGGAGTTATATTTAAGATATTTCAGCTAATTTTCATTTGAGTGTTCATTTTGGTGAGATTCAAACATTCCCATTATATTTAAAATGCTAGAGAAAGTCATTTTTGACTTTCGTTTCACCTAAATTTGACATCGTGAGCTCATTTATCAAGACATGTAGATTACATTTTATGTAGATATAAAATTAACATGGGTTATAAGGAACCTCAAAATAATTAAAAAAACATTTTTGACTCATTTGGCATGTTTTTAGGATCATATTTTAAACTTTTATAGTACATTATGATGATCTATTAACTCTTATGATTGGCTTCATATTGGATTTAGATTCATCCATAGGGTGTATTTTTTCACCTTGAATTTTTATTCATGTGGAATATTGGATACTCTTACTTGAGATTTTTTGAGTGATTTTTATGCATACATACCACATTGGCACTATTAGAGATATTGATCTACTTTGTCTTCTATCCCTAGTTAGTATTAAGAGGGGTAGGGGGAGGGAGGGGGAGGGAAAGGAAGGTGGGTATTTTTTACTATTGATGTTTTCTTGGTTCTAATATGGTATGGACCTATTGATTTTTCACATCAAATGCAGAGGGTGGTTTTTTCTTTGAGGATATCCATAGCATTCCCTTTGTAATCATTTAACCATGCATTATGTTTAGATAGAACACATACCAATAGTCACCATTATTCACAGAACTAGATTCATAGACGATAAATTTAATTCATTCCATTGAAGGATTCATTATATTTGACAGAAATTTATTTTAGTATTTTCATTATTATTTTTTCTCTTTCATTGTACATGGGTACCTCACCAAGCCTAGTTGTCAGGACCCATACTTTTTAGCATAAGACTCAATTTTTATCACATCAACTAAGTTGATACTTAGGTCAGTGTTGAAGTGTGTCATATTCACATTTGATTTGAACTTGACCTTAGGTATATGTGTTACCAATGTATGATTTATTATGTGCATAAAGTTATTAATTGCACAATAATATGGTAGTTATTCTCATGTGCAATAAGGGTTAGGTATAACTTGGGGAATGATCCCACCTTTTAATCCACCAATAATAATATCTCACTCACCTCTTAATGCTTCTATATAAGGACCCTTTATGTTCTTGTGGAAAGTAATGGAGCTTATTATCATGTCCTGAGCTAGTGGAGATGTAGTATTTTAAACGTCTTGTTCTAGTGTATCCATTGTTGGTTGCACACATGCATTTTATATTACACATAATTAGTATGTTGTGTCTTATTAGTGAATATATCTCTTACCTAATTTTTTTTATGTGGATGTTGTCTATGATAAATACCCATGGGTCGTGTTGTCATTTTTTAATATAGAAGATAGATCAACATTATTAAATAAAGAGGCAATTATATTCTTCTTATGGAACCACTAAAGACCCATAATCTTTCCTTCTTATAAAAATGTTAAGGACCAAATAGGGAAATTAATTTAAAGATGTACTACAATATTTATTAAAATTATTCTCTTGGTATTAATAAGATATGCCATGCATAAATCCATTAATATAATTCCATAACATTATCCACCACCCTAATGTAAAATGAGTTAATAAAATAATTAAGAATATACATCCAAAGGTTTCCTTACTAGTTAAAATAGAGATACAAAAGTTTTTTGACATAGGGTTTATAAAACCCATCGATTACTCAACTTTTATTTCTTATATTTTTATGGTTACTAAACATGATGGAAAAATTATGATTTGCATGGAATTTTAGGTTTTTAATAAGTATTTTTTCCTAGGGAGAACTTTCTCTTACCTAACTTAATATAATTGACAACTACATAGATAATTATGAAATGCTCTAATTTTATAGGGTAAAATTAAATAAATATTAATCCCTAAACTCAAAATAAAATGACTTTTATAATGCAATGGGGGTAATTTGTTTACATGGTTATGCCATTTGGATTGAATAATGCCAAAGCTACCTATCAAAGGACCATGACACATATATTTCATGAACTTGTACATAAAATCAAATAAGATTATGTTGATGACTTATTAGTAAATTTTAAACATCAAAAATATTATGTTATAGAAATATGGTAAATATTTGAATGCTTATGAAGTAAAAAGTATTTTTAACACCCAAAAAATGTGTATTTAGGGTATATTATGGAAAAATGTTAGGCTATGTCACATATTAGAGGGGTATAGAAGTCGATACAAAAAAGTTCAATAATATATTTGATATTATTGCACCCAAAGGATTAAAATAATTAAGATGTTTACAAGGGATAATTCAAGGAATAAGATGATTTATGGCTCACTTAACTTATAGACATAGCCATTTACATGATTACTATGGAAAGATACAAATTTCCACGTGGATGAATTTTTTCAAAAGAGTTTCAATGAAATAAATAATATCTACTTTATTTAAAAATCATGATGCATCCAATCTCGAATAATCCTTTATTAATATACATTTATTCTATAAAAAAATATATTAAGGGACTTGTTGGCACAATATGATGGTTTTAAAAAATAATTGATAATTTATCACATTAGTTATACACTTTTAAAATATGAGAAACATTATAATGCAATGGAAAAATTGGGTCTATCCATTGTCTTCACCATACAAAAAAATCAAAATTCCCTGATTGATAATGAGACAAAGGTCATCATAAAAATGGACCCACTTAAGTGTCTCATGATGAAACCATATTTGTTACAACACATAGCTAAAAAGGTCATGTTACTCATGGAGTTTAACTTAAATTTCATATGTAATAAAATATCAAAAGGTTCAAGTGGTTTTAGATCAATTGGTGACAACACCTCTATGTGACAAATCACATAGCATTGATAATTTTTAACATGATTATACTATGTAAAACATTGATGATAACACTTTGACAACTTGGCAGCTTTTGTCAATAAATTAAGAACACATGAAAAAAAATGGTATATTGGCAAATATAATTTCCCATACAAAGAAATTACCATAAAAATGTTTCAAAAAATAATAATGAAAAATTATATATATATATATATATATATATATATATATATATATATATATATATATATGTAATTAAATATGTTATAATTAGAAATTAAAATTTTAAATGATTATTTGAAATTCAATTACTTTGATGCCTTAGTCGTGAAGAGGCCAGTGTAACTTTATAAAAATTACACAATAGTGAATGTGTTAGGAGTTTTAAAAAGAATCCAATTCATATAAGTTATAAAAAATGGGTTGTTATTGGCCTACAATGGCCCAAAAATTCCAAGAACATGCCAAAATATGGGTGTAATGGAAGTGGAATAATAATTTGATGCATGCATCTTCACAACGATTTCAACCTATTATGTCATCGTGGACCTTTTCACTTTGGGGGTTTGATCTAGTAGGTGAGATGAACTCTTTATGAAGATCAAAATTTTATTATCTCATATACTAAATATTTTTCAAAATGGGTTAAGTACATCCATTTAGAATCCATGATGAGAGAAGACATATGCAAATTTATAATGAATAATATCATCTCTTGATTTAGAATCCCTTCAACAATTATTACAGATAATGGGCCATCCTTCAAAAATAAGATGGTTGAGAATTTTTTCTAGATATAAAACATTCCACACATTTTCAAATCCTTATTATCCATAAGAAAATGAAAAATCTGAGGAAACAATAAAATAATTGTTTAACATTTAAAGTAAATTAATTTCAAAGATGGAAAAAATTGGAATTGTTAAATTATGTATGCATTGTGGGCCTATCACATGAGTGTTTGCACACCTAGAGGCGATACTCATTAATATCTCATCTATGATTCTAAATTATTTTTACCTCTAGAGTTGGATATACCATCCATGAAGGTTTTTTTAAAATATATTATCAAAGAAAATAAATATCATGAAAAATGGTTACATCATATGTATACCTTATGTAAGTAGTTAGTAAGACACGAGATGCATGTAAATGGAGATCCATATAGAAAATTTAATTTATTAATAAAATGTTACTATGCAATCATAAAAAATGTAACAAATGTTTCCACATGAGAGGAGATGATGATGATGATGATGATGATGATGATGATGATGATGATGATGATGATGATGATGATGATGATAATAATAATAATAATAATAATAATAATAATAATAATAATAATAATAATAATAATAATAATAATATCTAGATATATTATCTTACCTCTTACCTAAATCAAGATATACTAAAAAAAAGTGGGAAAACATGCATGTGCAAAATCTCTAGTATATGTGGATAGGTATGATGTATATCATATGAATAAGATAAAGGTAAATAATTATTATTTAATATTTTTATAATTTTTTATATTTTGAAATTTTGACATAATAGGTACTACAAAGAAAGGCACATGTAATGAAGAAAATATATAAAAAGAAATCTATGTCCAAGAATATAGTAAAATAACTATGACAAAATTTGTATGCATTAAATCCCAAATATAGGGTAAAAAGGTTACCCTATGATGTTTTATGTCCTTGGATCTAAAGTATAAAAATTAGATATATTTCTTGATGTATCACTGAATGTTTATGGAGATGCATTAGAAAATGATCATGAGAAGTGTAATAATAATCATATTTTGGAATATTATATGTATGATGAGGTTCAACAAGAGTTTTAAATTATGACAAACTATTTTGTGCTAAAATGACTGGCCTAGGTTTTAATTCAATGATAGGATGTAAATGTTTAGGTGCTATGAGTACTGGTGGTGCAACAACAATAATTGGTGTTTGCACAAAAGATGGTAATATCTCTTTCAAAAATGTATTAGTTTCATGGGATGAATATGGTGGTGAATGATTCAAAGGACTCACTATAGAATAAATTATTTTTACCATTTGAAATACACTTTAAATTTGAAGATCTAGTCTCTCATCAGGTGAGACAAAAATAATGTAAACTACATTATTGTAAATAAACTTGACACATTTGTGATTCTTGAATACACCAATTTATTTGTGTTTATCTAAGGGCATCTAATAAATATATTGTATGATTCTAAAATAGTCAATAACATAAGACCAAACTATGTACATTATAGGTACAATTATAAGTGGAAGTATAATATCACCTAAGGTTGAATGCTCATGTCTATTATAAACTATGTAATTTTTTTAATCATTTCACATAATCCTCCATAAATAAAGTATGTATTGGATAATAATTTCATTGAGATAAGATTGTCACTAGAACCATTATCAATCATAATGGCATGTTTTACCAAACAATTATAATTAAAAAATCCATGTATATTGTAGACACCAAAAATCTGCACATTAAGATTTTGAGTGTCAAAATACCCCTTGACTACCTTGGGAGCCTCTCAAGACCAATCTGACCCTCTGACTCCTAACTAGGCCTAACTATAGTTAGTTTGACCAAATTGACTTTACCCTAGATTTTACCTATTTTGACCCTTCACCCTCAACCATCAATGGTCAGGTTGACTTCTGATGGTCACCTTGACTACCAACGATTAGGTTGCACCTCTTTAACCACTAACATGCATACTCATCTACCTTGATTTTCTAAAAATAACTTGTCCTCATCCATGTGCAATCCATTGCATGAGCAAGTTATAATTAGAAGGCCCAGTTCACATATTGTTGTAACTCTCTTGATTTGCCTATAAGAAGAGATGATCAAAAAGGTGAAATACATCTACAATCATTATCAATAGCTTATGCATCTATAATTATATTTTTCCGAGTCAATTATCATCAGTAATATATAAAACTAGCTATTACATCAGAGAGCCAACTTGTCATCGCAGCTTTGCCAAAGCACCAAATATTGTTACTATATTAGAATAACACCAGACTCCACCAAAATGTCAGAATCACACCATAATCCACCAAAGATTCAACCACCTCAAGCATCCACCCAATCTACCTTCTATAAGATAAGTATTTGGTTTCTAATTTTTCATCACTTTGTTAAATTTTTGTCATTAGCCCAGCACCTATCCAACTCCCAAAATCTCACTTTGAGATCTTATCAATTATCTTATTATCAACCCAGATCTATACACAGTAACCATTGATGGTTGTATCAACTGTCGATGATCTATCCAACCACTGACGGTCACCTTGACTACCAACAATCAACCCAACCATCGATGATCACTATGGTAGCAAAATCCAGTAAGCTATGTTCACCTACCTACCCTAACCAACCCTAATTTTTTGTGTCCCTACCTATTCATATACCCCTTTCTAATTTTTTGAAGCATACCCCAACCCTCTAGTACTAGTATTAATTAGCTTGATCGCTAATTTAATCATTTCTAGTCTATTTCTAGCAAAAATTCTTAAATTTAATTTTAATAAATTTGAATTATTGATGTAAGAACTTTATTTTTTGTTTTATAAACTTAATTGTTTAAAACCTATAGATTTAAATCCCCTAAATAAGCTCTTGCTTCTGGGACTTAGCTATCGCTAAGCAATCCACTCAATTATCTATCTAGAAAACCAGTTTGCTTTAGTGCTTTGTTATCTACAGGTCATCTTCCCAAGCCAAATAGGAGCTCTTCACAATATTTTGATTCAACATGTGCATAATCAAATAGTTTTTTTAACCATACACATACTTTGTTTCTTCTTTTCCCTTTTTAAATAACAAGCAAAAAATTATTGAAACATTCTGGCACACCTAGTGGGACACTTGTGTCTTTACTTGGGTTCTTTTTTGCTTGCATTCTCTCTTTATTCTATGCTGATTAATGAAATCAAAAGTTTATTTTGGGCTTAAAATTAAGTGCATACATCAACTACTTGAAATTTTACTTCACAAGCGTAACTTAAAATAAAAGTAATCTATCTTAGCTTCACTCTTTGTTGCACATACTCAACCAAACCACTTTTCATTGATTAAACATCAAACAAACTCAAGACAAGGCCTGACTAGGATTTCATCACCTAGCATTAACCTTACCCTTTCCTGGTAATCCTATTTAGACGTCATTACCAAGGGGAGAACCAACTCAGCTCTCTAGTTGAGTATAAACTCTTCACATCAATATATATTTGTTAAGCACCAGAAACCCTTATTGTTGTGGTGTGTGAAGTGAGGAAAAAGGCCCCAATACCAAGCCACATATTTATTCCAATACAGATTCTTTATGAGTACCTAAACATAACCTGAAACCAACCTTAGAGTACCTCTTTAGTACCTGCTCTACAAAATAATTTTAGTCACAACTTCTTAAGGCATAAGCAAAAAGTGAGATTAATTTAAAATCTATGACTTAACATATCTTTTAGAGTGTGATTTGATTTCTTTGATCGTTTTATTGTCTTCTCTTTGTTTGAGTAGTGAGGTTGTTTATGCTTTATATCTCCCCTATATTGTATGGTTCTCATTCGTTAATAGCAAAGAGACCTTGCAGAGCAAAACCGATCACCAATCCAACATACCTCTTCTACCTCTTCATCCATAGACTATGTATTCAAACCAACAGATTCTCTTCATCCCTCAAAAATACCTACTTTCCCTCAGGAGGTTACTTAAGGAGATGGATATTTACTAATTTCCTAGATAACAATCATGTAGTCCTGCAACATTATCTTACAACCATCTCTTACTGCATCTTGGCTTCGGCTCCACCTATAGACCCACCTTATGGCATGCCTCTCCACCTCATGGGGAGTACCTCTATTGCCACAACTAATACCCAACCATTGACTACCCAAGCTTCCTCATCAACCAACAACCCCTTCAAGACTACCATAGAAAACTACCAACCCAAACCACCATTGCCCTTATACCTTCCACTCCTACCAACCACTCCTCCACAATGGGAGTGCCTACCTCTAGCACTACCAACCTTCTTTTATCTACCCCTAACCCATTGACCACTATTATAATTCAAAGTCTTGTGGTGTCCATACCCTCTACCTTACCACCAATCAGTACAAGGGTCACCACCCTTCCATCAGTCACCTACCCTTATGTATTTTTCACCCAACCATTGGCATCCATTTACCAATATGTGGTATCCTCCCAACCTTCTACCCACTATCATTATCTCTCCCAACCACCACAATAGTATGCATCTTATAACCTTCTAGGTGTACAACCCCAAACAGACCTCATGAAGATGCTTATAGACAAGATGACCACCTTAGTGTCATCCATTTTGGGTCCTCATAACATCTTATCATATGACCAAATATGTAATGAGCCCATTCATCCATATGTACCTATCAGGCCATATCCTCCCCAATGGGAACTTCCCAAGTTATCTAAATTTTATAGTAAGGAGGATACCCAACAATACCTTAGGGTATTTAGGCATGCTTTTTATCTTATCACTTATGATGATTCCCTTCTTCTCCACACCTTCCCCATGTCTCTAACTTGTCTAAAATTGGACTAGTATAGTGGCATACCCAAGCACTCCCTTGTCTCCTTCACCCAACTAGCTCAATCCTTCTTGGACCACTTTTTGATCAATATCTCTAAGAAATTTTATATCATTGACCTCTACTCTATCTGGTAGTTTGAGGATGAATCCATTGCTGATTTTGTAGCTCATTTGAGGAGCCTAATCAACCAACTTTCCTTCTCCCTACCTCAACCCAAACTCATAGAGCTCTTTGCTCAAGCATGTGCTAAGCATATTTCCTCTACACTTCATGTTCAAATCTTCTAAACCTTTGATGAAGCTTTTACCATGGCACCAAGTTAGAGAACCAAGCCATTGATGAAGGAAAGCTAAATCTCAAAAATAATAACTCAACCTACAAAAATAATGAGGCCTCTTCCTCCAAGTCAAGAAACCAGTACAATACCAATATCGAGAACAAGGGAACCAAAAATGTGGTTGTCCTTAAAGCTAGTCCTCCACCTTCCAATCGACAAACCAAATTTCTCTAGTTCCTCAAATCAAAATAGGAGGAACCAAAACTGGAACAACTAGAAGTAGTTCACTCCACTTGGATAATCCTATGCTTCCATCTTGGAGAATTTATTGAAAGACAACATCATTCAACTTCCTCCTATCAAACCTCCTCATTAGTTTGATGCCTCTTATCCTACCCCTTTTTTATATAATGAGAATTATTTGTGTGCCTTTCATCAAGTAATAAGATATGACATCAGTAGGTACAACACCTTCAAGATCCTTGTCCAATCCCTCATTGACAAGAGGGATCTCACATTGGACAACCCCAATGCATCATCAAATTAATCCATTGACATATTCAAGGAAACTTTCCCAAACCATGATCCTACCAATAATAAGAGCAATAATGTTGAGTGTTCTCATGATACCCATATAGTTAACATGGTCCTTGATGCACTCATTATCAAACCACCTAGTACCTAATCTTTCTATTGAGATAATGGACTTACCTTTCCTTCCTTCAGACACTCAAATTGAGGAAGTACCATCCTCTCTCCCTCAACTTATTGAGGTATTGGAGCCACTAGCCTCCCTTTCAACTAACATATTAGATTGACCACCCATCATCACCCTATCTTTACCTTCAACTACTAAACAACCTACTCCCCCTTCAGAAATCATTCTCAAGGAAGAAACCCCCATGTCTACTCCTCCCATAGATGAACCACCTATCTCAACCTTGCATCTTTTTATTGAGGAAGAGGATAAGGTTACCATCCCTATGTCTCTACCTAGGGGATTATATTTCATATCCACTATTCAGGGAATCAAGCCAACATACAAACCATTCTCTAGGCTAGTGAAAAAATTGGAATTTATCTCCAACCTTGACATGGATCGAGCCACCTTCTGGTAGCAATCAGGGATACCTTATATCACCAAGCTAAAACCTCTAACCATACCTTCAACAAACCAACCCACCACTTCTGATATCCAAAATCCTACCCTATCAACCAAACCAAAAATAACTTTTACCAATCTAAAAATCCCTTAACCATCCAAGGCACCTAAACCTCAAGCAACCAAATCACCTTCTCAAACAAAATTAACCAACCAATCAAGAAACTTGTCACCTTCCATACACTAAACCTTAGTCACCCATCTATGAAGGTAGAGCTTGCCTCATAAGAACCAGTAACCAAATGCCAAACTAAATCAACCAAAGAGATAAAACCACCTAAAGGTTTGAAGCCTTGAATTTTACCTCCCTCAACCTTGCCCTCCATTTTTGGACTTCATCCTTCTACCTTGAGTAGGAAGCCAATTGTCTCTACAAATACCCCACCACCTCTTTTGGTTATGCCTTTGTAATTGTTTTTAGATGCACCTCTCTTCACCATACCATCAATACCTAAGCTACCTACCTTGTGATCTTCCACCTATAGCTCATCAACCTCCTTGCCTAAATTGAAGCCATCAACAAAGCACACCACCCTACCCAAAATACCTACCCCCATACCTATTTCTAAATGGATTTTTACCTCAACCATCAAAGCAAAAACTACTACACCTTTGCCACCTTTAGTTGAATCTTACTAGGCCATTTTCCATAGGTTATTTCAAACTTCTTATTTGAGTTTACCCCATATCAAACCCTCTGATCCTTTAGCTTCAAAACCCATTTGGTACAATGACGACCAAGTGTGTTCTTATCATAGGATACCCAACCATGATACATAATTGTAAGGCTCTCCAAACTATTATCCACTAGCTCTATGATGAGGATGATCTACTAATAGACAAACCTCATATGGGCTCCATACCAATCCAACCAAAAACCATACCTACCAAACACTTGCCTACTCCTCCACTCTCACGTAAGAGTAAAGATGAGTTTGACCACTCTCCTACTTCAACCTCTTCTACTATCCATACCATCAACTTGGTCACAAGATCATAGTAGAAGGATAAGGGGAAGGCTAAAATGTCCATTCCATGGATGTATCTATCTTTAAACTCCCAACTAACCCACACCCAATCATCTTCATCTTCAACCAAACCTAAGGTGTCTATTTTAGGTTCCTCCCAATCTAACCCCTTAGAATCCATTAGGAGAGTTATCCTCAAACAAATTCATCAAACCTTGATGAATATGAACTTGTATGATTTGATCTCTATGTCTCTCCATCATGACCAAGAACTAATAAAGGCTCTGTAATCCATTGAGGTCTAACCCAGAGACCCTCAACCTCTAGTAACCTTTATTGGCACCCTTGAAATTTCCAACCTTATTACCTTCAAGGATTCAAAAATACCTTCCATACATCTTGAAGACCCAGATCCCCCTCTCTTTATCACTACCTACATCAACCAAACCCACATAAAATGGGTCATGATTGATGGGGGAGGTAACATTAACATTATCATCTCCCACACCTACAACTAGTTCAAGTTGCCAAACAATATCATATCTGAGACCTAGATCATCCTTCAATCATTCAATGATACCATGGATACTACCTTAGGAACTACCATCCTCCATATCCATCTAGGACCTCATGCACTCCCTAAAATTTTTTATTTAGTGGAAGGTGAATTCTAATACAATGTTTTGTTAGGATGACCTTAGATCTGCTCCATGGGTTACATCCCCTCTACCCTTCACCATTACAATAAGTTTGAGAATGAAGACTAGGTCATCACCATCCAAGCTGATCCAAACCCTTTCTTGATGTGTAATATGACCTATCACCCCAATGACATCCTCATACCCCCATCTAACACACCCTCAATAGCTAAAATCCAACCTTTAACCAACAAAGTGGATATCATATCCCCCTCCACTAATAAGGCATCGACTAGTTCCTCTATCCCTTTAAACCAAATCCCCATCAAGGACCCTTTAGAAATAATGTTTCATTGCCTACCGCTAAGGGAGTATCACCTTTTATCCCTTGACTCTTTCCCTAGTCCTCATGAGTATGGGAAACTTACCAACCAGCTAGGATATGACCCCAATGTTAAAACTATCATTCCCTTTGGACCTCCCTACCATCAAACCCATTTTGTCTAAGGGGGCTTGACAAACCCCTTGGCACTTCTACCACCTCCCTTTCACTTAGGCCATTTACCACTAGATTCTCCTCCCTAGATAAAATGAGATTCACCAAGACATAACTTCATCGATGTGCTTGGAAAGGATTTGGTCTTGGGAGGTATGAGCATGGCCCACATGAATTGATCACCATCAAAACTAGGAAGCCACATGAGAAGCATGGCCTTGGTTTCATCCTACCCAACAAGAAGAAACCCAAACCACCTACCACCACCATTATTGAGGAAGATACCCCTTCCTCACTGACCTCTCTCTTGTCCACGTGTGAAGATGATGACATCATCCCACCTAACTTTTTATTTGTCAACATGATCAGCCTAGGACCCCTAAGTTATCAAAAGGAAGGGGAAACCATAACCATCCCTTTGACCCATCCTGAGATGATAGGAGAAGACTCTGCTACCATTAAAATTATTTAGTGAAAGGATGATGATTCTATTCTCACCTACCTTGGTACCCCAGATTCTTCCATCTACAAATCCCTTCCTCTTGAGACTTTGACCATGTTGAATTAATCCACCATGGATATCAACTTGGGTACATAAAAAAAACCCCACATTGTCAAATTTGGCCAATCATTGAATGTTGAGGAACTTTAGGACTTCTCTTATTTTCTCTAAGATCGTAGCATAGTTTTTTCTTGGTCTTATAGTGACATGCCTAGAATTGGCCCACCATTGTTACTGATAAATTATTCACTCATCATGACACCAAGCCCATCAAGTAGAAACTTTGATGCATGTACCCTCATATACCCCTTCTCATCAAAAAAGAGATTCAACATCTTCTATCTATCAATTTCATTCAACCCATTAACTACCCCTAATGGGTCTCAATTATCATACCTATCACCAAAGCCATAGGGGGACTATGCATTTATGTGGACTTTCATGACCTCAACCTTGCTTTCCAAAAAGATGACTTTCCTCTACCAAGCATCGATCAACTATTTTATCTTACAATTGGCCACAAGATGTTATCTCATGGATGGATTCTCAGGATACAATCAGATCCTAATTGCTCTTGAAGATTAGCATAAGACCACCTTTGCCACCTCTTGGGGAACCTTTTTCTATAGGGTCATGCACTTTGGGCTAAAGAATTTTGGTGCAACCTACCAACATTCCATGACCTTATCTATAATATTATCGAGGACTATGTGGATGACCTTCTCATAAAATCGAAACTCCAAAAGGATCACTTGGTCATTCTTAAGATCATCTTTAAATTCCTTATCCACTATCATGTCCACCTAAACCCCAAAAAATGTATTTTTGGGGTATTATTGGGAAATATTCTTGTCTCCATTATCTCCCTTCATGGAATCAAATTCTATCCTACTAAAATCAAATCCATCCTTGACATGCTTCCTCCAACCAACCTCAAACAACTTTGTAGCTTGTAAAGGAAGCTTCAATTCATTTGTTGCTTTATCTCCCAGCTTTTAGATCGATGCTAACCCTTCCACCACCTCTTGAAGAAGGATGTGTCTTTTAATTATAAAAGTGACTATCAAAAGTCCTTTGATTCACTCAAAGAGTACCTTTTATTTCCACCTATCCTCACCACTCCCAAGGATGACCAACCTTTCTACCTATATATCTATGCTACTAACCACTCCTTAGAGGCAATGCTAGCTCACTAAGATGAACAACATAGAGAGAAATCCATCTACTACATTAGCCACATGCTTCTAGAGTATGAGACTCGGTATACCTATGCTAAGAAACTTTTCTTTGATTTAGTCTTCATGGCCACCAAACTTTACCACTACCTTCTTAACCATAAAACTTACATCATAACCAACACCGACCCACTCAAGTACATGTATTGTAAGCCATACCAAAACCAATGTATGTCCAAGTGGCTCATGATCTTAGCCAAATTTGACCTTGAGTTTCTTCAGAAAAAGTCAATTAAAGGGCAAGTCATTACCAACCAATTGGTCAAGGAACCTTTAGCAAATAACCAACCTCCTCTTCTTGAGTTCCCTGATGATTTCATTATGACTCTCTCCCAAGTAGATTTCACCTATAAAGTCACCATGTTCTTTGATGGATCAAAGTGTCAACATGTTGGGGGAGATGGCATCATCCTTATCCCCTTTGATAGTGAACCTCTCCCTTTGTCCTTCAAGCTTGATTTTGAATGTACCAATATATGGTTGAGTACAAAGCCCTAGTGATAGGTCTTTAGACTACCTTAGCCCTAGGAATTAAAAAAAAAATATTTGGTGACTCTCAGCTTGTGGTTAATCAAATCAATGGATCTTACCAGTGTAATAATGATGTCTTGAAATAGTACAAGTAACTAGTTGATGAACTCTTATCATCATTTAAACACTACCACATCTAGTCAACCCCATGATCTACCAATAAGTTCTTCGACACTATGGCTTCCCTTGCCTCTTAGATACCATCTACACCCTCAAATTATAAGCTATATGTCATCATCTATAGACTCACCCAACCTTTTTATGTCAAACTAGACTTTCACACCATTTTCAATGTGGAAGAAACCCAACCTTTGGTATCAACAAATGGTCAACTATATTAACCTTGCCATAGTTCCTTCTATCCTTTCTAGTAATGTTCAAAAAGAATTTATCCAGAGTACCTCATGTTATACCATACTAGGATGTATTCTTTATAAATACAAATTTGATGGCCTCCTCTTTCATTTCCTACATAGGCAAGAATACTCTATCACTATCAAGGAAATGTATGATGGGATCTATGGAGACCACTTTAGTGGCCTCATTGTAGCTAAGTGTATCCTTTACCTCAGCTATTATTTACCTAACCTTAACCAAGGCTACTATGATTGAATGAAAAAATGTGTTAAGTATCAACAACACATTGATCTGCATCACACACCTAGCTCTGGTCTCTACATTTCCACTAATTTTAGGCCCTTTTCACAATGGGGTCTAGACCTTATTGGTGAAATTAAACCCAATTCCTCGTATCACCACCATTCTATAATTATCATGACTAGGTATTTTACCAAATGGGTAGAGGTTATTCCTCTAGTCTCGATCAAAGCATAGAATATTGTCCACTTTATCAACCATCATATCATCTATTGATTCGGTGTTCCTCATAACATTATCACCAACAATGGTAAATCCTTTAAGAACAAGTAAGTTCAATGTATATATGATGCATTCAACATTAAGTTAAGTTTTTCCTCACCCTATCACCCTCAAGCTAATAGACAAATGAAATCCTCTAATAAAACTCTTAATAACATGCTAACTAAAATGGTCAATGCATCTAGTCAGGATTGGCATTTGCACATCCCCTTCACCTTATGGGCATATCATACTAGAATTAGAACCCCTATGAGTGATACCCTATTTTTCCTTATGTTTGGAGTAGAGGCCATCTTGCCTCTCAAATTCCAAATCCCCTCTTTTCATATGACTTTGTAAGAGCTCATTTTTAAGGATGATTATCATCAGCACTATTTAGCTCAGCTTGAGCTACTTAATGAGCACCATTTAGCAGCCCTTACCCATATTCATTTCTATCAAGAGTGCATTAAGCATGCCTATAACAAAAACCTTAAAGTATGGGAATTCAATATCAGATATCTCATCCTAAAGTAAAATCAACATGTCACTAATATGAAAAAAAGCAAGTGAGGAAAATTTGCTTTTAATTGGCTTGAACCTTATATCATAACCTAAAAGTATGGATCAGAAGATTACTAGTTGGCTTCTCTTGAATGCCACCTAAAAATTGATCCCCTCAATACATTGCATCTGCATCAGTTCTTTTGTTTAAATGATCAAGTTCACCTTTTGTCTAGCTTAAGCTCATCCCTTGCTACCTACCTACATTCCATTTCTCTAGCTTAAGGGAAACTAATTATAAATAAATCATGTGATTATCTATCACCAATATATCCTTATCTTAAAAAATGGGTATCACAACTCTACCTATGGCATGATTCTCATGGTACTTTCCAAACCTTCATAGAATGGATTCTCATGGTCATTGTCACCTAGACCCTTTTACACCTAGTCAACCTTCTTGTACTCTTATTTTTGCATTCATAAATGTGTGCCCTTAAGTCTATATAAACAAGTTTATTTCTAGAAAGATTAAACAAGAAAAAATAAAAATCTACACCAATAGAAATCATGGGTCATTCATAGCATTCACAGACTACTCCCTTGAAGGATAGCTATTGAAAATTTATTTGAAATTGCCAAAACATAAGGTGGACTACTCCCTTGAAGGAAAGCCATAAAAAATTATTAAACAAAGAAAATAAACTTAGACCACTCCCTTGAAGGATGGATAAGTAAAGCATTTTGTCAAAAGCATAGCAATTTCATGGAAGCTTCCTGCATCGATCAGCTTCCCCTATACAGCAACAAAGCAAAAGACCCATCATCATAATCACAATAAAATAAAACTAATTTTGGAAGCCATAATTGGCTCTCAAATAGCATAATAAGGTAGAATCCATAATATTATTTCACAAGTAGACTTATTGCATCGATTTGTCTACATAATTTGGCATTAACTTGTTTATACTGACTCTTTGGACACCTATTGAAGAGGCATGCTAATCTCACAAGAAGGTTCCATTTTCATCCAACTCCCCTTTACTCACTATAAGCATGGAATTTTTTATCTTAATTGACATTATGTGGTCAAAACACCTTTTTTAACCAACTAATGAATCCTAATGTGAAGCATTCGAAGGGCTTATGTTCATTAAGCCAGTTTAACTTCAGTTTTGTTCTAGTCCTTGCCAATGAAAAAGCAACATTCCCTCTTCATATACCATCATGAATAGTTTATATTTTCATTATGATGTTTGTTTCTTGATTATATTCTTTGGTCTTCCATCTAGTGTTGTTAATTAAATTAACCCATGTGTCTTACCTATAAAATTAGAAAACAGACATAACCATACCAAGCATGATAAAAACCTTAACATCTATAAGAAACTAAAATAAGAAACAAATTATTATTTTCACCACATGTCTAAGTGTAGTATAATGTAGTATATACTCATTAAAATTTATCATGTCATAAGTGTAACCATATATCAAATCCATCTCATGCCTAGTTAAGCCTATATCAATGTCTAGTATCCATAATCATAAATATCATCTATGAGCAATATAAACAACACACCATAAGCATTAAACATCAACATCAAACCATAAACCATGAACATAAGAATAAATAATTATCATATGTATAACTCATGAGTCAAATAGAATAGTAATGTGTACAAGTATATATACATGTCTCTCTCTTAAAATCTACATCTCACTACATCAACTCATAGTCTAGAATCAAAATGATATACAAAGTGTCATAATTTAACTATATTTATGCCCCAGGTGCACCACTACCTCCTAGAGCACCATTTCATCCTAGTGCCTACCCACCTACTATGCCTATCAATCCTCTATCTATCCCTATCTATCCATATATAAATGTAGCACACTGCCCTGGTGTCACCACACTAGCACACCTACCAAGCTAACCCTATACTCACCCCATTGGGGCTCTTATGGTTACTATGTCAAAACTATGGCCTCATAGTACCATATATCCTCCACTATATCTAGGTATCATGCCATGGGTATGGTACTTGATGGCCCTATCTGTGCTACTACTACTCCTCTTCCTCTCTACCTTAGAGAGTCCCTCTTTTGGGTCACCAAACCTAGTGAGGTCCTAGGCTGATCTTTCTCACCTATCATGGTAGTGACTTGACCCTATAAAGTAGCCACCTAACCATATATCATATTAATCTAACCTTTCAATGTTTCCACCTACCCTTTTAGTGCTCTAACCTATCTCTATGCAATGGCTATATCCACTCTTACCTATCCATCATGGCGAGTCAGATCCACGGCCATCAACCTCACACCTTAATCATCCTCACCAATGTTTGTAGTTACATATATCGGTTAGTACCATGCCATGTACCCATATATAAACCTAGAATTAGCTAAATGTTCCCTAGTTGGTATCTCTTCATCATCTAACAAATTTGGCACATGATGTGGATTTGGCAGTAAGATCTCTAAATCCTCTTACTTGTACCTAGGGAAAGGATTTGGGATACTTTATATGAGGATAAACTATTTATGTACCCTATCAAATGGGATCAGCTCCACCTCCCCATCTTGCCTACTAAGTATCCATGTGTATTTTTGAATGGAGAGTGTTTGCCTCTTGTAACTTATCCACATTGGAAATTATACATATAACCTCCAGGTGATGTCTCTTATCACCAATGCACATAGTGTACCCCTAAATAACTCCATATCATGTGCACCACCTCTTACACCTAACATAGAAAAATCACCCCTCCATCACATGAATCCAATATGTAACTCTATCTATGTGAAACCTACCAATAACAACCCTATTAGCCTCAACACTTGAATGTGCTCATAGGCCTAGTAATGCAGAACCAAGCCGACATTGATGTCATACCTCTTGTGGGCCCTAAATCCCCTTAAATCCTTATATATCTATATAAGTAGAATAGTAATCCAACAAAATACCATCTAACCCATCAATATCTTGACCAAAACCCATAGTAACAAGTAAGGGAACCTCCCACTACTTGAGTCAGAAAGAGCAAAGCATGTGACAATAATCATCAGCATAGTCATGAGTCTCCTCTCACTTGGAGCCCTCTTATACAAAGCACTATATCTAGACCCCCTAGCATGCCATCAATCCTAATCACTCTCATCTCTATACTAATTCTTGATGTGATCATCTCAATCCTCATTCTCTATATGGTAGATCATATCACCTTGAAGTGGTAGTCAGGTGATCCTATATACGTCCTCAAACAAGATAGTCATCTCCCTAGTCGATAATAAGAAGGTGCTCATAGTAGGATCCCATCTCTCAATGAGAGTTACGACCATGGACACATCTTGAGGCACATTTTTATAATTTTTCATCACTCTAAACCCTACCTCTTCCATGTGGGCCCTGTTAGCTGGGGTCATCCCTTATTAGATCTTTATGAAGATACATAGTATACAGTCATGCATCTATATCTGCTCCCTAGCCTACACCAAGTTATAAGAATATATTAGTCACCTACACTAATATAATCTACCCTAACCTTTAAGAAGCTGACCTATTTCCTTACCCATCCTACCTATCCACCTAAAAGTTTGCCTCTTAAATAGCAAGCTTATACCTAGCAAGCATGAATGGACTTTGCCTCAACATCTTTGACTTAGCTATTTTATCCCAAAATTATCCTTTTATCTGGTTAACCAATAATATTCATGGTGACCACTGACAATCAGACATCTTTTTTTCTAAGGATATCAACTATCGATGATTGACCCTGATCGTCGATGGTCACTATGGGTGTTTCAAACCTGAAACACCCAAACCCTATTCTACACTAAACACTACCCAAAAAAAATACAAGCAATAGAATTTGATCACCTATCACCTACCCCACCTAAATTACCTACTTATCCCCTTAATTCCTCATTTTACCTATAAATTTACCCAAAACATACCAAAAACCCTAAACTAGGGCATAGCAAACCAAACCTAGGAATTTTAACCTACCCTAACCTCCCAACCCAATGATCATGCATAAATTCAAGCTAAGTAATCAAATTCATGACACCCCCTACCTCATTATGTGACCACCATCATGAACTCAGTTGTAGGCCTACCCATCTCATCCATGCCCACATGTTCCCTACATCCTGATTAGTCCCCTCAGTCCACCTTCTAACTCAATAAATACCCTCAATAATCCCTTTTTCCACTTGACCACCTCATCAACTCACCATTGGTCCATTTTAGCCTATCTAGCATGCATTTTGTGACACTTTTTACCTGGTCCTTTAACTATAGTGACAACATTTCCATTTTGACCTTTTTTGAACTTGTACCACCTCACACTTACTTGATCCACTTATGTCTTTCTATGAGCACTTATTACCTTAGATACTTTTAACACTTGACCTATTTGTGTTTTCCATGGGAACACTTCCTACCTTAGTTACACACAAAAACACTAGCCTTATTTAGGAGACTAACAGGTGTACCTAGCTACCATGCCTACATGTATTCATATGGTACACTGGTCACTTGCTTTTTTAACAAAAACCTTTACTGCTATCAATTATGGTAACCTAGTCTATACATGATCTTGACTATCACACCTTTCATCTCAATTTGTGCACTTGTCTATGCTTTAGTGCCCAACGCATCATCCACCTTCATGTCATCCACCTTTGTCATCACCACCACCCACCTTATCAAACTTGCATATAATTCTGCTTTACCTCATCACCTCTTAGTTTGAGGGGGAACACCTCCTCCCATACTTGGGGCAATCAGACCTTTGACCAACATCATTTTTTGTTTTACATCTTGTTGATTCAAGCTACATAATAAAAGGGGTGAACTATAGACACCAAAAATATGCACACTATGATTTCAAGTGTCAAAATACCCCTTGACCACCTTTAGACCTTCTCGAGACCAATTTGAACCTATGACCCTTAACCAAGCCTAATTATAGTTAGTTTGACCAAATTAACTCTACCCTAGATTTTACCCATTCTAACCCTTCACCCTCGGCCACCAATGGTTAGGTTAACCACCGATGGTCACCATGACCATCAATGGTCAAGGTGCACTTCCTTAACCACTAATATACAAATTCATCCACCTTGATTTTCTAAAAATAACTTATCCTCATCTGCATGTGATCTAATGCATGAGTGAGTTATAATTAGAAGGCCCAATTCACATCTTGTTGTAACTCTCTTATCTTGCCTATAAGAAGAGAGGAGAAAAGAGGTGAAATCCATCTATAATTATTATCAAGAGCTTGTACATCTAGAATTCTCTTTTTGTAAGTAAATCATCATCATCAATCTAGTGAACTAGTTACTACATTAGAGAGCCAACTTGTCATCATAGCTCGGCCAAAGTGCCAAATATTATTACTCTATCAGAATCATACCAGACTCCACCAATGATTCAACCACCTTAATCATCTACTTAATCCACCTTTTACAAGATAAGTATTTATTTTCCAATATTCCATCGATTTATTTTATTTTTATTATCAACCCAACACCTACCCAACTCTTGAAATCTCACTTTGATATCTCAATAAATTAGCCTATTATCAACCCAAATCTATACATAGTAACCATCGATAGTTATCTCAACCATCGATGGTCTATCCAACCACCAATGGTCACATTGACCATCAATAGCCACCTTAACCATGATAGTCAGCCCAACCATTGATGATCATTATGGCAGCAAAATCTAGCAAGCTATTTTCACCCACCTACCCTCAGCTAAACCTAAGTTTCTATGTCCCTTCCTATTCATAGACCCCTTTCTAATTTTTTAAAGCATACCCCAACCTTATAGTACTAGTATTAATTATCTTGATCTCTATTTTAATCATTTCTAATCTATTTCTAGTGAAAATTCTTGTGTTTAATTTTAGTACCTTTGAATTATTGATGCAAGTACTTTCTTTTCTATTATATAAACTTAATTGTTTAAAATGTGTAGATTAACAACCCCTAAGGAAACTCTTACTTTCAGGATCTAGCTATCTCTAGGCAATCCACTCAATTATCTATCTAAAAATCAAGTTTGATTTAGTGTTTTCTTATATGCAGGTCATCCTTCTAAGCCAAAGAAGAGCTCTTCACAATCTTCTAATTTCAACATGTGCATAATCAAATAGGTTTTTCAACCATACCCGTACTTAATTTCTTCTTTTCCTTTTTTGAATAACAAGCAAAAAATTATTGAAACATATATATATAGACACTCATTTGATTGATTATGATGAATTTAATGACTATGAAATATAATAGAAGCTAAAGTTGGGTCGATAAAAATTAAATTAGCTTTAATGAAATGTAATAGAAGCTCAAGTTGGGTATGTAGTCATGCATCTGCATCTATATCTACTCCTTATCCTACACCAAGTTGGAAGCATAGATTAGTCACCTACACCAATATCATCTACCCTAATCTTTAAGTAACTAACCTATTTCATTACCTATCCACCTAAGACCTGCTAAGTTTGCCTCTTAAATAACAAGCCTATACCTAACAATCATGCATGGACTTTGCCTCAACATATTTGCCTTAGCTATTTTTTCCTAAAATTATCTTTTTATCTAGTCAATCACCAAAAATCATGGTGACTATTAATGGTTAGACATCCTTTTTTTCTAAGTATATCAACTATCGATGATCAACCCTAACTGTCAATGGTCACTATGGGTATTTCAAACCTGAAACACCCAAACCCTATTCTACTTTAAACACTACCCAAACAAAAGCCCAATCAACATAATTTTCTCACCTATCACCTAACCCACCCAAATTACCTATTTACCCCTTGAATTCATCATTTTACCTATAAATATACTTAAAACCTACCAAAACCCCTAAACTAGGGCATAACAAACCAAACCTAAGAATTTTAACCTACCTTGACCTCTCAACCCAATGTCTATACATAAATTTAAGCTAAGCAATCAAATTCATGACACCCCCTACTTCATTACATGACCACCATCATGGATTCAACTATAGGCCTACCCATCCTCATCCACACTTATGTGCTCCCTGTATCTTGATTGGTCCCCTATGTCCACCCTCAGCAATCCCTTTCACCACTAAGTGCCAAAAAAAATAGAGCTCAAATTCAACTAAGAAAATGTAGAAAATGAGTAAAAAGTGATTCAAATTTCACTTTTGATCACTAAATTTTTAGGGTTTACACCTTGACCATCAATAGTTAGGGTGACCATCGATGGTCAGCCTTGAGTACCCTGACCATCAATAGTCAAGATGCCCCATTTTATTGCTTCTACCTAATCATACCTCTTTTTGGCTAATCTCAACAATTTTTTTACCCACCCATGGAGATTACCTTCTCCAATGCCACCCAACCACCTCGTCAACTCACCATTGGTCCATTTTGGCCCATCTAATATGCATTTTATGACACTTTTTGCCTACTCCTTTAACTGCAACAACAATATTGCCATGTTGACCCTTTTTAAACTTGTGCCACCTCACACTTACCTGACCCACTTATGTCTTTCTAGGAGTACTTCTTACCTCAAATACATGTAACACTTGGCCTATTTGCGTTTTCCATGGGAGCAGTTCCTACCTCAAATACCCACAAAAACACTAGCCTTGTTTAGGACACTAACAAGTGTACCTAGTTGTCATGCCTACATGTAGTCATGCAATACAGTGGTCATTTTTTTCTAACACTGACCTTTATTATTATCAATTATGGTAACCTAGTCTATGCGTGATCTTGACTATTGCACCTTTCATCACACTTTGTTCACTTGTTTATGCTTTAGTGCCCAACCCATCATGACATCCACCTTTATCATCATTACCACCCACCTTATCAAACCTGCATCTAATTTTGCTTTACCTCATCACCTCTCATTTTGAGGGGAAACACCTCCTCCCATACTTAGGGCAATCGGACCTTTGACCAACATCATTTTTTTTTGTAGCTTGTTGATTCAAGCCACATAATAAAAAAGGGGAAAATGTAGACACCAAAAATTTGCACACTATGATTTTAAGTGTCAAAATACCCCTTGACCACCTTAGGACCTTCTTAGGACCAATCTGACCCTCTAACCCTTGACTAAGCCTAATTATAGTTAGTTTGACCAAACTAATTTTACCCTAGATTTTACCTATTTTGACCCTTCACCCTCGACCATTGATGGTCAAGTTAACCACTGATAGTCACCATGACCACTGATGGTCAAGGTGCACCTCCTTAACCACTAACATACAAACTCATCCATCTTAATTTTCTAAAATTAACTTATCCTCATCTGCATGTGATCCATTACATGAGTGAGTTATAATTGGAAATCCCAGTTCATGTCTTAAATCTCATTATTGATTCATAATCATTAACCTTATCATTAATCATTAAATTCTTGACCCAACTTGAGCTTCTATTACATTTCATTAAAAATTATCAACCCAACTTTACCTTTTATTACATTTCATCATTTTATTGATTATGATGAATTTAATGATTATGAAATGTAATAGAAGCTCAAGTTGGCATTAATAATGATAAATTTTTAAAATATTACATTTTATTTTTAATAATAATGATAGGTACACATAATATTTTTAAACTTTATCATTATTAATTCTTTATCTCTTTCATCAACCTATCATATTAAAATCTCTATGATTACATTCATTAAAGGATGCACCAGGAAAGGGGTGGGAAGATTGATGGTGTTTAATGAGAGACATTGTTGTTTATCTATCATTCTCATATTGATTCCAACTTCCCTATACTTTATCCCCTAAGCTATCTCCGTATATTTGGTATCCTCTAATTATGTCAAGAGATATATTTTCCTACTATGTTGTCCAGATAAATATAGTTCTAATCATTATCTATCTCATCCTAGCTACATCAATCAAATTGATGTAGTTCTAAACTTTATAGTGCATGCTTCACGACTATGTCAGCCTGGTTGACCTAGTTCAAGGTCACTCGGCTAGTTTAGGATTAAATCAAGATGGACAATATTGTTAGCTAAATATTCAAGAGGAATTATGGTCATTTCCATCACTATAAAAATAAGTCAACATTTCAATCCAATAGAGATGAACATCCATTTTTAACTGTTATTTTTTGCACTTCTACTATAAGTATACATTTGGAGGAGTTATTGCTTAGATCTTATCTTGGATGGAAAATATTGTGTTGTGTAATATTGGATGAAATAGAAGTCCTTTTAGCCTAGATCTTGATTCAATCATTAAGATCCATATAGCCACAAATATCTCTTGCAAAGCACCATTGGCCAAGGGAGAGATTGAGTATCAATATTTCTTATTCAAGGGAAGTATATTTTAACTCTAGCTGTTGAATTTTAATAGATATAAAATGCATAATTGCTTGGTTAATGAATGTATATCTACTTATTTAAATTATCTCTACACTTAAAATTAGTGTGGCTAGATATGATTATTCAAACTTTCCATTTGTATACCTTAGGTATCTTAGGACCCCATTTACCTACCATTGATCCTTGCCCATTTTAATATGCTTCTAACCCATCCCTTTACATTTCTTGAATTCAATATTTGATTACTTTCTAATTATATACCTAGTTTGGGATATTACATTATTTTGATGATACCCCACTTACTAGGTTTAGTAGACCCATTGGTCATTTCTTGATTTCAATATTTGATTGCTTTCTAATTATATACCTAGTTTGGTATATTACATTGTGTTGATTTCCTATTGGATTTGGAACTCTTTCTCTTAACTTTGTGTTGTAGATACTCCCCTTGCTAGGTTTAGTAGATCTAATTTCTTTACCTTCTTTGAGTACAGATATTTAGATAGGATAGTTGTAGGTCAATCATATCTCATTGTATATATTATGTTATGTAGACACCTAAAATTGGCTGTTGATAACCTCCAATCAGGGTTTTGGCCAATTTTCACCCAAAATGCACAATTTGGCCTAAAAATACTAAAACATGCAAAATGATGTGAAAATGACATATTCAAGTTCCGATTTTGGCTAGGGTATCCATAAATGGGGTAATGCAATTTATAGGCCAGGTAACTTTGATCAGTCCATTTGAATCAAATTGCCAAATTTGCATCTATGTGCTTTAGACTACTCTGTCCTATCAAATATTTTACACAAGACTTGTGCCTTTATTATTTATTATTTTCAACATTATAAATTGGAATACGCATCTAATGCATCTGACAATGACTTCTAATTCTAATCTAGTCAAATTTAGGACCAATAACAAGCCATTCTAATCAATTTAGGTAATTTGTGCAAATTGTGCCTAATCATGTTTAAGAGCTAATTAACCCAAATCAAGGTCTAATCAAAAATGGAAACTTGTTGAATAATTATTTTTGTAAATGAATATGGAATATCTACATCATCAAGTTACCTCATTTCTTGGGAAGACATCCCTAGGCCATAAATGCCACAAATATCAAGATTCATCCCCTCCATGCCTCATCAATGCCTTCCATGATGCCCTCCATGTCTCTTCATTGCCCCTTATTCCAATGCCATGATGAGGATAATTACAAAAGTAATTCAAAAGATTGAATTAATCCTCAACCACACATCTCAATCTTGAGATGGATGGTTGATGATGATTATGATCAAATCTAAAAATCTATAAATAGGAGGCCTCACAACATCATTTCTAAGATTAATTAGTGAAAAGTTATAATGCAAGATTGGTTCTAAAAGCTTAAAGAAACTAGTGTTACCATGCCAAATTGATTCCAATCCAAGCCAACCCACAAGCCAAAGGTGCCAAGGAGAGATGGAGGTTGTCAAGATTCCATTACCAATTACTTCATGATCACAAGCCAAGAAAGCCACCATAACAATCATTTTAGAGCATCCTAGGGAGGTAAAAGAGTTTTCTTTTGCATTTTAATTGTGTGTTTCATTCATGATTGTTAACTAAGCTCTCCCTAGTGTCTAGGCCTAGAGATGTTGTGCTATTAGTGTGTTTATTTCATCTTGTTTTCATTTTGGAACTAACACCATACTAACCATCCTTTCTTGAGTCAAATTCCTAGATCACATGTTAAACCTGATGTGAACTAACCATTACTTTCACCTATGAAGCAAACTATATCAAATAGCTATATTTAGATATATTTCATTTCTCTAAAACCAAACTATATCAAGTAGGTCAATAAGGCACGATCTCAAATTTTCACCTATAAGAAACTATATCGAATAGTGCGACATAGTTTCATCTCTATGTTTTTTCAAGTGAACTATTTTGGTCAAATGTTTTTACATTTCTATTTTTGTTTAAATTATTTTCAACAAAAAATATCAATCTAGATGATTTAGTTTTATATTTCATTTTTTTTAGTAAAATTCATCAAATTATTTGACTTAGTTTTGTATTTCATTTATTTCTAATAAACTGTATCAACCTACTTAATTTAGTTCTATAATAAAAATCATTGTTAAAAAACTAAATCAACTTATTCAATCCATTCTTATATCTCTATTTGTAATTATTTTGTACGCAGACCATATTAATATAGGTCTACTTATTTTATTCTCAATCATGAGTAAGGAAAATCAATTTTTCATTTAAAAATACAATCACACAATTCATTTCAATTTGAGTACTTGTTTATTTCAATTCATAAAATTTTGTAAATTAGTTTTCCATATTGATTTTCAAACTATATTTATTATTTGTTTGGTGTTCCCTAGAAAGTTACTTTCAACTTACCCTCAATACTAGGTTTAGCCCATGTGTTATGGGCATGGTACTTTATCTATAGTTAGTTCTCTAAAACAATGGGCTGACACTATCTAATTAATGAGCCAATATTTATGATAGCCTACAAATCATTCAAGTCCTTTAGTACATCTACCTGATCTTATTTTTAGAAAAATAGTTAGTAAAAATAATTAGTTTTTCAATTTTCAACTTATCAAAAAAATTATTGTAGACGACATCAACCAATGTTGATACAGTTATGTTTTATGTATATTAATTATATCATCCATCATCAATATAGTTACTTGTGTTTTTATACTACATCTACCAACTTGATACAATCTCATGTGTTTTTAAATGACACCAACTAGATAGATACAATTTCATGTGTTTTCAGATTACATCGACTAGCTTGATATAATATTCTATGTTTATAGACTACATCAACCTACTCGATATAGTCTCTTGTGTTTTCATCCTTGATTGTATCTCATAGATTGACATGGTTTATTACCCCATACATTATAGCTTTACCTATGTAGCTGCATCGAACATCTTGATACAACTCACATCTCACCTTTTTTTCTTAGACTTTTATCTTATAGACTACATAAAATAGATCAAACCTATTTTTTCCTTGACATTTGAAATCTCCTTCGAACAAACCATATTGACCAACTCAATAACTTTTTTTTCTCATATCCCACCTTTTTATCATGTTAAACATTTGATATCTTAAATACACTACAAAAATGATCCTTTTAATTAATGAAAAACCTCAACATAGGGGCAAGGATCATATAATCATTTATAATCTCATGTTGGGACCCCACATAATATCTCCCCCTTCACCTATCCATACCATTTTAACAAGATTTAGGGGAAGTCAATACATGACTTCTTCTCTTCCTTCCTCTTCTAATTTTTTTAGTATAACCAATACTATAGTAGGTATTTCCTCTATTTGGCCTACTCAAAGTGACCATATTACTACTCACATTAATGATACCATTAGTTCATCTCAAGATACTTTTACTAGTCAATAAACTCTAAATACTTATCAAATCTTGTTGAAAGACATCAACTAAATGGTTACCTTTCAAACTAATAATGCTAATCAAATGATGAAAATGAAAAATTAACTTTTAAAATTTTAAATTTATTTAAAACAACCTCAATGGGGAGTGTAAAATCCAAAAGCTTACCCACCCCCTTAGATATGTATAGGGTAATCTTATTCCTTAACCCCACTTATTAATAAAGTCTTCAATCATCTTTAAAATAAACCATTAATCGCTCAAATTTCTAGCATAGACATAGGAGGTATCACTCCTAATATCACTTATAATGGATCTATTGATATTGTATTGTATTTGAACACTTTTGGTAACATTTAAAATGATTGGATTAAGCTAAATACCTTTTCTACTACCAACATTCTATCAAAAACTTTTTTAGGTGATGCCCTTAATTACTACAATAAACTTAAGTCTCATAATATCTCTAGTTTATAATACTTAGTTAATGCCTTAGTTCTATAATTCTAAACCAATGAAATTATTAAAAATACTTTAGACCATTTCATAAAATATAAATGGGCAAAACTTGAAACTACCTAAAATTTTGGTAAGTGCATAAAGTTGGGTGATAATTCAATGAATAGTTATCATAATGCATACATATTATTGTAATAATGCATATGTGTTATATAAATAACATGTATGAATTATTCAAAATAAGCCTTTATAAATACCAAACCATAAGATGTACACATTTTTAAACTAAAAATGCATACATGTTATATTGGCTAAACATAAAAACTAAAAACCTGGATCTAAATGGGAAAAGTATCTTTACCTTCAAACATGGATATGTGTTCATTTTTTACTTCCAAGAGGAGATAATACACCAAGGCTTCCACTTAGGTCAATAAATAAACAATACTGCCATGTAGAGGAGGTAAGCAAGCAAAATTCATACCTATTAATGTGAAATTTTATCAATTATTTTTTATATGTATTATTTTTTTGTTAAAACTAATTTTTAAAAAAAAAAAACTGATCAAGTGCAATAAAAGACCTTCCTAAATATACTATTCCTCCTATCCCTCCTACAATTCCACAATAACATCTAGGTAGTTAGGAGGATTTGGATACACATATAGTTAAAAATAAAATTCAAATTGAAGAGACAATTAGGACAACAAGGGACCCCCATTCAACCAACACCCAATGTGCATATTTGGATGACACCATATAGTCAATAGTAGGCCAAATTGACTCAATAATGAGTCAAATTGATAGATAAGAATATTATAGAGGGATATTTATGGCTAGATATGTTGACACATGATGTGAGGGATAAGGAAATAATAAAATACCAAATTTGTGCATTATTAATTGATACATTAACCAATGCATCTTTTTCATTATAAACAAAATAGTTCCCAATCTATCAATGCAAGAATAATTTGATAAGAAATAATTTTTGGGATTGATGGTAGATGGTATTTGATTACTCACCTTGTAATAACCATGGGGATTCCATTATATCTTTTGAATAAACTCTATTGTGATTTTATACTCAATAAGATTCCCAATTATTTTGACTACTTAGAGTTTTAGGGTGAATGAAAAAGATCTACACAAGATAGACCAAGTACATTTCATGTTCCTAATTAGTCTACAAGATTCCCTATCTAAAATCCACTTTAGCCTGAGATCCCCTCTATAATAAATAAGTTTATTGAGTTTGACACTTTGCATGCACTTAGTGTGATTATTAGTACTCTCCTTCTATATATGAGGAATATTTATAAGACTGATGCTAGAGAAGGTGGAAAAGGGTATCCTCCACCTTGTTTGAATTCCTCACCTCACCCTTACATATCTTATGGTTCTATATGCACTAGAACTCCAAAAGATGATGGTAGTACTTCTGAGGGCCTATATATTACCATTTTTATCAATGAGTTTTTGGCACATACATTTGGTGTGCAGATGTAGACTAAAAATATGCAAGTATATTATATATTTGACATGTTAAATTTAACATATATTTTTATTTAAAATTTAAAAATTAATTTATATATAAATTCAATAATACATCTATATTTTTTATGTTGCAGAAGGAGATGATACCATCATCTTCACCCCTATTTGATCCCCTAAGCTATCTCCTTCCATACGTTATCCTATAACTATTTCAAGATATATATTTTCCTAATATGTTAACCATATTTATGTCATTATAATTGTTATTTATCCCATCTAACTACTTTCTATCACACACTTTACAACAAGGTCTACTTGGCTAGCCTAGTTTTACGTTAATTAGCCCATTTAAGACTAATCAAGTTGGATGATATTATTGGATAAATATTTGGGAGGGATTAGGGTCATCCATTACTATAAATACAAATCACCATTTTATTTCAATATATAGGAACATTCATTTTCAATTGTTTTTTCTCACACTTCTGATGTAAGTCTACATTTGGAGGAATTATTACTTAGATCTTGTCTTGAAGGGAAAAACTTGTCTTGTGGAATATTTGATGTATTATGAGGATTAATTTTATCATAGATATTTATATATCCATTTACATCCATACAACCAAAAAAATCTCTTGAAAAACACCATTGGCCAAGGGAGAGATTGAGGTGCAACTTGTCTTATTCAAGGTAAGTATATTCTAACCCTAGATTTTTCCTTTTAATAGATAAAAGTTTCATAATTTTTTGGTTAATGAATGTATACCTCTTTGTTTGAATTATCTCTTCATTTAAACTTATTTTTTCTATATGATTATTCAAAATTTCCATTTGTACACCTTAGGTAGTCTATGCCCCCATTTTCCTACCATGGCTCCTTGCCCATTTCAAAATGTTTCTAACCCATCCCCTTATTTGCATTTTTTGATTGTGATATTCTATTACTTTATAATTAAAAACCTAGTTATGATATTACATTTTATTGAATGCCTAGAGTATTTGGAACCCTTTCTCTTAACTTTGTGTTGTATGTGTTTCCCTTGCTAAGTTTAGCAGATCCATTGGTCATATCCTGATTTCATTAAGTACCAATGGGATCTACTTGATTTACTTTTTTCGACTCCAGATACTTTGATAGGATAGTTGTAGGAAAATTATAGCACATTTCATATAGTTACCATGTGTTTATTTTTTTATTTTAATCATTATGATTTGGAAATGGGTTATTAAATATTTTCTAGTGTTGTTTAGGTGCTTCCACTAATTCATTAAAAATATAATTATGCCCATATATTATAATGGTGTTATTAGGTCATGATATTTATTATGTAATTTTTGAAAAATATTGGTTGAATGTCCTTGCCCTCAATGAAAATAAATAAGGAATGAGGATTATATCTCTTAGGTAATGGAATGTTTGGATCTTACTAAAATGGTTCAAAAAAAGAGATGGAATTGCATTTTATAATCCTATTTAATACTTGATTACGTGGACCAATTTGTTTTATGAACTCTCTCTTTGGCCTAGGTGCCTAAAATGTAATGTTATCTCATTACACAAAATTTATGATTTTGACCTTACTCTTAAATTGAAAGCTAGTTGCATCATTAATATTTTTTTAAATTTTGATTTACCTTGATATTTGAGAGTATTGGATGTTGAAGCAATTGGTGTATACTTTAACATGTTTGCACCCATGATCTTAGTCTCAATATTATGAAAGGCATTAAATGGTCATCAAATGAGTCATTTTTTATGAACATAATGTTTTATTTGAGAGGTTTGAGTAAACTACTTGAGAAAATGATATGTAATTCACTATCAAGAATTGGATGTGACACTTAGTAAGCATGCCATTGAATTTAAGCATATAATTTGTAATTAATTCATCAGGTCTATGATTTATTTGAAAAATATGTGAATAACTCATGTTTTGACTAATGTTTCTTGAAATTTTCACTAAGAATGGGTCAATTAGGCCATTAAAGTTATGCATTAATCCCTTGGAAAACATATATAAGCAATCTAAATCATAACCCATAAGTATATTAGGAAACATTTTTTTCATGGGAAACCCATCATGGTGAGACCTTAGATAAGATGAAAAGAAGTATACAATTTATAACAATGGATATCATTTTATTTTGAATGTTTTAAACTTAGGCATATGAAAAAGTGGAGGCAAAGGATGAAAAACTACCTCTAAATATAAAATATTATGAAATGTGTCTTAAGATGAAGGAATATTATTGGGTTATTAGATGCTTATGAGATTTTTGAAATCTTTAATTTCATATCATGAAATTTTTGGTATTATAGAATCACTAGATGCAACAATAGATGTAAGTTTTGCCTTTGTTTTAGCATTGGTGTGCTCTAGTCCAAGATATTAAATGCATGAATTTGTTGGAAGAATGCACCTTTATTTTAATTTTTACTACTATAATGGAATTTGTACAATGAATAATATCTTCATCACTTTATGTGTAAGGATAATTTCATCTACTCAAAGTTACTAAAACACATGTTTCTTATTTTGTAGATTATTTTTTAATTTAGTTTTAAGTATTTTAATAATCAGTCTATACATGTATTTTTTAATTAATTTTTTTTTAGGTTTACTATGGTTTCATTTATATATGGATCAACTTATTCACCATGATCAAGATCCTTATATTTCTCATTATCATTATCAACATCTTCCAAAAAAATATCATCATCATTTTTAACCATGTCTTATGAATAAGTATTATTTAGAAATATGTAAATAGTATTTTGAAGATCGAAATAAAACCCTAAGGAAAAGATGGTTTTTTAAAACCATAGGTTGAATTTGAAAAATAATTAGGGTTCACCAATTATGTTTACCATAAGTATGGTTTAAATCAAAATAAGAAATAATATGGTTGTGATTAAATATATCTAAGCATACATGATTGAATACACAAATGTAGATACATATAATAAGATAAAATGAGAAAAAAATCACGTGAATTAATTGAAACTAAAATAAGAAATGTAAATGATATAATATAAGGAACCTTAATTTTGTTCTATCATTTTTGAAATATGATATTGTAGATGGACTATGAAGACTGTATGTAGCCTGATTACACAATTAGGAAAATATATGATGCTCTAAGATAAACTTGTACACTAGTATAGACCCATATTTATGTTAGACAAACCCATATGGTTGTGATTGTATAACTATTATTGGGTTTATCTTGATTTAGTCAAGTTCATCATATCAGGGTTTCATAGTCTATTTTTTGTATCACTTATGTGATGTTTCATTCTTATTATTCATGTAAAACCCAAAAATAATCATGCAAAACATGTCATAATTAAAATAAAAATATGGATTTATTTAATAAAGATAGTAATAGATTAAAAATCAACCACACATTAGAATACATCCAAAAATATTTGTTGCAACACAATGGTTATGGAAGTAATGTAGGTCAACCAATGAGTGAAATGCTCAAGGTTAAATCAAGTTTTACTATGTATTATGATTGCCTAGTCCACTAGGTCAACATGTATAAGATGATATAAGGTTACATCAGTTACATAGGAAAATAGCCAAAATCCTTCAAATTATGTTTTCATTCAAAAGATGAAAACCCATTGAATAAATCATATGACATCAAATATTTAATCCATGGTGTCATAGTCTATGGATTAATAAATAAATTTGGCATTTATAGATAAAAATAATCCAACTCACTAATTATATATATTTATATATATATATATATATATATATATATATATATATATATATATATATATATATATATATATATATATCCCTTAAATATTATTTATTTAACTTGGAGAGTAGTTGATTGATTTTCAAGGTGGGGTACCTTAAATAATCTTTGCTCAGTCCATATCATGAAGTTACCAAACAAATTTTAAAGTAAATTACAATGGAAGGGAGGTACCAATTCATATTATCCTATCACTTTTCCCATATGAATCACTTTTTTCATAATATTCTTGTTAGTTTTCCCTTATATTTTCTCCTTTCATTAGAAAACTTAGTTATTGATGTGTAGTTAGGCAAAACCTCTATGCATATGCATCAATCTTTGATTTCCTCATTGTATAATAATGCAATAGACACTAGGATTTTTCCTTCATCCACCATCAACATGGTTGAGCTTGTTAAGAAGGATAGAGTAATAATAAAAGGGGAAGCTTTTAATAACTGTGTTTATCAAAAATGATGCAAAAACTCCCATATCAACTCCCACCAAGAAACCATGTTTTTTGGTGGTCTCAAATTTAGAGGAATAATATAATGAGTAAAAATATAAGGTGAATTTAGATGACCTAAATTTGTTGAGAGGTTCTCATAGTGTGGACATATAAGATGCAGATTCCATGAAGCATAAATCAACATTACTAGCTAAAGAGGATTTGGGTGAAGTATGTAAAGCTAAGTTGAATTCAAAGAAGATAAATAGATAATTGAATGAGGATGAGCTCCATGAAAAAAATTATAGATTTGAATACTAATATGAACCTCCATAATAAAAATTCTCAATAGGATTATGAAACATAGGAACAACATGAAGGAATCTATAGACATGATTAAGAATCTCTCAGGGGGAAGCATAAATTTTTATGGGAAGCATCAATCTTTGGTGAAGGGGTATTTTTTCATCAAAATATATTGAGGTTATAAGAGAGGGTTTTTTATTTGGAGAAGGTACAAATGTAATAAAATATCAAACATCTCATACAAATGAGTATATTTATAATTAAGAATTATGTCTCCAATATCAATGTTTTGAAAGAAGTTATCAAAGTTGGCTACGAGGAACAGAGCAATGTGAGGACCAATAAGAGTGATAAATTATTTGACAAGGGGAACATTTTATAACTAGAGATGACTTCTATGGGTGATCTTGAGAAAGTTCTCAATGATCTAGATAAAGTATGGATCATTAACCTACATGGAATTTATATGTAATTTTTGTTTTCTTGTTTTTGTCTTTTGGTTTTTTGGTCTATTTTGGTTGTTTATTTTTTTTTGACCAGCAACTATTTTATTTTGTAGGATTCTTTATGAATTTTGGTGTGTTCTTTTTATCTTGGTGTCTAATATTTGTAAATGGTATAGAACCCATCTAAAACTTGTCTTTTACCTTTATCATAAAATATATTTTCCCAAGGAGAATATCAAATGTACTTTAAATCATAACCATAATATTTATTGGATTTTGGACCTCCATCCTTTTTTACATTAAATGTTCCACAAAAATATTTATAAAAATGATTTTATAAGCAATGGATGCCAATTTGTGACTTTTTTTAATCACTCTCAAGGATTACTCACTTTTTAAGAATGTTAAACAATATTTGCAAAATGAGAAGAAGAAATTAGGAAGGATATCATGACATGCCTCTTCTCTCACATTTTTGTACATTTTTAACTTCTATGAGATCCTCTATGCATAAGTTGAAGTGTTCTACATAGGCTATCTATTCTATGGAAATTTATGTGTTAGATTTATATCTTTCATTTTTATGTACAAATTTCAGTCGTGAAATGAAATTATATTCTTCTTTGAGGGATCTTAGTTTCATTTCATAGCTATGTTTTATTTATATTAACTATGTTTCTTTAGGTCCAACATTAAACTTATGTCTAGCTGATCCAAATAGGATTTAAATGTTTACCCAGTTTCACGAGAAAGTATTTAATAGATATAGACCTTAGATGTTAATATATATTTCCTTATTTATGTTTTAAGAATATATTTAGGGTAGAAAAATTATTCACAACTGCTTGTTTTTAAAAACTTTAATCCACATTTTTATAACATGGGTGTGTGTTTATAATATCTTCACATAAATTTCAAGTTGTAGAGTTTTTTAATGGATCAAGCCAAATTTTATTTTGGTAAGGAAGAGCCAAGGCTCAAGGTTGAGATAATGGTTCATCACTATTAAATCACTAAGTTATTAAGATTATTCATTTTATATTTTAAATTGTCATTTGGGTTATGACTCCTCAACCACCCTTTCAAGGTCATCTGGTTATGGAGGAAACGCTACCACCCAACCCACAAGTTGGGGGATGGAATTGTCATCCCAACCATCATATTTATGTGGGATAGAGGATTGGTTATGGAAAAACTATTGAACCCTTTCCATCATTCCTTATTTTAATATGAACACCATATACTATGGGGTGGTGGGCTAGCTAAACTGCCCCTTTCATCTCAACCTCCACCCTCACTCCCTCTACCACCACCCAAGGCATTTTTTATATAAATATATTAATTTAAAATAAAATAAAATAATTCAAACCTAAAAAAAATAAAAATATTTTAAATTTATTTAAATATATACATTTTGGGGGATTTTTTTTATATTCCTGCATATTAATAATAATTTCAAAACCACTCCCCATCTTATACATTCTTTAAAAAAAATCCAAGTATATTTTTGTTTTGAAAGATTCTTATAAATTCTTTGTTTAAGTGAAATATTTTTATTATTATTATTTCCTTTTTCCCTTTATATAATTTTTCAGAGCTTCAATGTTGATAGGCTTTTCCTTTGGTTTTGTAAGTTATTCCTCTATGGGTAAGATAAATTTTTAATAAAGTAAGACTAATTTTTATTTATTTATTTTTTAATATGGAAGTAAGAATAGATTATTACAATAGTCAATTTTGGGCTTTTGTATTTTATTTTAAGAAGAGATAGCTCTCTAGATTATGTAATTATTTTCTTGTTTAACTTTTTTCTACTCAAAATCTATTTATATTTTGTTCATTATTTTCCAATAAAATGTAAAAGGTAAATAAATTTTAAATATAAATAATTTTATTTAAATAATATTGTTATTTATTTTATTTTATTTTCAACAGAAATGGATAATTATATATGCCTTTTAATAATATCTTACAAAGACTTAATAAAATTTTCAACAATAAATTCACATAGAAATTATTCATATCTTGTGTATTATTTTTAACACATTAATAAAAAAGAGGATGAAAAATTAATCATCCTTTTAAAATTATTTTTCACTAATAATACATAATTTTTCATATAAAATATAAACATTACATCCCTTTAGTAAATGTTATAGCATGGAATTGCACCTCTGTGGGAGAGTTTTTCAGGCTCTCCCACTTCTAGCTATAAGCATGGGAAAAACCTCAGGATGTGGGTGTCCTATGGTGAGGTTGAGCATTTAGGATTTTTAAAGATGCTAGTTCCTCTTGGTGGATCACCTAAAATTAATGGTAAAATGAAACTTCATGGGGAAAAGGGTTAGAAGGTAGATAAGGTCTCCTAATAGGGATAACTAGGGAATGCATTGTAAATAAAAGGACAATCATCTACGCTTGAACCCACACTAGATCAATCATGATGCAACTTGGGATTGCACAATCTTAGGGTCAAGCTAACACATGCTGGAAGAGGTTTAGGCAAAACACTAATCTAGACCTATAAAATCTTGAAAATACTTCAAAGAGGCAAGTAGAAGGCTAATGGACTAAGAATACACTCATTCATGAATCCACCAGGTACAAGTATAATAAATAACTAATTGAAGACAAGAAATAGGCAAAGAAATCATCTCATTAATTTTAAGAGGTAGTTCTTACAATATCTTGACAGGGTTTAGCCTAGTTGAAGGAGCACATTTTTTACAAACGTCTCAATGAGAAATCGTCTCCCAGCAAGATGACAAAATTCTAAAAAAAATTGGGGGGATTTACAATGGTAAATCACAAGATATTTATAGAGAAAGGGGGTGAGAGAAAGGGCCACATGAGAAGATGAGAAGAGGGAAGAATTCATTGAGTCATTGATGACTGCTAACTACTATTATCACCACTTCCTTGACCATGAAATGCATTGCCTAGGATCGACACAAAATATTCTCAAAACCCTCCCACATTCAAGCCTCTATTTGGTGGATATTAAGAAGCCATGTCATAGGTAGCTAGATGTCTTCATTTGGCATGACTGTGTTGATCCTTGCATTAAAAATGGCATGTTCATTTCACTTGTGCATCCTACGTGTAGGCTATTGACCACATCATCAGATTCAAAAGGCAAAATCCTCATCCTTTTCTACTGATTGGCTATCACAATCCCACTAGGACCCTTTGAAAACTTGACCTTTTCTTATCCATTGATCTGCTAAGCCTGGACTCCCATGAACCATCAGTCTTTTACTAGTTGGATTCCCTTGTTCTACTTGTCCTTGATTGATTAGTCCTTTGGATTTATTGACCATTTGAATTTAACATTCCTTAGCTTTTTTTGCTTTCTGTGGCCCTTTTGTTTGTGGACTATCTTGCCTCAACAATTTCCTTGGGCCTTTTCTCTACCACTTTCTTGAAGTTATTTCTTCAGACTTTTTGCCTTGGCTTGTCTTTTTGAGAACTTGAGAAGCACTTTTAAGACTAAATCAAGATTTTGATGTCTCATTAATTATTTTAGGTTTCTAACTACTCATAACTTATGAAGCAATTAAGTAGTACTCCTTGGAGAACCTGAAATACACTACCTAAAACAAATCAAGATTTTCAAGCCCCACTACTTACTTTAAACTTATCATTATTGATTACTCATGAAGTGAAATAAGTTGTGCTTCCTAAGAAACTTGAATTTGTCTCCTTTGGAAAACTTGAAGACTTACCAATGAGATAACCTGAAGCCTTTTGTTCAAAACCATTTTGATTCTTTAACAACTTGTTACTTGCTACTTCAAAGCTTTGTAACTCTACAAATTATAAAACCATTTAAGTCATGGGTTGTCAAAAGTTTGAAGTCTTCTAAAGACTTGCCATTTCTTGATTGAAATTTTATCTTCTCACACTTAGGAAAAAATTGGTATGTGGGCTAAAAAATGGCCAATTTTTTTGGTGACTTGTAGGGAAGCATGCATGTTATGCTTGAGAACCCAACCACTTGCCTTGCCTAGTCCATTGAGTATGGAGTATTCAACCTCTACAACTGGGCTAGTCTAAAACTAGATATAAGGCTAACCCTTTTTGGAACTCCCTCTTGAAGTAATAAAGATAACATAAAACAACACAAAACAAAGTGATCAAGGCACCAAATGAAAATAAATTACCCTAGAACAAAACAAAATAAATAAGTGTGCCTAAAATAGTACTTGGAGGAATTTGAACAAAACTAATCTAATCTATACATCCTAAAACTATATGTATCCTTTCCTTCTAATCAAAAGGAAAGTTTGATACTTTTCTTGCATTATGAGATAGGGGATTGAATAAGGCATATAGCTTCTTGACCCTTGGCCTTAATGCATGCTTCTTCTTTGTTGCAAATAGTAGCTTCTTCATCATTATGATCAATGAGAACCAAGTAGCTCCAAATAGGTCAGCTATGTGAATCTAGACAATCCTAATCTCTTCATATGGCTCCTTAACTATAATCTCTAATGGTGGTTCAACAAGGCAAACCTCTTTGATTTATATGGCCTCCTCAAAAATATTGGACTTATATTTTATTTCATGTTTTTTAGGCTCATCAAGGAGCTGATAGCCTACTTCAAAGATATGAAATAAATCCATATCAGTAATGCATTGTTGGGGTGGTAGAGTTGTAAAACTACCCACTCCATCCCCCATGACTTTCTTGACAAAGTTTTTATTCTTGGCTGCAACTAGACCATAGTTGCCTTGGAGAAAAACATAACTAGCTCTCAAAATCTCTAACAAGTCCTCAAATGAGCCCTCCAATTGATTGGGAACCTCTAGCTACTCCATAAGTTTATCAATTTGATCAGATACTTCATTCATTTCATCATCCCTTTTATCAAATGCCATCTCATTTAGGGAAGTGACAGTGTTGACCCCTTCATTCTTAACATAAGGTGGTATCTTTGCATCTTTAATAGCGAAGTCTAATTCATGCACTACTACAAAAGAGTCTTCAATATGTTCTCCTTCATTTAAGAAGGATGCTTTGATCTTTTTCAAACCAAGGGGGAACCCTATGGTGATTTCTTTCTCATATTTTCTCATGATATCCTCCTCCTCAACCTCTTTAGATGCATCTCTTTGGTTTTCCTCACAGAGGAGAGGCTCTTTCTCAAAGAGTGGCATAATAGGCTCTTGAAAATTCTCAACAAGGTGAGAAAGGTTTAGGGAAGCTACCATAGGTTCCTAATTTTTTTCTTGAATCTTCTCTACTTGGATCACCCTCACCTCCTATTCTTGATTCTTTATTTCTTGAATGGCTCTCCATGAAGGAAAGGCTCTAAGCTTTTGAGGGGAAAGGATGGAGGCTGTAAGGTTTCTTATCTGATTTCAAGAAACACCACCTCCTCCTTCATCCCACTACTCTAAATGGATTTCCAATATGGAAAAGATAGAGGCTCTTGAGGAGGGAGGGATGGGGGTTGAATGACCTTGGATTTACCTAGCTGTGTGAGTTGGCTCCAAGATGGGAAAGGTAACAGTTCTTCTTTCATTTGTTGATTATGCCTTTCTTCTTCTTTCCTTGTCTTTAGCTCCAAATCTCTGATTTTCTTTGTTATATTCTCTTGAAATAGATCATCCTTAAGGTGTTTAGGAACACAAGAGGGATCCTAAAGAGGGATGAAGTCTTGGGCCCAAAAAGTAGGTTGTTCCATAGTAAGCACTTCACTTTTTTGACAGCCCCCTTGGATAGATTTCTAAGCAAGAAAAGACTACAAAACATATGATGAACTTGGAAGATTCAAAGGAGTAATTGAAATGGCCTCTTGAGGAGGAATTAATGACACATTAAAAGGTTATAGAGGTGTGTACGTAGGTACCAAAAGTTGTTGGGGTTAGCCCTACTATTCCTCAAGTCTCTCCAACTTATCCTCAGTGCTCTAACTATAACCGCATATGTCCATCAAGTCACCAGTGATGTTATTCCAATTTATTCTCTCAATAGGTACCCATTCTAATTTCATTTGATACAATGGATCCCTCACATAATGAATCTGGTGAGTAGGGACATTTTGGCCATAACACTTTTGTGATCACAACTCTAGTGCATGCTTGTCAAGGCTCACTAAAATTTGTTTGAGTGTTGGTATAGATGGCTCATGATAGGGCTGATGAGGAGAATTATTTTGATGGGCTTGTTCATATGGATGATCAAGGAAATACTCTTGCATATATGGACCATGAAGAACTTTCTAAGGTTCATCATAGAATTGATATAAATTTTGGTAGGGTGGAATAAGCTCATATGGATCATGAGCATCATACTGGGACTGATGATGAGGAGGTGAATAATAGGAATATTCACCAGAGATATTCATGTTAGCCTCATAAGTCAAGTAGGAGCTGATTAAACCTTCAAAGAGACAAACTTGGTTTGATCATAACTAGGATATTTTATTTGGAGTTGCCAATGACACTAATACTTGCTTTCAAAAGTAGATAACAATGATCAGGCACTTAAGCTACTTAAACTAGTTGATAGATGCTTGAAGTCACCATTGATGTTTTTTGAATGCCTCCAAAAGCTGATATGTAAAAGAACAACATCAAAAATCCTTTCATTGATTTGGACCTTGGTTCCATTGAGCATGCCAAAACTGTTATAGCACAAAATTACACCCCTGTGAGAGACTTTTTCAGGCTCTCCCACTTCTGGCTATAATCATGGGAACAACCTTAGGATGTGGGTGTCCTATGGTGAGGTTGAGCCTCTAAGATTTTTAAATATGCTAGTTCCTCTTGGTGGATCACCTAAAAATAATGCTAAAATGAAACTTCATGGGGAAAAGGGTTAAAAGGAAGATAAGGGCTCCTAAGAGGGCTAACCAGGCAATGCACTAGAAATAAAAGGACACCCATCTACACTTGAACCCACACTATATCAATCATGAGGTGACTTGTTCTTACATAATCTTAGGGTCAAGCTAACACACGCTATAAGAGGTTCATGTATAACACTAATCCAAACCTACAAAAGCTTGAAATTACTTCAAAGAGACAAGTAGATGGCTAATGGATTAGGAATACACTCATTCACAAATCCACCAAGAACAAGCATACTAAAGCACTTATCAAAGATAATAAATATGCAAATAAATCATCTCATTACATTCAAGAGGTAGTTCTTATAATATCCTGATAGGGTTTAGCCTGGTCGAAGGAGCATGTTTTTTGTAGACGTCTTAATGAGCAACCGTCTCTTAGTAAGATGATAAAATTATAAAAAAATTGGGGGGCACTTTAAAATGGAAAATTATGGATATTTATAGATAAAGTGGAGAGAGAGAGAGAGGGCCACATGAGAAGATGGTAATAAGGAAGAAGTTATTGAGTCATTGATGACTGTTGACTACTATCATCACCACTACCTTGACCATGAAATGTGTTGTCCAAGATCATTACAAAATATTCTTGAAACCCCCCCACATTCAAGTCTTTCTTTGGTGTATATTGAGAAGCCATGTCATGAGTAGTTGGATGTCTCCACTTGGTGTGACTGAGTTGATACCTACATTAAAAATACCATGTTCCTTTCACCTATGCATCCTGCAAGTAGACTATTAACCACATCATTAGAGTTGAAAGGCAAAATCCTCATCCTTTTCTATTGATTGGCCATCAAAATCCCATTAGGACCCTTTGAAAACTTGACCTTTTCTTATACATTGATCTGCTAAGCTTGGACTCCCACAAACCATTGGTTTTTTACTAGTTGGATGCTTTTATGACACTTATTCTTGATAGATTAGCCCTTCAAATTTTTTGGCCATTTGAATTTAACGTTCCTTGACTTTTTTTTGCTTTTACTGACCCTTTTTTCCATGAACTATCTTCCCTCAACAATTTCCTCAAGACTTTTCTCTGCCACTTTCCTAGAGTTATTTCTTTAGAATTTTTGCCTTGGCTTATCTTTTTGAGAACCTAAGAAGCACTTTTAAGACCAAATCAGTATTTTGATGTCTCATTACTTATTTTAGGTTTCTAACTACTCACAACTTATGAAGTAATTAAGTATTGCTCCTTGGAGAACCCAAAATACACTACCCATACCAAATTGGGCTTTCCAAGCCCCACTACTTACTTACTTTAGACTTATTATTACTGATTCCTCATGAAGTGAAATAAGTTGTGCTACCCATGAAACTTAAAGTTATCTCCTTTGTAAAACTTGAAGACTTCCTAATGAGATAACCTGAAGCCTTATGTTCAAGACCATTTCAAGTCTTTAATACCTTGTTACTTACTACTTCAGAGATTTGTAACTCTGTAAGTTATAAAACCATTTAGGTCATAGGCTGTCAAAAGTCTGAAGTCTTATAAACACTTTCCATTTCCTACTTGAACATATATCTTCTCACACTTAGGAAAAAATTGGTGTGTGGGCCAAAAAATGGCCAACAGTAACTACTTAATGTAAACTTAATCACTTTCTAATCTAATAGAGATGAACAATACATGTAAATAAGAAACATTCTAGGGACCCAACCCCTACTTTAGAACAACATAATTATTTAACTCTTTATTTTATTTTTTTAATAATCTAACATATTCATTCATTCCATACTTAATATAAACATAATTTTTTTCATCTAGCAAATAACATACTTCAATTATTTTCCCACAATTACTATAAAATTGTACCTCCAATTATAACTCAACAAGAAAAAAGGGATGTGTTCATCTCCTAGACTTATGATGTGACTAGGAATATATAGACCTCATAAAAATCTAATCTTAATATCAATTCCATAAATTTCAACTCATAAATATAGAGGATGTAGACATAGGGAATAAAAATTAACATTTCAAAGCAACAATTTTAGCCAAGAAATTCAAAAAAAACCCAACCTAGTATGAGTTACTAATAACTTAGAAAATAATTATGAAGAATAAAAATGTATAATGTTGTAATAAAAACATCTAGTAAGTAATTTACCCATGTTCTTAGATAAATTTATTTACACAAATTTACATAACTTGTGAAAACATGCAACACATTTTATAAGTAGGATACCCATCATATTAAAGGAAAACATTTGCATCACTTGTAACTCTAGCATTTATGTTTCATATAATGAGTTATATATGAATAAATCCCTTTCCCATTTTACCCAAGTACAACACATATAATGTTATTCACACACACCATAATAATTTTCTACACATTCATAAGTAAACATTACAACTTACCTCAAATCCTACAAGGTATAGAACTCCTTCATCTTCATATATCCTTACTTTCTATTTTTTAAATCTACTCTTAAAATATATATAAATTATGTTTTAGTTAGAATAATGATAAATTTGTTACAAAGTTACTACAAAAAGAGGATGAGTTTGTGATCTGGGCAGCAATTTAGGTGATAATTCGAGTGACAGTTCCACCCCAATTGATGTCAAAACTTTTGGAAGCCATAACTTTTGCACTATATATCAAATTGACTTGTCATTCTCCTTGTTCTTATCTTTCCAATGGTTCAAATGGTGATTCAATTGGAGATACAATGCAAAATTTATGGCTCTCAGAAGTTCTATCATTAATTGGGGTGGAACTGTCACCTGAATTGTTGCCCAAATCATTCCTCCCTCCTTGAAAAGTAATGGTCCCCATTACATCAATGTTCCTCATCAAGTGTGGAATTTTTGTCTTGATTTGATTCGCTATGATCCACTCACCTTGGTGGCTAAGCTAGCCCCTTTTGGCCACTCAATAAAGTAGAATAGAGCATCCTCACTCCATTTTGGTCTCCGCAAGTCCATTGTCTCAGATTGAGATAGCAGGTTCCTGAGCATCTTCTGGTCCACTCTATGGAAGATGATGGATACCAAGCTGATGAAGTCTACATCCTTCCATCCATAGACTAATGGTCAGATAGATATTTTGAACCGCTTGATTGTTCACATGATTCAGATGTATCACTCCAAACATCCATGCACATGGGATGAGGGGCTTCTTTTCATACAACATGGATACAATCAGGCCCTGCACAGCTTGACCAAGCATAGTCCATTCCAAGTATGTTTTAGGTTCCAACCCATGGCACTAATTTATATAGTCATTCCATTCTCTACCATGGAATACATACCTCATGGAAGATCTGAGGCAGCAAAATCAACAAAGTTCATTGAACAAATGTAACACATCCAGTAGCAAGTTCATGACATCTTGGAGAAGATGAATCAGAAGTATAAGCAACGCCATGACAAACATAGGATTGCACACCATTTTGCTGTGGGTGACAAGGTTTGGTTGTGGCTTTAGAAAGAATGACTTTCAGGCCCACATGGAAAATTTTGGCCTTTGTGATATGGTCCCTACACCATCATTAGAAAAGTTGGAGAAAATGCTTTTGAGTTGAACTTACTAGCCTACCTTGGTTTGCATCCAATATTCAATGTGGAGCTCCTCAAATAATATCATACACCTCTATTAGACACTTCAATAATAGTAGAAAAACTAGAAATTGATGAGCTTGATCCATAGATTTTTTCTCCAGTGGAGGAGGATCAGATTTTGGACACCTAGATGAAGACAACATGAGGATGCTCTATTCCACTTTATCGAGTGGTCAAAAGGGGCCAGCTTAGCCACCAAGGTGAGTGGCTTACAAAGAATCAAAACAAGACACAACTACCACACCTAATGAGGAACATTGATTAAATGGGGACCATTTTTTTTTAATGAGGGAGGAATGATCGGGGCAGCAATTCAGGTGACAATTTGGGTGACAGTTCCACCCCAATTGATGATAGAACTTTTGGGAGCCATAACTTATACACTGTATCTCCAATTGACTCACTGTTTGAACCATTGGAAATATAAGAATGAGGAGAAATATATGAGATGACATTGAGATTTTCTAAAAAAAATTTGACCCCCAAAAATCTAACATAAGTACCCCAAATTTCAATTTTAGTAGTGCAATCTAAAAATAGTAAGTTTCTAAAAATAGTAATTCCTCAAATTTTGTATTGTTTTGAAGCATGGAAGTCAAACCACTTAATATCCCTAGATATTGGTGACCTTCCACATCCTCCCCCTAATTTCAAAATGGGTATAAATGAAGATGTAACAAAAAATTGAAAATCATACATCTCTTCCCAGAGATAAGCATATAGTTGTATTGTGATCTTGAGTAATAATACATCTCTTCTCAAAGAATTCATTGTTACTATGTTATTTCTATGTTCTTGAAATATTTATCAACCATAAATTCTAAGTTTTGGATCAGTTTGTTTCCATTTGTATCCATTCCATGAGGGGCATGGGTCTACTATGTAGACACCTAAAATTGGCCGTCGATAACCTCCAATCAAGTTTTTGGCTAGTTTCCATCTAAAACACACAATTTGGCCTAAAAACACTCAAATATACAAAATGATGTGAAAATGATATATTCAAGTTCCAATTTCGGCCAAGGTATCCCTAAATGGGGCAATGCAATTTATGGGCCAACTAACTTTGATTAGTTCATTTCGAGTCAAAATGCCAAATTTGCATGTGTGCTCTGGACTGCTCTTTCCTAGTAAATATTTTGCACAAGACTCGTGTCTTTTTTATTTGTTATTAGAAAAATTCTAAATGGGAATACACATCCAACACATCTAATAGTGACTTCCAATTCTAATATATTAAAATTTAGGACCAATAACAAGGCATTTTGATCAATTTGAGTATTTTGTGCATAAAGTGCTTAATCATGTTTAAGAGATAATTAACCCAAATCAAGGCCTAATTAATAATTTCATGGAAACTTGTTAAATAATTTGTTTTAGAAATGAATATTGAATATCTACATCATCAAGTGACCTCATTTCTTGGGAAGACATCCCTAGGCCATAAATGCCACAAATATTAGGATTCATGCCCTCCATGCCTTATCAATGTCTTCCATGATACCCTCCATGCCTCTTAATTTCCCATTATTCTAATGCCATGATGAAGATAATTAAAAACTTAATTCCAAAAATTGAATTAATCCTCAACCACACATCTCAATCTTGAGATGGATGGTTCAAGTTGATTATGATCAAATCCAAAAATCCATAAATAAGAGGCCTCACAACATCATTTATAAGCTTAATTAGTGCAAATTTATAATGTAGGATTCATGCCAAAAGCTTCAAGAAACTAGTGGTATAATGCCAAATTGATTCCAATCCAAGCCACAAGACAAAGGTGCCAAGAGGAGATGAAGATAGCCACACTCTATTAAAGAAGACCTCTTAAAGCACAAGTTGAGCAAGCCACCACAACAAGCATTTTGAAGCATCCAAGAAAGTTAAAAGAGTTTTCTTTTGCATTTTAGTTGTGTGTTTCATTCATGATTGTTAACTAAGCTCTCCCTATTGTCTAGGCCTAGAGATGTTATGCTATTAGTGTGTTTATTTCATCTTGTTTTCATTTTAGAACTGACACCATACTAACTATCCTCTCTTGAGTCAAATTCTTAGATCACATTATGGCACACCCAGAGGGATAAGACACATCTTACACCTGAAGGAGATCCTTTTGCAACTTAAAAAAATCATTTGAGCTTTTAAAAATCTTTCAAATTGGTTTTCTAACTTTTTTTTCCATTTTTGGTTGCCATGGTTTTTACAAAGTAACTGACGTTAGTAAATATACTGACATCAGTTACTTGGCTTAACTAGCGTTGGTTAGAAAAATTGACATCAGTCAAATCTTGGTTGGTTGTAACCAACATCAGTGGTATTGACTGACATCAGTCACTGTATTTTTCCAAAAACACAGACCTGAGACATACTTTTCCAAAGTTTCTTGTTTCAAAATAAAAAGAACTTCAAAGCTAAAAAACATGCTAACAATTTTTCTACAGGACCAAGCGGGATATTTGCTCAAAACATGTTTAAATCACTTTTGCATGCTTAAATTTGGACTAGGAACTTTGTTTTAGTTCTTAACAAGAAAATTTTAGATGTTTTTTGTGAATGTTTTTCAAATTTTACAACTAAGACCAAGGGATCAAAAGAACATCACCAAACATTTCATTTGGGCTTAAAATTGAACACACTTATCAATTTTTGCTTGTGATAGTTATTTATATTAATCTTGTTTGGCAAAAAGAAGGGTGTTACATGTATGTTCTTCCATTTGTCCTTATAGGGAACCCTTGGAATTAAAAGTGTCATTCCTATTGCAAAAAGCCTAGTCTAAGGCTTAGAAAGAATGTCATCTAAAGCACTCACCAAAAACTTGTCAAAGTTTGGGTGATCTTGAAAATGACCATAAAGTCTTTCTATTAGTCTTTTATTTCATGCACACTTAGCTTGCGAGGGGGATGTCATTACCTCCCATGAGTTATTTAGGAAAGCTTTGACCCAGGGTTTCATCTCCTAACATTGACTTCATTTGGCTCTTTTGGAGTTGCACATGGGATATATCTGCATTTGGACATCTCACTACATTGAGTGAATAGTAGGATGTAGTGGTTGTAAAAAGGACTAGACCTTTTTACAACTAACCAATCCCATGGTCACCCAATTTTTGTGCTTATCTTTTGTATTATTTGACATGAAATTAATTATTCCATTGATTCCCCTAAATCAATCTAAACCTTGATAGTTTAGTCAACTGCACATGCCATACCCTTGCTAGGATTTGGATGATCATACTTAGTGTATTTTGGTCATTTTTGCTTGGTATGTTTTGAGACAAAAACTTGTTTTTTTATTATTCATAAGCCATGTCAAAACAATACATTTGAGTTGCAAGGGATAGTGTTATTCTACCCAAATCATGTCAAAACCATTTTGAGCCCTTTAAGTATTTTGAAACATAACATTGACCACATCATTAGAGCATTCTTACATCATTAGGCTGCTCAGTTTGTTTTAAGACGTGTTTACCATTGTATCAAAAACCATTTGTTTCAAACCATTTTGTGTGTACCATTTGGACCTTTGTCTTGTGTCATTATGCTACCTAATCTTGTCTAGCTTGTTTGATTAAATCCTAGTTTTCAATGTTGAGTTTTCAATTAGCCTTGTTACATTTGGATCCAAATATTGATTGATTTTTGTTTAGGCCTCAATTTGTGGATCTGATATACAAATATTTCTCTTTTTGGGTTGCATAACTTTAGTTAATTGATTACCTAAAATTGAAAACTATTGATGGTTTATTTGTTTAAATGCCTATCCTCATCATTATTTGTGCCTTTATTTGGGAGAACACAGCCTTTTCTCATAAATCCTTTTGTCTTATGACTTATGTCAATTGGTCATGTTTATGTTCCATGTGTTAGGTTTATGTCAAAGTTATTTTCAAACCAATTAGATTAAATCAAATCACATCATCCTTTGTTTTAAGTCTATCTTTTGATGCCATTTGGCCAAGAGCCCTAGCACATTTCTGTTTGTTTGAGCCTAGATTTTGACTCTGTGTTTGGACAAAAGACCTAGTAACTCAAATTTTCCCTTTCCTAGTTTAGACCTTTTTTGGAACACTTTGACCTAGACCTTTGACATGTCGATTTTTATTCAAATGCTTTACCTTTTGTATTTATGACATTTGATGTTAAACATTTGACATTAGGTTGTTTTATGCCAAGTCTTAGCACAAATCATTTTGGAGATACAGCTCTATTTTTAAACCACATTGGAGATACATCTCCACCCCTTCGACCAAGTTAGAACTATTTATCCTTTGGACATAATTTTTTAGAGTTTGTAGAACTCTAAGTCTTTTTATTGTAGATATTTTGTCATTTATGTGGATATGTCTAACTACGCTTATGTTAAAGTCACTTACAATCTAACTTATGATAGAATGGTTGCACAAAATGACTTTTATGGCTTTTTTCAAGACCCCAGTGATGATAATATGGTTTGTGAGATAGATTTCTATCTACCTCATATTAATCATTCATGGGAATAAAGTCATGAAACAACATATGATCCAACTCGATACCTTGATTGGTATGAAGAGGAATTTTAAGACCCAACTATAGATAATATTTTTTGGGATACGAATCCATACCCTCTTTTCAAAAATTAGTACATGGAACACAGTTAAGAACCAACTTATGATCCAACTCATGACTAGGATGATATGGTTTATGAGAAAGACTTGGATGCTTTTGTTTGTGTAAGCAATCAAGTTTCATGACATCCTTTTGCTATCCAATCATCAACTATCCCTAACCCTCCCTTTGATTATATGAGCCATCAAGATCTATAATATCCAAGGAATACCATTACCATTCCTAGACCTAGTCCTTTGGCTTGTACAAGTAACCAAGTTCCACAATGCCTAACCATTTCTATACCAAGACCTAGTCATTTGGCTTATTCAAGTAACCAAGCTCCATAATGCCCAACCATTTATATACCAAGACCTCATCTATTGGTTTATGTAAGAAACTAAGCTCCACAATGCCCAACCATTTATATACCAGAACCTCATCATTTAGTTTATATGAGAAATCAAGCTTCACAATGCCCCTTCATCATTCCAAGACCTAGTCTTTTAGCTTGTGTGATCAATCAAGCTCTACACCAACCTATCATTCCCATCTCAGGACTTTGTCCTTTGGCTCATGAAAGCAATCATGCTCCCAAGGTCCTACCATTATCTAACCACAAGTCATTCCTCATCCAGTACCAATCCCAACCAAACCTCAACCTATCCAATCATTCAAAGACCAAGATATGTTCAAAATTGGTATCTTCCAACTCATTGAAAACCAAGGCCAAAATAACCAACCAATCCAAGATGTTTTTTTTAATCAATCATTTATGATAAGTCAACCTATGATAAATTTCCTATTGATCCTATACCAGTTATCAAGGAGTCTCACACTAACAAGTCAGTCTTTATTAAGTCACTTCTTAATGATTATAACTACCTTTGGGAAAATCATTACCTTGACCATGTGCCTATTTTTCAAGAGCCTCCTATTGACAAGCTAGTATCTGAGGAGTTGTCTCTTGACCTATTTCCCATCTTAGAGGAGTCTCACTTTGACAAACCAATTTTTGTAAATCCCATCATGCCATTACAGGTTATTACTTGTCCAAAACCAAATATTCAACAAAACATTATTGTAATAAAGTACCCATTAGATGAATAATCAATATTAGATTTAGGTTTTATTCTTAAACTGACATCAGATTTAGCATTTGAATCAAAATCAACATTAGTCTCAACATTAAATTCAAAGTCCTTTGAGTTAGAATCAGATACAGAAGAAGAATATGTTCATAATTATTAAAACATTGGTTATGCATGCCTTATAGATCAATTTGAATACATTTTTTATCCTTCTATAGTTTTTGAGGATGAATACTTCAACATCAACACAAGTTTTCCTAGTATCTTCTATAAGGATTGTGCAACCTCTTCCCAGTCCATTACCATTCCACAGGCCATTACCATCAACCAAAATAGCCATGTTATTAACATTCCATCTCCCATAAGTGTTAATTGGGATTGATATATCACACTTTTTTGAACTACATCCATGGGGACATAGTAGTTGAAAAAGAGTAAGGAGGACAAGACAACATTCATGTAGTATAAGAACACTCTCCTAGTGAAACCTTTTCGGAGGTGCTAGGTGACAATCTAAGTCATAACTTAGCATCTTCTAGTGAGAATTTTTTATAAGTACAAGAATAAAATCAAATTCAAAATCCAATGTTCATTATTGAAACCTTATTAAAGGCATTATGGGACAATCAAGACAAATTCATTAGTTAAAACCTTTTTGAGGCACTAATAGCAAAGCACAAAAGTTCTTCACTGCTTGATAAAGACAAAATCGAAGATCAATTCAAAATAAATTCCTATCTACAACATACATAAATGGTAGCTACTCTCAAGATCAAACAACAACAAAATTTGGTGGTCCTATTGAGATAAAAAAATTTCAGCCCCACTACCACCAAAAATATATTGAATTTGTCTTCAACAACATTACATGTGACTAAAAGTCCTGATCTACATTTTTTTCCCCACCATTACCCATTCCATTATCATTTACCGTTCCATTTCAAAATCAAACCTACCATTCATTATTTGTCCCTATTTACCATCCATGGTCATAATTTCCTTTACAGAGGCTACAAAGATACCTTGTCTTGATGCTTGAAGGAATCAAAATCAATGACCAAGGAAGATCACAAAAGCATTCTTGAAAACCAAATATGTAGGCCATTTTTGATAGAGAAGCTATTTAGATGAGGTTTGGGCTACCATTTTTGATAGAGAAGTTATTTAGATGAGGTTTGGGCTAGTAATTAACATGATCGAGTATTTTTTTTGTATCATTTGTTGATTAGGATGTGCATCTCCCCATCAGTAGGAACAGCAGAATCAAAAACCATACCCAGGCCAAAAACATGTACCATGGCATTGCCATTGTTAAATATCCTTTTTCCATTTTCATATACTCCTACCAATTACCCCATCATCTGGGGGAAACCCTCTTACCATTTTATTTAGACCATCAATATCTATCAAAGACCATACCATCCTATCATTCCATTCATATTTAGACCAAAGCCTATTTTTAGTCATCCTATATAATCCTATTTTTGATCTTGGTTCATTTGATTCTTCCCACACCTTTTGTGAGAGGATTCCAATCAACTTTCAATAATAAATCCAATCTATGTTATAATGATGGTCTATGAAAGTATTATGGTAGTTGATCTATCAAGGTATCTTTCATCTTATCCACATTTTTTTTAGAGCTTGATTATAATCACCTATGGGCAAATTAGTGTCTCACCAGTCTTGCTAATAATTATAACTGCCTATGGGAAAATTAGTATCATTGACCTATGTAATTATATTCTAGTTATAACTGCCTATGGGAAAATTAGGGGCAACACTTATTTACCATGCATTGTTGCATCATTTTGCCATTACTATTTTCATTTGACTGGCCATTTGCTAGATTTGAGAACTTGTTGGGACCTAGTGGTTTTTTCCTCACCTTTTGTGTGGATGGAATTACTATGACTTGAGGTCATTTTAGGACTATGCGGGTCATGCTCAATTCATGTTGAGGTCACCTCAGTCCCCCTTTCCATATGCTCTCATCATTTTATGAGCAACCTAAGCCAAATGCTCTCACCATTTTGTGAGAAGGTATCTTTTCATTCTCTAACAAGTTAAGATACCTTAAAATGCAAAAAATATTCATAACATTTCAAAAATCCAAAAACATTTGTCATGTCTAAGCCTAGTCATTTATCCTCAGTCCACCTTGCTAAGGCATTGTCACTATTAGGATGCTTTCTTTTGCTTTTATTTTCAATATTTTTATTTGTTTGTTTATTTTAGTTTGATTTTTTGTTTATTTGTTTATTTGTCTGATTTCAACACTGTTGCCTTGACTCATTTTATATGTGTTCATTATGTGATTCCTTGAGCACACTATTATTGAGTCTATCCATATTCATACGTCAATATTATCATCATGGTTTTTATCATTGGTGTATTATTTTTTAGTGTTTATTGGATATTGAGAGTCAGTCCTTATGCATATTTTGACCAAGTCTTCATGGTGTTCTATCATGAATCCTACCATCACATGCTACAACAAAAATTATCTTCACCAAGGTCTATAATCAACGGAGCAATAAAAGTTTCTCCTTGGCACCTTGGCAAATCCTTCTATCCTCTCTTGAATCAAATTCCTAGATCACATTATGGCATAGCCAGTGGGACTCCACAATATAGAGTATGTTATTAGTGTGTCTACATACTATAGGCTTGTAACTCCACTTCTCTATATAACAATATTGAAGAGCTCAATCATGGGTATGATAGATCCATAAAATTCCATAGTTTTCATCTGGTAGTCCATAGTTTTCATCTGAATGAGTATGGTGATTGAAGTATGTGTAAGAGGTCCCTAAGATTTTATCTATGCTTTGAGAGCTTATGTGCATAAGTGGAATTATTCTGGTAGTCCATAGTTTTCATCTGGATAGTTTGGGTCTAGTCACAAAAAATCTGAGTAGGTAGTTTACTAACATCACCATTGCCACATAGGAATGAGTCAAAGGGAGTTGGTCATATGGTTATGACCATATTAATCTTGAGTTGTTATGCACTAGATCTCAATTCATTCATTGAAGTATGGTTAAAGATATGAGGGTTAAAATTTGTCTTCTCAATTATATTTCATTATTTTCCCATACTTAGCCAAATTTGCATGTGGCTAGAAAGAGCCGAGTAAGCATGTTGATAAGGTCAGCATTTACACACATGGATGTGTCAAGAAAAAATGATCATATGGGTTTGTTAATTTTTATGCCTAGTTTATTTTCTCTAAATTTTATATCATGTGATCTAGTGCATCAAAAGATATGCATATGTAAATTTGGGCTCCCAAGTAGTTTGATTGTGTTTTCGCATAGTCAATTTTGCAATGTGGTAAGAAGAGTCGAGTGAGCATTTTGATTATGGAATATCTTGCACGTCTAAATGTGTCAAGAGAAAATAATCTTATGATTTTTTTAGTTTTGATCCTAGTTTATTTTTGCTAAATTTTAGATCACAAATTGAAGTGTGACAAAAGTTATGCATGCTCAAAGTTGGCCTCTCAGGCAAGTTTTGACATAGTTGGATTTATGATAAAAGTTTTTGAGAAGACATTTTAATTGTGTTATATATTGCATGCATGAGTGTTTTAAGGGATATTTATTATATGGTTAGATTATCTTATGTGAGGAGATCATCTGATCTAAATTTGAGATCATGTGTCTAAGTGCATAAGAAGTTATTAAGGTTTAAAAATAGCTACTCAGGCAGATAAGCAAGGTTCCCATAGTCATTTTTGCATAAGTTAAAATTTGAGAAAGATTGATGATGTGTGTTGCTCTAAGAATTCAAGAAGTAATGAGATGAGGATAGGTGTACAATGTTTAATGACTAAGAAAATGTAAAGGATAAGGATCTAAAGGCAAGCAGGTATTCAAATAGATTCATCAAATATTGAGCATTGATAGTTAAAGACCTAGTTGATCCCCAGAGATCGACAAAGCACGTTGAGTCAACATTTCAAGTTTTTAAGAGACGAGGAAAAAGTGATAGATGTTTAACATTTTAATTTGGAAGACTATGTTAAAGTTTGGATAAGATCGACGATTTGAGATTGATCCAAATATGAGAGGACATGAGATGCGAGCAAAGTGGTTGAAGTTTAACTGTGACCATTTTCATTCAAATATTTGAATTTAAGACAGGGAAAAACTAGAGCTCTGTATTTTATCCATATCTTTTGATAAAAGTTAATTTTTTTTGTGTTGTAAAAATCAAAGATGAATAGGAATCCATGTTCATCTAACGAACCTAATTTGAAGATCTAGGATTTTGTACAATCAAATATATTAATGTTTAAAATTGATTGTGTCTTTGTGCTTATTATATAAATGACTTGAGAAGGATATTTGAGATTTTTCTGATGTTTCATGATAAATTTTCAATTTGGGATTATTATAGACTCTATGAGGTTACTATGTGAGTATTTTAGAGGTGTGATAAATTTATCTTAAGTATGAAAAATGTTTAATAAGTTGACTGCATGTTCAGTAATGGTGTTCTTGTGTATAAGGTCTCTGTTTGAGTTGATTAAGCATACACAAAGGTGAGCTAAGATGACTATGATCATTTGAGGATGTCAAAGGGGACATAAGGAATGAATACATGTATTTGAAATTGGTTGTGTTACTTTTTTGCTAAATGGTGTGTTAAATGGGTGAATATGTCTTCATGAGACTTATAACAGCTACAAGGGCCTTATTAAAAGGTGTAGTTGCTTAAGGGTGACCCATAGATATTATAGCTAACCTATGATGTTTATATTGAGATTTATCTTGATGAGATATATAAATTAAGGGTTAATCCATATATAATGTCTGACCAAGGTTTTGATTATCAAGTATGTTCTATAAATAGTGAAATCAAATATAGTGATTTCTAGACTTGTGAGCGAGAGACAGGGGAGAGATTTGGAGGAGACTAGTATGTAAGTGAGTTGGAGAGAAAAAGAAAGTAGAGGAGACTGAGATTTCACAACTATTGGGTTGATGAAAAGATAAGATTAAGAACTATGTGTATGATTTTTAGGTCATGTTTTTTATGACAGAATAGTGTTCTTGCAGTTTGAAGTTGTGTAAAGATATCTAAGTATGCATATGAAGATTGTTTGAGTGAAGAAGGAGAAAAATTATGGCATGCCTATGTGAGAGGCTTATATTAGTTAGAGATATATTTTTTTTAGTTGTCATATAATCAATAAGTCCATCATTAGGTGTTGAAAACATTAGTTCTAAGGTGGAAGTGCTCTTTTTAAGGAGGGTCTAAAGGACTTGATCTTCCTTAGGGGAAGTTTCTCCTTGTGAAATAGGGTTTCACTAAATACCTTTGGTCAGAAGGACTTGATCAAGGTTGTAGGTCAAAAGGACTTGATCAAGGTTTTAGGTTAGAATGATTTGATCAAATATCTAATCAAAATGACTTGATAATATTAGGGATAGGTGCTCCTTTTGGAATTGTTTTTTCACTAAAGGCCTTAGGTCAGAAGGACTTGACCAAGGTTCTTAATCAGAAGGACTTGATCAATCTCTTATTTGTGATCATCTTATAGGATAGTATTCCATGTGTTTTTAGTCTTGAGAGTGGGTTTTATTCCCCAAGAGGGTTTTCCACATAGATCTTGTATTTTGTATGTGATCTTGCATTATGTTCATTGTTCACTACTATGAATGATTTGTTTGCTTCATGAATGGTTGTATTGAATGCTTAAGTATTTGCAAGGGTTTACAAATTGAATTGGATTTTTTGCCACCACTAATTCACCCCCCCCCCCCCTTAGTGGAATTTACCTCTAATAATTGGTATGAAAGAAAGGTCCTTTGATAAAATCTTGTCAAATTGAAGGTGATCTAAGGTATAATGGCTATTCAAAATGTGCAAGGTGGTTTCTCTACTAAGCAAGCATTGATGTTTAATAGATCTAATTATGCATTTTAGAGTTGTATCATGAATACATACATTATGTCCCTAGGTTTTGATGTATGGCAATCTATTTTGTATGGTTATGTTTCTCATATTATTCCTCCATCTAGTGTTGTAGACAAGAAGATGTTTAAGAAAAACTCTAAGGTAATGAATGCCATCACTTGTGGTCTTACAGAAACTAAGTTCACAAAATTAATTCATTGCACATCTGCCAAGGAAATATGGGATAAATTTAAGACTATTTTTGAAGGATATTCAAAGGTTAAGTTGGTAAAGTTTTAGGCTCATTGAAGATAATTTGAGAGCCACAAAATGAAAGTAGAAGATTATGTGGCATCCTTTCTACAGAGAGTTGATGAGATTGTAAACACCATCAAAGGTATTGGAGATAACCTTGAAGATGATACTATATTTCAAAAGGTATTAAGGTATATATCCCTCAAGTTTGATCCTAAATTATCCATTATTGAAGAAAGTCATGATCTTACTCAGTTGAAGATGGATCAATTACATGGCACCCTTACTTCATATGAGATGAGAGTAAATGATGATATACCACCAAAGAAGGAAGTAACATTAAAAATAGAGATGATGCCAAAAGGAGAGTCCCAAGGTAAGAAATCCAAGGAAGATGACATTTTTGATATTGATGAAGATAAACTAATTGCTTTATTTACAATGAAAATGAAAATAAGTTTAGGCAAGTATAAGGGTAGGTTGCCTTTTAAATGCTTTATTTGTGGTTAGGTAGGAGATTTTGAGAATAAGTTTCCTCATAAGTAAAATAAGGATATTGATGAATGTCATGATCAAGGTCATGATGATGGTAAGATATCATTCAAGTCTGATAAAAAAGGGATTTAGAAGGTTTGACAACAACAAGAAGTATTCCAAATACAAGAAGAGTCTCTACACCAAAGAAGATTGTAGATCATTAGATGAGAGTGAAGATAGTGAATCAAAATATGATCATAAAGATTATGGTCCTACTTAAGATGAAGCTTTATTAATGGATGAAGAATTTATTCACTCACACTAGAAGGATTTTACTTGGAGTGATTCAGATTATGATAAAGATGAGGTGGACTGTGATACTATATTAATGAATGCTCTTGAAGAATTAAAGATTGAGAAGAATATAAATAATAAAATGAAATATAAACTCAAGGAATTTGAGGACAAATTCATTATGTGTGAGGCTAAAAATAATGAAGACACCAAGGATCATGAAGATATGATCAAGCATCTCAGTTGTCAATTGGAAATTCTGTCTACAAGCCTAAAAGCTAAAGAAGATGAATGTTCAAGGTATATTTATAAAAATGAATCTTTGAAATATAAGTTAGAGAAGACATCTATTAAGGTGAAAATATTTGTGATATTTGAAAATATCTCATGTGATCTAGACAATATTTTGAGGGGTCAAAAGAATGCAAGTGATAAGACTGGTCTTGGATGCAAAGAAGAAACAGAGATTGTAACTCAAGACAAGATGAAAACTAATGTGAACAAGGTAGATCAGCCTTTGAAGATAAATCATCAAACAAGGAATGTATGTGTTAGAATAATAAAGACAAATCAAATCAAATAATCAAATTACATGAGTTATGAAAATTTTAGTGGTTATTACTATACATGTAATCAGTTTGGGCATAAAACTAGAGAATGTAGGAGATCTGTTAAGAATGAATTTGCATGGAACTATGATGGGTGTCATCAGTCAAAAGGTGTAAGAAAGGTTGAGTTTTTCAAATATCATGATATAGGACACTTTTTAAAACATTATCTATTTAAGGAAAGGTAAGATGAGTTTCCTTTAAGAGATATTAAATGTTATAATTGTTATGAACTAGAACACATTGTAAGATTTTGTCCAAATATGGAAAGGCAAAAAGATATTTTTGAAAAAAATTTGGTGTGCTTCAATTATGAATAAATAGGTCACATTAATAGGTTCTATAAGCAAAGGCATACAAGTTAGAATAGGTTCAATAAGGTTCCCAGAGTACATGTAAGAAGACAAGTTAATTCATGGACACCAAAGGTGGTAAGTAGGAGTTATGATGAGTATGCATGTCTAAGTAATATTTTTTCTATGATGTAGAATGTTTCAAAAGTTGAAGAGTCCTAAGAGCTCTCATTGTCCACTCATGTTGAGAATGAAGAGACTAAGCTTAAGGAGAAGACCAAGGTACCGATTGAGGCTAGTTATGAGGTAAGTATACATATAAGTGAAAATATTATTGTTGTTGAGCAAGCTTCATGAAAAGAACATCAATTTTCTATATCCAGTGATGAGGTTCCAAGCTATAAGGAAGATTTTCCAAATGAAAATATATACCATAAATATATGTTCTCTCCATGTATTGATAATACAGTCATATAATAAAATGATAATGTTGTAGTAGTTGAGGAATTTGTTTATCTAAATCCAAAGAATAATAAGAAGAAAAAGAAGAAGAAGAAGAACTATAATTATCAGATGATCGAGGAGGAGAAGGAATATGGGAGTTTTTCTTGTTTTAGAGCATTGAGTTATAGAGGGTGTCTCTATCTATGTTTCTCAAGAGACTTATTTCAAGTGGAGAAGCATGATTTTTTGCTCATCATCATAGTTCTAATTTGAATAGAGACTTGTGTTGATCTCATAAGGTCTTTAGTTAAGGGGGATAAATAACTTCATGAGTTTGCTCTATTGGTTTGTGAAGGAATTTTAGTACAGAGTTAGAATGGGTGGTTCCTAGTGGCTTAATGAGGTTGATGAAAATTTCAAGAAGATTTTTATTCTCATAAAGGTATATACACTTATTTTTTATGTGGTCTAGGTGCTTTTGTGGTTTGAAAGTATGTTTGTGCTAATTGAATGTTTTTTTGAGTTTTCTCAGTTTTTAGCTTAAGGGCAAGTAGGCCTAAAAATACGTTATAGGAAGTCTATGTTCTCAATGGTGTGGAAGATCAAAATTTTGTTCCATAAATTTTTGATGGGTGTCTCCATGTGTGAAATAAGTTTCAAAGGTGTGCATTGACTAGAAGGAGGTTTGTTGACTTTATTTTGAGATTCTAAAGTTTTGGGGTCTGATAGAAAAGTGGTTTGCCTTATGATTTGAGATATGAAGTTCCTTAATTTTTTTAATGAGACAAATGGGTTGTCAAATAAATATTCACATAGATTTTAGGGTTTTTGGTTCTCAAGTTATTCAAGTTTTTGTCAATATGGAGGGTTAATTGGCTAGTAGGTTTGTGAAGGAAGTATGTTGTAGAGGATGATCTTGGTGATGAAAATTGGTGTGATTGAGGGGGAATATGAGATTGATCCATATATGAAGTTTTAGGTTCTAAAGATTTATCTACTAAAAATTATGTTCTCTACAAGTTTCAAGTAGAGCTACAAGGAGGATAGATAGGCCTAGTTTGAAGAAGAGTATTTTTTTTCTCAGTTTCTCCAATAGACCACGGTATGTTTATTTCAAAAAGAGTTATCAAGATGGTTGAGAGCATAGGAAAAAACTAGAGATATATATTTTGTCCAAATATTTAGATAGAAATCAAATTTTCTAGTGTTATAAAAATCAAAGATGAAGAGGACTCCATAATTCATCTAATGAACCTAATTTGAAGATCTATAAGTGTGTACAATCAAAGATATTAATGTTCAAAGTTGACTATGTGTTTGTGTTTATAATGCAAATGAAATGAGAAGGATATTTGAGTTCATTTGATGTTGTTTCAATGTCTCATGATGAATTTTCTTTTTATGAGTGTTTTAGACTCCATGAGGTTGCTATGTGAGTATTTTGGAGGTGTGACCAATTTATCTTGAGTATGAATAGGTCTCTATTTGAATTGATTGAGCATACACAGAGTTGAGCTAAGATGAATGTGATCATTTTATTATGTTGAAGGGCACATAAAGAGTGTACCCATGTATTTTAAAGTGGTCATGTGTTCTTATTTTCCTTGATGGTGTGCTAAATAGGTGAGTAGGTATCCGTGAGACCTATAAGAGCTACAAGGGCCTTATTAAAAGGTGTAGTTGATTAAGGGTGACCCATAAATGCTATGGCTGACCAATGATGTTTCTATTAAACTTTATATTTATAATATAGATGCCTTAAGGTTTAATACATTCCTAATGGCTGACCAAGGTATTGATTATCAAGTATGCTTTATAAATAGTGAAATCAAAGATAGTGATTTCTAGACTTGTGAGAGAGAGACTAGGGAGAGATTTGGAAGAGACTAGTATGTGAGTGAGTTGGAGAGTGAGAGTGCCCAACTATTAGGTTGATGAGTAGACAATATTAAGAATTATGTATATGATTTTTAGGTCATGTTTCTAATTATAGTATAGTGTTCTTTTAGTTTGAAGTTATGCAAAGAGATCTAAGTGTGCATATGAGGACTATTTGAATAAAGAAGGAGAGAGATTATGGCATGCCTATATGAGAGGCATGTATGAGTTAGAGAGAGTTTATGAATTTGTCATATAATCAAGAGGTACATCATCAAGTGTTGAAGACATCAATTATAAGGTGGAAGTGTTCTTTTCAAGGAGGGTCTAAAGGACTTGATTTTTCTTAGGGGTAGTTTCTCCTTGTGAAATAGCATTTCACTAAAGACCTTTAGTCAGAAGGACTTGATCAAGGTTGTAGGTCAGAATGACTTGAATGAAAAGGTGGTCAAAATGACTTGATATTTTTAGGGGTATGTGATCCTTGTGGAACTATTTTTTCACTAAAGGCCTTAGGTCATAATGACTTAACCAAGGTTAATGATCAGAGGTACTTTATTATTATCTTGTTTGTGATCATCTTATAGGATATCAGTCCATGTGTTTACAATATTGAGAGTGGATTTTATTCCTCAAAGGGTTTTTCATTTATATCTTGTGTTGTGTATGTGATCTTGCATTATGTTCATTGTTCACTGCTATGAATGATCTATATGATTCATGAATGCTTGTATTGAATGCTTAAGTATTTTCAATGGTTTGGAAATTGAATTGGATTATTTTCCACCACTAATTCACCCCCCCCCCCTCTTAATGGATTATAATTTTAACATAATTGTTATCCTCAAGATAGTACCACTCAAATGAGTCTTGCAAACTCTACCATATAAAGCCTCAAAAGGCACCATGTTGATGAAATTATGATAACTATTACTATATTAAAAGTATACTAAGTAGAGGCAATTCTCCCAATGGGATTGTTGATGCACTACATGTAACATGTCCTCTGGAACCTTTTTCAGTTACTTTATTTGATTAATGGTATCTTGATGATAAGACATGCTAAATTTTATTATGGTTCCTAATTATCCCTATAAAGTGGTCCAAAAATATTAATTTTACATAGGATATAAATCACAAATGATCTTCTAGAGTATACCATTTAATCTAACTATGTCATCTAAGAATACCCTAATGATTTTTATGTCATTATATGTGGTCTTGATGGATGAATGTTTTCCCAACTTTGTAAAAGTTTTCACTATCAATATTATTCCATCATAATTATTAGTGTAAATAGGAATACCAAAAATAAAATCCATGGAAATGATGTCTCATTTACACTCTATAACACATGGGGATATAAAAGTATTATCAGATGCCGATGTTCTAATTTGATGCATTAGAACTTAAGTTATCTAGACATAAAATTATATATATTCATACATATAAAATCTAGGTAATATACTTAGTTAAGCTAATTGTGGACATTTTTTAGACATTAATAGATTAAATATGAGGCCCAATGGCCTTAAAAAACATCAAATGTTTAAAAATTTAGAATCTAATAGATAAATGAACCCTTTAAGGTGTAGTAAACCTTTGTAATTAAAGTAATATCCTAAAAATTTTCCCTATAGGGTCATCTGTGAGTCTAACTATCATATAACATCTTACTACATCCTATGTTTTGGGGGTCACTCAAGAATGAAACCTATAAAATTAGTCCTCACCCTCATTATGGATAGATCATGACACATCCTACTAAGATTATTTATGACCACATTTTATTTTCATTTGATGTGATCAATATCAAAATGGTACACAATATTATTTCCATATAATGTTGTTGAATGATGTCGACATTATGTTGAGATAAAATGTTTTGAAGGCTCAATTGGTTAGTCCTCAAAATGAGAATTTGACCCATTAGGAAGTGATGCCATTACACAAGAGCATAAACTACTATAACAAACTCAAAATTATAGGTTGGGTTTTTCAACTCATATTACTTAAGGTTTAGTGACTCATAAACCACCATCCTACCATCCTACATAATAAAAAAATGTAATTACCTCCTTAAAGGCATCTGTGCAAACCAATAATTCATGTTTTAAATTGGTAACTATGAGGATGGGTACACATTGGTGAGGCACACACTCCTCCATCCATATAAAATGATTACTAGGAACTATCAAGATGGGTACACATTGGTGAGGCACTCTTTAATAATCTAAAATCCCCTTTCACACTCTTCCATCCATAAAAAATTATCACCTTTCCTTTAAATCAAAGTGATGGGATGAGTAATGAGGGAGAATTAATGTATGAACTTCCAATAATAACTTAATAATAGAATAAAACTTTACACTTTAATGACTAAAATAGGTGACCTCAAATTTATATAGCTTGAATCTTTGAGGGATCTACTCATATTCTATTGCTAGAGGAAACATGGCCCAAAATTAAATATATGTCTAAAATAAAAAACAACTAGCCAAACTTCCATAAAAATGGTGCTCTCAAAGACATTGAAGAACACTTCACAAGTTTTCTTCATGTTCCTCCAATTTATAAGAGTAAATAAAAATATCATAAAGAAATATAAATAAATTTGATCAAGATATATGTATAAAATTCCATTTATAAGACTCATGATGGATTTTAGGGTATAGGTTAGTGTGAAAGGTACCATTTTAAACTCATAGTTACCATAACATGTTAAAAAGTAGTATTGTAAATGTCTACATCTTTTATTTATAGATGATGATAACCGAACTTGAGATCAATATTAGAGAACATTATAACTCCCTCTCTTGATCAAAAAAGTTTTAAATACATGGATAATTATACTATTTTTTAATATTCACCTTGTATTACTATAGGTAAACAATGCAAAGATAGGTATATCCATCATTATTTTTAATGAAGAGCATAGGTGTGCCCTAAGGAGACACACTTGGGCATATATAGACATTCTCTAAAATATCTTGCATCTAAATATTATTCTTAGATAGTTCAAGCATGGTCATCCTATATAAAGCCTTGGATATTGGTTCACCCCTGGGCATAGGATCAATAGAAAAGCCAATATCTCACCATGGGGACATGTCATGAAAAATAATTTGGATAAACATTAGCAAACTCATGAAAAATGGGGTGGGAATCCAAATAATTATTATCATTTTCATCCTAAAATATGTCACTCATCCTAATGTCATATAAATGGAATACTTTGCATATGTTTCACCTAATCTACATAACATTAATCATATGAAGTAAAACTAATATTTTAAAGTTATAGATAAGCATCTATATACTCTAGTCATCCTAACATTTCACTATAGTAGTATATAAATAAGGTATATATGGGTCTCTAACCAATTCATGTTTAAAACTACATCATATAATCCCAAGGGAAAAAATATGTAGGTCTAGAGTGGTAAGAAACACTCCTAGATCCAATATGCAATAGTGGACTACAAAACTAATAAACTTCTTAGAATCATTACCCATTTCAAACTCCCAAGGTTATGATAACATAACTACCACCAAAATGCAATGGTCTACCACTAAAGGTGAAATAAATGAAACAATTGCTCCAAGGTTAAATAATAATATGGATACTGACATACTTTTGATATTACCTATCACCTCAACCATTTTGTATTGATGCTCATCTTTGATATCATCCATTGTAGCATATAATCTATGGGTTCATATTATATCACACATTATCTTCTTAAATGCTAGTTCATTCTTCCCTATGGTATCTGTAGGTAATCCATAGAATAATGGGGTCCTTTGCAAATAAAAAATCCATCCCATTGTACCAATATACCAGAAAAATGAATGGTAGTCTATACTCTATTGGGACCCCCTTTCCTGAACTATTAGGTTCAGACAGGTGCCTAACCTTATGTTTGCTAGTAAGGTATTTGAACTTGTCCTAGGACTAACCCTTTTCCATATAATTTACTAACTTGGTATCTTTTTGGACCTTTTAAACACCTTATATTTTCATCTTTATCATTTTATTAATAGTTTATCTTGTAGGAGGTTTTCAACATATTAATCTACCATAGTGCATGTCATAAGGATTGTACTGATAATATGATGGGATTTGTTCATGGTCCTTCATGAGATATATTTGATTTTTATTTTGTCATAAATTTCATTACTATCAATCTGACCTCATTTGAGTCTATTTTCATCTTACCTCTCCATCTTGTTTTCATCTATTTTTAATAGCCACCCTATAATTTTACAGTATTAGTTTGGCCAATATAGACTATTTCATGTTTCTTTTCCCTATAATATACCGATCTAGTTAATATTGTTCTAATTTTTACATGTCATTTTTATTATATTGGAGTGGTTGATTTCATTTTATGTTAGTCAACATTCCTTTCAACTTTATCATCCTAATTATTACCATCGACTTAGAGTTCATGGTTATTGATGGGTTTGGAGCTCTATTTATAGGGTTATGTTTATCATTTCCAATAACACACACCATTCATTTGCTCTTATTTTTCTTTCATTTGTATTCTTAAGTGGGTGGATATAGGATAATGGGGGATAAAAGTAGGGTCTTAAAGTACCACTTTTTTTTCTAAAAAATAGTAATAATTAAACTTGGAGACATTTTTATAGACACTTGGACAAAGAATTTTATAATAACCTAAGAGGATGAATTATGGAATTTTTTGATTAAACATCTTACTTTTATTAATATACAATAGTATAGTACACTTCTAGTCATACAAAAAATGGGTGGAAAAGTCACATCCCAAAATCTAAGTCATGCTGAGGTAAACAAGCCTCAGGAGGGGAACAAAATTACAAAAGGGACAACCCAAGGCCACTTAAACCAAAAGATACAATAACTCAAGTAAAAATCAACTCAAAAAAAGATTATAAAATCAAAACAAAAGAAGAACCAAATTAATCAATTACATCAAACATGATAGCTAGCAGAGGAGGAGGAAGTGAAGGATCATGAGAATTTCCTGCCCAGTCCCCCTGATCAAGGGGGTTCTTGTCAATAGGTAAGGATCCCACACATAATTCTAAATTTTTTTTTAGATTCTTCTTATTGGGAGGGAGAAATTCCAAGTGAAAATTTTGAAAACTTATCTTGTGGAGGGAGGCCCCAACCCCCCTCCACCACCTCTTTTGTTATACTTGTAAAAATTGATGTGATATGGGGATGACTAGTGAGAGCAAAGAGGGGGCCTCCTTCAACTTCAAGACTGTTGATGTCAAAACCCACATACATGTCCATGAGGGAGAGAGTGGTGGCATGGAGGATCTAGAGGCTCATAGCTGATAACATAGGGAGAATTCCCCCAGTGATCCAAGAGGATCTACAAATGTTGAAGCTCAAGAAGAACTTTAGTATTATATACCTGGATCTAGAGGTTAACACTATAAATCACAAAAACCTTTTTAGTTACAAAAATATCTTTTCCATTTATTCATGATTAAAACCAACATTAATTCTAGTTTGACAAATCTAAAAAATAATTTTATCACAAAAATTTCCCAAAATATATTATATATTATAGGAATAAGGGTAGATTCCACCCAAGAGAGCCAATTTTCAAGTGAAAAAATTGGGTCTAAAGGGATCAAATAGGGTGTGAATCCATCTCCAAGTAGATTGAGCATGAGGGAAAAACTAGAAAATATTTTTAAGGTTTTTTGGATGATGACAAGCCAAGGAAATAGGATTGGAAGCTCCTATATGCTTGAGATAATCACCTATAGGCAAACTATGGTAAAGAATAAACCAAAGGAAATGAGATTTTTTAGGCTTGATGAGAGAAACCCAAATGCTAGAAAACCTTATATACTAGACAACATGAAGGGATATAATATTCAATCATGTTTGAGGGGTTCAATTTCATTATGCTAAGGGGCTAAAAGATTATACCCTAGTTGAGGAAAGCAATGATAAAAGGGATTAGTTTTATGCCAGTACCAATCCTTCCACCAAGGCATAAGGGAGGAAGAACCAATATTGTGTAAATAATCCTCAGGCATGGATGATTTAGTTCTCTATTTCATTTATTTTTTAGTAAATTCATAAAATTGTTCAACTTAGTTTTGTATTTCATTTATTTCTAATCAACCATATCAACCTACTCAATTTAGTTCTATAATCAAAATAATTATTAACAAACTGAATCAACCTATTCAATCCAATCTTATATCTCTATTTGTAATCATGTTTAATGCAGATCATATCAATATAGTTCTGATTGTTTCATTTTCAAGCATAAGTAAGGCAAATCAGATTTTTATTTAAAAATATAATCACACATTTCATTTCAAGTTGAGTACTTGTTTATTTAACATCATAAAATGTTGCAAATTGGTTTTCAATTTTGATTTTAAAACTATATTTATTCTTTGTTTGGTGTTCCCTAAAAACTGTGTTCTAATATTTTTTAAACTAATTATCTACTATCATGAAGGGATACATGGTGTTATATTTACAATTATTTTTTATTATTTATACACATCATGGCATGAGGGGGTTTCTCCAATACTCATATCCATAATTTTTAAGCACAAGATTATACTAAGAGGGGGGTGAATCAGTATAATATAATCTTTTAATAATTTAAATTTAATCAACCACAACAACCATAAACATTCAAGATCTAGCAATTAATAACACAAGAGAACATAGGATTTATATGGAAACCCTTTCGAGATAAATCCATTGTAAAATATTGCTTATACACACACACACACACACACACATATACACATACATATATAAAAAAATATACATACATACATACATACATATATATATATATATATATATATATATATATATATATATATATATGTGTGTGTGTGTGTATATATATATATATGTATATATATATATATATATATGTATATATGTGTGTGTGTATATATATATATATATATGTATATATATATACATATATATACATATATATATATATATACATATATATATACATATATACATATATACATATATATATATATATATATATATATATGTATATATATATATATATATATATATATATATATATATATATATATATAACTCTTTTAAAAATTTTGTAGGCACCAACCTACTAGAGACACCAATCCCCAAACCAACCACCAAATCAGTCAATTTGTGAGTACCCACCCACTGGAGACATTGATCCCCTTTGCTAAGCACAAACATATCCAATTCATGAGCACTAATCCCTAGAATCTGAGGCACCAACCCCAAGCCAAATTGATTTCACTCTCTGTGATTACTTCTTCAATCAAATGATGTCTTTGTTTCTCTTACACTTTCACTTTTACTAATTTTCTTACATACTTTTTTCTCTCCTCTCTTTCTTCTCTCTCACACTTATATGATCTTCAATCAAATCAAATGCTTTTAATACTTCCACATCTCTTCTCCCTTATATAGCCTTTCAAAAAAAACTCAAAGGAAGTGTCCCATTTAAGAGGCACCTCTTCACTAAAAGATGTGATCGTTGACATTTCCATCGATAATTCTATCAACATTTCTATTAACTTCTAGAAATAATTCCATTCACTTCTATCAACACTTCCATTCACTTCCAAAAATAATTCCATTTAATATTTCCATTCATATCCATTACAATTCCTTTGACATCAATGATAGTTATTCCAAAAATCTCCCCCTTTATCATTGATGGCAATCCCCATGAATTAGTGTATGAACTCCCCCTTACTATGGTTCTCCTCTTTTTTTCCCCATATCTTCAATTCTCCCCCTTTGACATCAATGGTAAAGGATTGTCCATAATTCTCCTTTTGATTTCATGTTCCCCTTTTATTTTTTTCTCCCCCTTTGACATTAATGGAAAAGGGTTATACAAACTCTCACAAGCTCATCCATATATAGCCTTCTTGATCCTTAGACTAACAAATTACTCACATAGATGTTCCTTGACTCATCTCACATAAGAAATAAATCCATACTTCACATTCTTCTCAAGGGACCTGAGTTAGCTCCCCCTAACTCCATGCTCCTCCTAATCACACCAATTGAAGCCACAAACCAAATGATAGCAACCAAAACATCCACAACTTCTCACAAGACTGACATACCTTGTTTGAATACACCTTCACCCTTGTATAAAATACCAACTTCATATCAATCTCTAAACTTATTGGACCGAATAGACCTATTTCAAATATCAATACACCTTTTCATATGAATCTCACCACTACTACTAATCTAATCATCAAGAACATGCTTAATGCAACTAGACTTACATCAATCCATACTCGCAAGAACTCTCAAGACACTACACCATATCAAGATACCTCAAACTAATATGCAGACTAATATATCAACTCACCCTCATGACTTTCTTGTCATGTAACATAGCCAAGACCCAACAAGCATCCACCATGCTTCCTCTTTCTATAAAGTGTCTCCTTGAAGCCTAGAAGATACACCCCACACAAAGAGTCCTAGAACAAAGTAAACTCAAGAGATTCCAACATCTCCTATGTTACTTTTTTTATCCTCTACATCCATAAGACTAATTTATTTCTCTTAGAATACATTTAGGCATGTCTAACTTCTTTTACTCACTAACCTCAACATTCATGATGTTGTTCATCTTCTCAACTCTTGTAACTATCTTACCTTCCAACGCACTATCATTAAAAAATAAAAATAGGGAATCTTGACAAGGCTCATGCTCAAATATAACAAGGCATTCTCTTTGATATGTGGGCTTCTTAGGACTATTATTCACTATTTTTTCTAAAACTCTTAATAATAAGAGTTCTACATAGTCCTTCATACCTAACTCTTTGTCCACTATAGCAAGTAATCCATTCTTACTCTTAAACTCAATCTGATTAACCTTTAATGTCTTAGGTCTCAAAACTTGAGTTTGGAACTTTTGATACCTTCTAGGGGGTCCATAGCCTTTGACATACCTTGAGGACCTATTTACTCCATTTGGACATAATTTAGCGATATGACCAACCTTATGACAATAAAATCAAGAAACATTTATCATACCTTTTGCTTGAAGGTGACTAAGATCTCCCTTTGACTGATTTCTTCTCCTCAAATAGTCTCTTTCCCTATGACCAACATGATGACAAACAAAACAATTGACATGAAAATAATTGGAAAACCTAAAAGCAGTGGGTTGCCTAATTGGCTTCTTCAATTTACCCTTCAAAATTTCATCCTTCTTACCTTGGAATAATATCTCATGATCTTTCTCAACCTTGACTATGAGCCTCTCATGCTTATCCTTCAAATAACCTAACTCAATTGTCAACTAATCACACTCTTCTTCTCTTGATCTCAAACTTGAATATGTAACCTCTAGCTGATTCTTAAGATCATGAATAGACATCTTATCTTTTTTTATTTTAAATCCAACTTAGACTCCAAGATACATACCTACTCCTTAAGAGCCTTGACCATAGATTTCAACTCTTAATTCTCATTCCTTATTTGTTTGGCCATCCTTTGCTTCAAAGAATCTCCTTTAGGCTTGTTAGGCCTACTCTAAAGGACTTACTCTGATACCAATTTTTAATTTCAGGCTTATACTAAGAGGAGGGTAAATCAATATAAGATAATAATTTAATTTTTTAAATTTAATCAACCACAACAACCATAAACATATGAGATATAGCAATTAATAACACAAGATATAACATGATTTATGTGGAAAGCCTTTTAGGAGAAAACCATGGCAAAATATTGCTTTTATATATATAACTCTTTATAATGTTTCTAAGCACCAACCTACTAGAGACCCCAATCCCCAAACCAAGCACTAACTTGGTCAATTTGTGAGCACCCACCCACTAGAGACATCGATCCCCTTTACTAAGCACCAACCCAACCAATTCATGAGCATAGACCCACAAGAGAACTAACCCCTAGACTCTAAGGCACTGACCCCAATCCAAATCAATTTCACCATCTGTGATTACTTATTTAATCAAATGATGGATTTTCTTCTCTTACACTTTCACTCTCACTAATTTTCTTACATACTTTTCACTCTCCTCTCTTTCTTCTCTCTCACACTTCTATGATATTTAATCAAATCAAATTCTTATAATAATTCCACATCTCTTATCCATTATATAGCCTTTTAAGACTTCTCAAAGGAGGTATCCCATCCAAGAGGCACCTCTTCACCAAAATATGTGACCATTGACATTTCTATCGACAATTATGTCAATATTTCCATTCACTTTCAATATTAATTTTATTCACTTCTAACAATAATTCCATTCACTTCTATCAACAATTTTATTTGACATTTCTATTCATATCCATTACAATTCCTTTGACATCAATGACAATTATTCCAAAAATAGTAAACAGATAAACACTAAATTTAGTTTCAGTGTGCCTCATGATATATCAAAGATGCATATGAATCCCTTTTCATTGAACTATAGTAAACCATCTATCCATTTGATTCTATAGTGCATAGATTAGTAGTTAGCTCTAGGAAGTTACTTTCAACTTACCTTTGATACTAGGTTTAGTTGGATATGGGCATGGTATTTTTTCTTTAGGCAGTACTCTAAAACATTAGGCTGACACTATCCAATGAATGAGCCAATATTTATGATAGCCTACAAATCAATCAAGTCCTTTAGTACATCTACCTGATCTTATTTTTAGAAAAATAGTTAGTAAAAATATTTAATTCTTAAATTTTTAACTTACTATTGAATTTTTATTGTAGACTACATCAACCAATGTTGATATAGTTATGTTTTATGTGTAGTAACTATATGATCCATCATCAATATAGTTACTTTTTTTTTATACTACATCTACCAACTTGATATAATCTCATGTGTTTTTAAACTACATCAACTAGCTCAATACAATCTCATGTGTTTTTAGACTATATATACTAGCTTGATATAATCTTTTATGTTTGAAAACTACATCGACCAGCTCAATACAGTCTCTTATGTTTGCATCATTGATTGTATCTCATAGTTTGGCATAGTTTATTACCCCATATATTATATGTCTACCTATGTAACTTCATCAAACATATTGATACAACTCACATCTAAATTTTTTTTCTTATACTTTTATACTATAGACTACATCAAATAGATCAACTCTGCTTGTTCTTTGACATTTTAAATCTCCTTCGAACAAACCATATTGACCAACTTGTTAACTTTTTTTCTCATATCCCACTTTTTCTCATATTGAACATTTGATATATTGATTATGCTATCAAAATGATCCTTTTAATTAATTTAATACCTCAACATAGGAGCAAATATCATATGGTCATTTATAATATAATACTAAGACCCCACATAATATTTTCCCCTTCACCTATCCATACCATTTTGATAGGATTTAGGGGAGGTCAATACATGACTTTTTATCTTCCTTCTTATTCTAATTTTTGTAGTATAACCACTACTATGGTAGGTATTTCCTCTAAATGGATTATTAAAAGTGATCATATTACTACTCACATTAATGATACCACTAGTGCATCTCATACTTCTACTAGTCAACAAACTCTAAATACTTATCAAATATTGTTTAAAGCCATGAATCAAATGGTTACTTTTCAAACTAATAATTCTAATCAGATGATGAAAATGAAAAATTAACTTTTACAATTTTATATTCATTTACAGCAACCTCAATGAGGAGTGTAAAATCCAAATTCCTACTCATCCCCTTAAATATGCATAGGGTAATCCGATTTCTCAACCCCACTTCTTAATAAAGTATTCAATCATCTTCAAAATGAACCATTAATCACTCAAATTTCCAACATATACATAAGAGGTATCACTCATAATATCACTTGTAATGGATCTACTGATCTTGCTTTGCATTTGAAAGCTTTTGTTAAAGTTGGTGCTCAAATTTGCATCAAGCTTATGTTCCATTTTCTGAAGAAAATAAGCAGTGTTAGTGCCCAAACTATGTAGGCCAGTGAAATAGGATCCCACATGGGGGTTCTTAGGCCTATGTGGCACCAAATAAGGTCAAAAAGTAAAAGGAAAGTTAAATATTTTTAATAAATAATACGTGGGCCCATATGGGGAATGGTGGAGATTTCATGGGAAATTACAATTTGTAATTTGCAATTGAAAATTTGTAGTTTGTCTCTTAAGTTTTAGAACCCATGGGAGTGGACAAGAAGATAAGGAAGATGAAAAATGGAAACTAAAATTCAATTTATAATAAGACAAATTATAATTTGCTTGTGAGGTTTTGGATCTCGCATAAGGAAGGAAATGATGGAACTTTAACCATTAACTGCAAGTTTGACCTATTTATAAATTAAAATTTGCTTGTATATTTCTATATCCCATGAATAAAAGGGGTCCATAGAAGTTTTAAACATGAAGGCAATTTAGCAAGTTTGTTAAGTTATAAAATGTCACTCAAATGTTAGATCCCATAGAAAGGAAGTAGATTAGAAGGATGGTGGAAATACCAAGGCAAAAAGTAAAATAACAAATTGTAAATTGCAATTAACATTCCCATTCTTGATATATATCATTAGGTTTTATGCAACACTCAAAACTAATCCACATGCCATTTTCCATATTTAGGCAATGACTTGAAGGAAGATAAGATGCCAAATGTAAGCTAGAATAAATATTGAAATGTGAAGTGCATAAGAAGGATCAATGTCATGTGAATATGGGATTTATACCAATTGAAAGATCACTTTATTTTAGTAATCTCTATTATAAAATGAAATATGTAGATGTGAAACCTAACCAAGTTAAAAATTTTAGCCTTCTACCTGTATGTGCTAACTCAACAGATTTAAGATCGAGATCATTGATGTTTCATGTTGAGTGTTTGATAAAATGTCCAAAAGGAATATGGTCTCATGGAATTCAATGGTTTTATGTTATGCTCAAAATGGCCATGCCAATGATGACTTGTTATTCCTTCATAAAATGCAGAAGTAAAGTGTTAAGCTTAATCGAGCAGCCATTCTGAGCATCCTACAAGTAAGCACTGAATTAAGATATTTATATAAAGGTAAGGACATTCATGTCTATGTTATGAATAGTGGATTTGGTTCTGATATTTCATTGGCTAGTTCCATTCTTGGTATGTATTCCAAGTGTGGAAGCATAGATTCTATAGGGGAACTATTTGACAATATGTCTACACATGATGTTAAAGAAAAGAGATTTTATTTCTAGAGCTGAGTGTTTTGGTATATAATTTTATCTATTTGACAACCCTTTGAGTACACTTGATGCCCATGTTGGATGTTATGTTTTTTATATATGCCTAAATAATGAGTTTAGGGGGAAAAATGAGTCTTGGTTACAAATCAACTACATTTTATTTTGTATGTGGAAAAATAATGTTGACCCAAGACATGGAATTTGGAGGAGGAATCATGTTGGTGTTTATAGGGCCTATAAGCTAAGAGAAAATAAATATCACAAAAATATATTCAAGAATGTGATGCTTTATTTTTTGTACAAAGAATATCTAAAAATATTTATAGAAAACAAGAGTCAGTTGAGAAATTAACAAGTAAAAACTACCCAAAAATTAAAAAACATGAAATAAAATAATAAAAATAAATTTGGATCATAAATGATCCCAACACAATCCCCCTTCATCCAAAGGGGTATAGAAATATTGAAGTAATAAGTTGTGAGTCATCCAAGTAGACTCTATTTCAACTACAACTGGTACATTATGCATCTTGAACTGATCAATGCCCTGATCATCTCCACACGTAGAACAAGATCATGCTTTGTCTAAATACATCAATCCTCACATAGAATCCATCCAATAAGTGATTACCCTAGTACTATGTATGTCACATCTAAAATTGATGCCCAATAATTACAAACATCTCTGATAGGCCTTTGCTCAAAACTAACAATGCTAGCAACTCAATGTTGACTTATACCACAACCACTAATGACTAATCGAAAGCCAATATGCAATATTTTTTCCCCTTATTAGGTGAGATTTGAGAATATATGCAACAAATAAACCAAGTAAAAACCACTAAAATGTTCCACATCAAAGATCGTATCAACACTAGATCTATAAAAGCAAAGTACACAAGCCAAAAAATGCTACTACATCAAATCTCAATCTTGAGCCTAGCAGCACACATAAGATGGGTGTGTTATCATCTTAGAATATATAGTCATCAAATGTAGAGCAAGAAAATTTGAAGTCATCCCATCCATCAAAAGAAGATGTAGAAGAATATCCAGAAGAGTGACCAGAGTGATTAGAGTGACCAATAATGTTTGCTTCTACCTTCTGTCGATGTTGAGAGGACCTCCTTTTGGAGGGACACTTTGTAGAGAGGTGTCTTATTCCACCACAATTATATCATATTCTCTTACATCAACTAGAACTAGAGGAATAATAGCCACATGAAGAAGAATGTTTGTACTTATGCTTGTGTCTATGTGAATGTTTGTGGTGATGCTCATGCTTTTTAGAACTAGAGTGAGGTTTATGCTTCGAAGAAACAAAATGATCCCTATGTATAGAATGATGCTTATATATGGAAGTGTGCCTCATAGAGTGTTTATGTCTCTAAAAGTTCTTCAAAGAATGCTTTTTATTATGCTCATATAATGGATTACCTATTTTGGTATAGTGGGCCTCCTTAGTATGTTTTTATTTCTTCTTTGTAAATTATCACTTATGTTGAGTGAGTAACTCACAAATGGAATCAAAAGTAGATTTGTTAAGCTTATCACTAAGCTATAACATTTCTATAAAGTTCCTATAGCTAGGCCTAAGTCCATTCAAAACAATAGAAATGAGCATTTAATCATCAATTTTTTTGTCAATAGTGCCATATTCTTGTTTCAAATTCTTAATTCGTGACACATATTCTGAAACATCTTCATCATCTATTAGTTTTGTGTTGAGTAACTACATAAGAAGATTAATTGTATTATAAGCTAGTTATTTATCATACAAATCTTTTAGAGCTTTCCAAGCTTTAGAATTTATGGTTTCTATGTGAATTATGACTTGTGCACTTCAAGTTTATTTTAATAGAGCAAGGGCATGCCCATTGCATCTATGAAATTCTACAAGCTTTGTGGCATCAATGGGAAATTTTGGTTTCTTTTCAACTATTTCCCATAAGTCTTTTAAAATTAATGTATTTTTCCTTATAATTTCTATGAGTTAAAGGTCTATTTTCATAAATCAAGCTCATAATTTTAGCCATACTATCAAGGTTTTTCCTTTACCTTAGAAATAGCTTTTGATTACAAGAGATCCCTAGGACTTGTTAAAAAATGTTTACTCCTTTTACACCCTTATTTATCCAATATTACAATTGTCTTCGTTACAATGTTTTTTTATCAAAACAAATATACTCCAAAAATCTAATTTGAATTATTTTCACCAAAGAAAATAAATAAAATTTCCTCAAATGACATCATTTTAATCATATGACAACCAAAATGTTATTTTCAATCTATAAACAAATTTAGAATATTCTAAATAACTTGAGATCTTAGATGAGAATAAAATAACATGCAGTGAATATGTTTCACCTAGTTTTAGTTTGCATGTAAAAATTTCATTTGTATTTTGATCCTCCCCTTTTTTATTTATTTTTACTTTCTCAAAAATTGAAAATAAATTGGCTATTGGTGGAGCCCATAAAAAATATTTAAACAATTCTTATTGAGTTTTTTGTTGCATTTTTTTGTGTCACCACCATCTAAATTGAAGGTGAGTTTTTCATTACATTTTATTGTGTCACCACCGTCTAAATTGAAGGTTGTGTTAATTTCAATTGTATTGAATGAGAAAATCATTATATAGTTCTGTAGACTATGTGAAAAGAATGCATTGATTGGTTGGGCCATATAGGTCTGTGCTGGACTAATCAATTAAACCAGATTATTAAGACTAAATTTGTGAAACTACATTCAGTTCATCATGACAAGTCTACATTCTATCAAGTCTTATCTTTAATTTAATAAACCAAACTTGAAGCATATATCCAATAGACAAAAAAATAAATATGTTAATGAAGCATCATACAAATCAAAGTAATGCTTTTTACCAGTCTTCATTTATAATTTGAGGTCAACATATATCATATTTTCTCTATTCTTCCACAAGATTCTTCAATGTCTTCCTCCTTAACAAATGTCTCTATGTATCTGATACCACTATAGTCCAGGAGAAAATAAATATCAAAAAAATATATTCAAGAATGCAATGTTTCATTTTTAATACAAAGAAGCTTTAAAAAGTTTTATGAAAAACAAGAGTTGGCTGAGAAACCAACTAATAGGTAAAAACTACTTGAAAACTAAAAACATGAAATAAACTAATAAAAATAACTTTGGATCATAAATGATCCCAAAAAGGCTTGTGGTGGATCTATTATCATTAATATATGTTGTGTGTATGAAGGTTGTGTTATTGTATTAACATTTGATCCTAAATTTATGGGTTTTTTAATTGCATTGAATGATTTTAGAAAAATGTGTTTTAGTCCTCCCACATCACTTACTCATCTCAGTGATATGGATGGTTTGGGAGAATAAAATAATGGATGTAAAAAATCTTGTCTTATGGAAAAAAATCTTTTATAGTATTGTCATTTACTAAACCAGGTTAGAATGAAGTTAGGTGAAAAGTCAAAAAATGGCAATTTTCAAAAATTTGTAGATAAAGCCCCCAAAGTCCTTAGGAGATTTGTGTGGGAGAAGAAACTTGTAAAATTCAAGTCTTCAAAATGCAATTTTCAAATTATGGTCAACTCCTCCAATCCCACCAGTTGAAGCAAGTAGAAAAAATCAACTCAAGAGGAGCTTTAGGGATATGTCAAGGAGGAATGCAATTTCACACTTTTACAAATGTGCAAATTGCACTTGGATCTCCTAAACCCACCAGTCATCACCAATCAACATGAGGTCCTAGTTCAAAAGGTAACTTTCAAGGCCAATTTCAATTTTGCACTTTTATAAATTTTAGTTGAAGTTCCTATTTCCCTGAGGGGACTTTCAAGGCTAATTACAATTTTACACTTTTACAAATTATAAATTGTATTTAGAGTTCCCATTTCCCTAAAAGAACTTTTGAGGGGAATTGTAATTGCAAATTAAAAATTATAATTAGATTTCCCATTTCCCTGATGAAACTTTTCAACAGAATTGCAATTGCGAATTGCAATTTGCAAAATTGTAAATTCTAAATTATAGTTGGAGTTCCCATTTCCCTAAGGAAACTTTTGAGGGGAACTACGACTATGAATTGCAATTTTCAAATTTGATGTTGAGTTTCAAATTTCCCCTAAATAAAGAAATGGACCAAAATTTCCCCAAAAGGCTAAAACATGAAAAGTAATGCATTTATGCATTAAAAATTTTGGAGGCAACCCTAAAATTCAAAATTGTGAAAAAAAAATGTGGAAAAATCAAGTTGAAGCCAAAAAATAAAAAGATAAAAATAACCTAAGTTTTGCATTTTTCATTGTTTTGCTTATTAAAACACCTCCATGGGAGAAATATTGTAGGTTTGCAAGGCCAAAGTGGGCCATTAGAGGAAGATCATTCAAATGGCCATGGATTTGGATATTCCCTTGAAATCATTACAAAGTAGGGTTATTCAATGGTGTGAATAAGAAGAATGGTAGCTTTCCAAGAAGATGCTAGATTTGCAAATGAGTGTTCAAAGGCATGTCCAAATAGTTGCACAAGAAGACAAAGGATTTGTTTTGCTTCAAAGGCAAATATTCTCTTTTAAGCTTGTGTTAAATGCATTTCCAACCAAGAAAATCAAAAGTTTGTTTGAAAATCTTCATCATTACTTGTAGAGGTAGTTACAACAATCATTTTTCTTGCAAAAGCATGGAGATTCTAGTGTGGCAAAGAGCATATTCTAGTTAGGATCATCTTGGCAAAAAATTTAGAGCTGTTTGTAATTTTTCAATATTTCAAATTGCAACCCATATTCCTAGATTACAAATGGGTGAGAAAAAATGTATAAAAAGAGGGCTTGTCCTCTTTCTTAAGGTTAGTTTTTTCTAAGTCTAGGTTGTTCAAAATTTTGGGATCCATTTTTGTGTGCATATTTTGTCTCTCTTGCTAAGGTGGTTATATTTTATCTCTCTTGCTAAGGTGGTTATATTTGTATAGTCATTAGCAAGCTATGAGATCACTGTAATATGTCTCCCCTATCCAACAAGGAGTAAACTCACCATCCTTGTCTACATGGAAACATTTTGAAACACTAATGTATGTAAGATTTTATTTCAAGATAATGGAAAATACTTGTGGTTTTTACTCTTTCCTGTTGATGAAAGGCAATGATATTTTTTTTAAAGTTCAGTTGAATAGATATCTTGTTTTATGATCATTACTAGTTGTCATCTTAGGAATAGATCTAGGTTATAACCCCCTTTCTGCATAGTAATTTAGAATATGTTATTGATGACCTCTTAAGGGCACCCTAGTTTTATGGATTTAATAGGAAAAATTATTTGAAATTTTAGTTTTAGTGTATGCTCTAGGGTTTCAGGAATTATTTAGGTATTTGCATTGTATTGGCACCAATGGATGCAAATCACTACTAGTAGTTTCCATAGCTTGCATTTCAATCTTCTACATTTTTACAATTGAGTGATGTCATCAATGTTGAAAGAATCCCTATTGTTTAAAATCCACTGGCACACCACTCTTTATAAATATATAATTGTCTTATCTTGTCCTACCCTATAAATAATATAGTTGTTGCATATTATGAGTGGTATTTGCCTATAGATGCATGAATTTTGACTACTTGACATGTGTCCATATTTTATTCTCTAAATCATAGTATTACAATTTCTTATTCATTCCCTTGTTGTTGAAAAAATATTTATAATGAAGGTCGCAATCATATCCCAATCTATCTTTAGTAGCTTGTGTTTTACTTAGTGCATTTATTCATTCTATGTAAGAATCCTTCCCAAGTAAAATGTGTAACTTTGGTTATTCCCTAGTTAGACCTATGTTTGTTTACTAAAAATCCACATGGATATTAAATTTTAGTATCCCTCTATGTGATCAAGCTACCCCTTAGGTCATCTCACCTTGGTTCAGGTAGATCTAGAAGTAACAGGGAGTTAATCATACCCTTTGTCAGTTCCTCCTAGTTATTCTTTGTATTCAGTCCATATTTGTTCTAAACCCTTCCCCGACTATAATGACATATCATCAATTTTCATCATCCATGTTTTCCATTTTTCTCAAGTGTGCAAGGATGAGCAAAAAAGGTGTAAAACTAGGAACCAATACTCAACTAGCATCATTACCAGGGATTAAAATTAAAATGTTGGTTACTTGTGTTGTAGAGGACTCTTGTAGAGAGCTATAAGTGATTCATGTTCTCAATTTATTTGCTTATTATTCATTTATTTCCTATCTTTGGTTTGTCAATGCCACAACACTTCACTAGCACTTGTGTTGTCAGGGACTATTACAGAGAGTTGATTATAAAATTTAGGTTATTAAGTTCTCTACTTTGGAATATTTGATGCAAGTAATCTCATTTATGATTTTAGATAAAGTGTATTCATATTATCTCATGTGTTTGAAATTTGAGGTTATTTGAGTGTACTTTTCTATCTTGGCCATCAACTACATAGCACTCTGCTAGGGACGTGCCAGGAATTGAAAGATTTGATAAATTGACTTCTGCTAAATTTGTTACAAAGAGATGTAAATTTATCATGTTTTGAGGAGGTTTCCCCCTTTTTGAATATGAATCTATAATTTTAAATTTATTTGATTATATACATCATCACTAATTTCAGCAATATCTGGTTTCAATATGTATCACTATGTATTTGTAAACTATTATATTCTATAAGTTTGCTTCTAATGGTGAATCCAAAACATCATTTGGTTTCAAAGAAAGATCAATGCCCATCTTCAATATCTTCAAGTTTTAGTGTTCTTTTGCTTTCAAATATGGAAGTTTAGACATCCAATTCCTAACACCATTTGTGTTGAAATTGTCAATCTCACTTGAATTGCACTCAAATGCATATTTTAGGTCAAAATCCATAAAACACCCTAAATGGTTTGAATTTGTCACTAAAAAGTGCCAGTTTAGGTCAAAGTATCTCTAAATAAGGAAATGAATTTTATGGGCCAGCTAACTTTGATCAGATCATTTCGAGTCAAAATGATAAATTTACCATTTAGTGCTCTAGATCACTCTTTTCTTTGAATTCATTGGTACATGTCACATAATTTTATTATTTGGTGTTGGAACATTCTAAATGGGAATACAGCTCCAATGCATCTAACATCACCTTTCAGTTCCTCTCTAATCAAATTACAATCTAGTAATATGACTTTGTGACCATTTTGATTAATTGTGCACCAATTTTCATAGAATTGCATTAAACTTAATTAAGATAATTAATCTAATTTAAGAGCTTAAGTAAGAATTCCATAGATATTTTTGAATATCTCATTATTAGAAAATTATTTTGAATATCTTCATCACCTAGTGACATCATCTATGGAATGGTATCCATCAAGCCATAAGTGCATAAAATATTAGGATTATGGGTCACCCATGCCTAGTTAATGCCTCTCATGCCTCTTTAATGCTTATTTATCTTTAGGATATTTATGAGTTTAATTCCAAATATTAGGATTATCCATGGCCACACATCTAAATCTTGAAATGGATGGTCATGGTTGATCCTGACCAATCTCAAAAATCTATAAATAGAGAGGCCATGGACATGAATTATAAGCTTGATTTATGCAAAGTTATTATGCAAAATTATCTCCACAATCCTTTGTAATATACCATTAAAATTAGTTACAAGCTTCATTGATAGGCTATTTTAGTGATTTATAATCATGAGCCTAGGTTTTATGGAGTGTTTTTGAGACATTGGAGGTTTTTGCCACCTTTGTTGACAAAGACAAAGATGCTTGATCAAGGAAGAACATGATTTTGAGCCACATGGGTATAGTGAATCCATTTGGGAAGGTAATATGATATTTGATTTATTTCATTTGTTTCGTGTTATCCTTTGTAATTCCCATAGGAATAGATAGGCTTCATTAGTTAGGTATTTATATATTTTTCATGATTTATGGACTAATGTTTGACTAACTTACTTTATAATCCTCTCTACATATTGGCACACCCAGTGAGACAAAATGAATCCCACACATGAATAAGATCATTTTGTAGCTTTAAAATCTTTATTTGGATCATTAAAACTCTTGAAATTTGATTTTATAACTTTATTTTTCCATTTTTTGTCATAGGTTTACATAGTAATCAACGTCAGTTAGTAAAAATATCATCAGTTGGATCATTATCATCGGTCACTATTGGTATAACCAATGTCGGTTAGATAACCATCATCAGTTAGTAGGTGTAACCATCATCAGTTATAAAACCGACATCAGTCACTGTGTTTTTCTTAAAACACAAACTTGAGAGCTTTTTTTTTTAAGTTCATTATTTCAAACCCAAAATAGCTTCAAGGCTAAAGGACATGCTAACATTTTTATTGTAGGGCCAATCTTTAAATTTAATAAAAACATGTTTAGATCACCTTTTGCATGCTTAAAAATGAATTAGGAACATTATTTTGGTGCTTAAAGTAATATTTAGGTGCTTAAGTGAGTTTTTAGCATTATTTTTCAAAGTTACAACTAAGACCAAGGGGTTAGATAAACACCACCTCATTTTCCATTTGGGATTAAAAATGAACTCACCTTTCCAAAAAAATTGTATTTACTTACTTATTTAAGTTAGATTTTTTTGGCAAAAAGAGGGATGCCATGTGTATGCTCTTCCATTTGTCCCCTTTAGGTAACCCTTGGAATAAAAAGCATCATTCCTATTGCAAAAAGCCTAGTTTAAGGCTTAGAAATAATGTCATCTAAAGCACTCCCCAAAAACTCATTAAAGTTTGGGTGATCTTGAAAATGACCTTAAAGTATTTCTATTTTATGCTTTCTTTATTTTTATGCAAACTTGGCTTGCAAGGGGGACTTCATTACCTCCCGTGAGTTATTTAGGGAAGCTTTGACCTAGGGTTTCATCTCTCAACATTGAATTCATTTGGCTCCTAATTGGAGTTGCACATGGAACATATTTGCATTTGAACATCGCACTACTCTGAGTGAACATCAAGATGTAGTGGTTGTAAAAAGGACTAGAGCTTTTTACAACTAGCCAATGTTTTGGTCACTCAATTTTTGTGCTTGTCTTTTGCATCATTTGACATGACAGTCATTGTGCAATTGATTCCCCTAGAATAATTGAAACCTTACTAGTTTAGTAAACCCCACTTTGCCATACCTTGTGAGTTTAGACTTAAGACATTTGTTTTTTTTTCATTATCTTACTTGGTCTTGATTTATGTCTAAAACTACTTGTTAACTCAATGAACTTAACTAAAACACATTGTCATTAATTTTCTTGAGAAAGGGAGGCATTATGCTGTCCAAATGGAAAATTCACCTTTTCCTTGTTCAAATTATTATCAAAAGCTTTGTGTCATGTCATCCACTTTGGCATAGTCATGTTTCCTAATTGAGTCTAGATAATTTACCCAATTTTTTTAAATCATTTATTTATAATCCACATTCAAAATTGAACCTTTCTAAGTTTTAAAGGTTGGTGTGTCAAAGTGAGTTCGTCATTTGCACACTAAGCTTGTTCTAACTTGGGTTAAATTTTCCATTTGGATTAAAGGTCTTTTATTAAGACTCAAAATCACATTATCATCTTGGTGGACTCAAGTCATCTTGCATATCACTCACACTTTGAGTATTAAAACATATTTTATCCTACTAGAACCATGTGATGATGTTGTGCTAATTATTTGGTTCTAGATTTATACTTAGTGATTCTCATATGTTTTTATATCTTGAGTTGCTTAGTCCATTTTGTCTTCTTTGTAATCCGAAGAGCTTTCCTCTAAACTTATAAGGGTCAACTTGTTGAAGTTAAAACTAGATTTTATAATATAGGAATATCACAAAGATCTAGGCTTTGGTGTACTAGTTTTCACCTTGGGTCTTGAGTTACCTTACCCTCTTCTGATCTATACAATTTCAACTTTACCAAAGGTTGAGTAAACTCATGAACCAAATATTCTAAATTTTTCATGGTTTTAAACTACCCTCCTTTATATTCTCATTGGTACCTTGGTTATTTGTTTAAAAGAGAGCCAAAACAAACTTTGTTTGGTTGCCAAGCATTGGCCCAAAGTTAGTCAAACACACAAAATAACTCTTTTAGACATGACTCAAAGGTTCACTCATAATGGAGCCTCTTATGGCCTTAATTATGAAGATGAGAAATTTTATGATGGTCAAGATAACCCTATTATTTTTTATGACATCCCCACAAAAATAGGATCTAAAGATGATTACAGTGAATATCAACCCCAAGAAGATGAATATGAAGCCCTTCTTAGATTGATAGAATCAGGTACTAGACTACCTTCTAATTTTATTATAAAACAAATGCATACCTTAGTCAGAGGAGGAGAATAATGATAGAAAGAGAAAAATTTTGCATGAATAGACATACTTTCTTCCTCTAAAAAAGGAAAAGAAATATAAATAGAGTCAAAACCCATAAATCTAGATCTTTTAGCTAAAATCAAGATAATAAGTCAATGATATGCAGATCAACTTATCACAAACTTAACTAACTCCCTAGTTACCACTTCAATTCACAATGATGCTTTGAAAGAACAAGGAGATGTGGTTAAAATTATGCAATAAATATTGGATGTGTACATTACCATAGTGGATCAAGGTAATCTAAATGAATAGTTAAAGTCACAAGAGACCTTACAAAGTGTTCCATTTGACATAGAACATACATTATTCAATCATCAAGAACCTCTTATTACTTTACAAACTCAAAAACCCAAACATTCATTATGAATTGAGGAAATCCCTCAAGACAATTTGGCTAGTTCTTTTCAACCAACACAAAAATTGGTAAATAAACATAGAAATTTTGAAAATCAATAAAGTACAAAATAGCCAAATTCAAGGAATGTTTTATAATCCAAGAATCAATAGCCTATGTTCTCAACTCAAGGAGAAAACTAGAACCAAGTCATGGATCAAAAGGTATACACTCCCTATAGATCCACACAAAACTAGGGGCGCATTCCACCCCAACAACATATTATTCAATCCATAAATGCACCCAAAATGTAAGAATGGAATTCTATGAAGGAAATTGTTCAAAGAGTGGAGACAAATAATAGAGTCCAAAAGTATAAATTCAATGAGATATGCACATATCCATTTGATTTATCTATTCTCCAAAACCCCTTTCTACCTAATTTTGAGGCACCCAAATTTGATAAGCACAAAGGAAAAAGAGATCCACATGAGCACATATAGGTATTCTTTGTCTTATTTCAAGAGGTTGATTATAGTAATGAGTACTTACTATGACTATTTCCATGAATTTTAGTGGGATAAGATCTTGATTGGCTACTTAAACTACCCAAGGGATCAGGTTGTGGATTGGAACAACTTATCAAAAAAGTTTGTTAACCATTTCTCATATAACATAAAACTTGAATTAACCATTTTTGACTTATGCAAAGCTAAGAAGTGTGATGGTGAAAGTTTTTATGCATATCTATAAAGGTGGAGAGAATTGGCAGACCACTTTCAACATAACTTGCTAGACAAATAGTTGGCTGATATCTTTGCATAGAATTTGCATCCTAAAGTTGTGCATAATCTATGGTTAGCTTATGTCTAACTCATTTGAATAAATTATTGACAAAGGAGTACAGATTGAAAAGGCTCTTATTGTTAAGGGCCTTGTTAAGATTTTTGTGCAAGGTTAATCATCTAATCAAAATAAATCATTGGTTCAAATAGTTATATAGGATAAGCCTAAAATATTTAGAAAAAATAAATACATGGTTGGAAATGGGGTGACTAAAACAAGACATGTACAAATGGTACAAGCTATGCCTCTTCCAAATGTACAATTAACTCCCCAAAATCCACTACCTACTTTGCAGAAACAACCTCCACAAAGGACATTTCATAACAATTTTAGAGTCTTTAGCAAGTTAGGAGAATCAGTTGAAATTGTGTTACAAAAGCTCATTTTAACTAATTTAATTATATAGACAATATCAAGGCCATTTCCTCAAGATCAACCAAAACTATATTGGTACAAAGAGAATGAATGGTATAGCTTTTAGCATGTTTCTAGTCATTGTGCATATCATTGCATTCAATTATGACATATTATTGAGGACTTTATTGAAAGTGGTGAACTAGAGATTAAGTTGGCCCCTAATTAAGACACAAATCAGGATATGGGAATCTATAAAGACCCCTTTCCTTGACATGATCCACCACAATCAATAAATAATCAAAATGGTCACAATCAAGGACAGAGGTTAAATAAGAACCAACAACAAGGTTAGAATCATAATGAGCATAATTGAGATCATAATACCCATACTAACAATATGGCTTATAACAATGAACCTTACAACTATAATAATACTATGAGACACATTTCTACAGTCCACATTTCCACTATTATTGTGAAACCACATGGCCAATCTCATGTTCCTCATAGCATGGGACCTATCATCATAAGATCAACACCCTCTCTCCCCAATAATACCATGTCAGGTTTGTATCATCATGTTGTGACTCCATTTATATGGGTTACTAATTCTGAACAACACCTTTCTTATAATTATAAAGTCTCCTTGTTGACCCAAAATTGTAACAATACAGTTAGTCACCTACGAGTCACCATCCAAGGCCCTTTGCCTTCCTCTTCTAATTATAATAAATCCTTGACACCTCTAGGTTGTGTAATTACAACTAGATGCCCATGAGTTACCATTTAGGGCCCTTTGCCCATTTCTTCCATAAAACCCAATGAGTAGATTATGTTAATAGTTCCATAGCTAAATATTGTCCCAATAAAGACTAAAATAGTTTAATCCACAATTCAAAGGCCTTATATTCTAATGGATCAATTAGATTAAACCCCTGCACAAATTTCCATATTAGAACTCTTAAAAACATCTGATGTCTATAGAACCATCTTCAACAAACTTTTACAAGAGTCTATTATGCCTAATGATATAAACCTTGATCAGTTCTAGAACCTAGTTGGACACTTTTCTTCATTTTGATAAATCACATTTGATCAAAAAGACATGTCCACCCTTAGCCCAAACCATAAAAACCAATTATACATTAATATAATCATTTTAGATCACAAGATCAAGTGGGTTATTATAGATAATGGTTCAGGGTTGAACATCATATCTCTTAAATTGGTATGATGATTGTGTTACATGGATAAAGACATTCAACTAAAAACTATTACAAACAAGGCTTACGACAACACCAAGAGGGAGTCATCTGGTACAATTTGGTTACTAGTCATGGTTGGGTCTATTTCTCATCACACATTATTACATATTATGGATACTGAGCTTCATTATAACATACTTCTTGGTCATCCTTGGATCCATGAAGTATAGGTAGTTCCATCTACTCTTCACCAATGCCTTAAGTTTACCCATGGTGGGATCGAGGTTACTATTCCCACTTATCAATAGCCATATCAATACTATAAACATCTTGAAGTAGAGTTTCATAATTATAACTATTTCCCAAGTTTTGAATTTATTACAAAGAATAAAGCCATCATTTCTCATCTATCTCCATCTAATTATATAGACCCTAGTGATCTAGCCTCCACTTCGGCCGATCTATTTCCTATAGCTCTAGCCAAGGAGGTTATTATTAAAGACATAGGCATTTCCATGTACCATTTGAAGGACATCCTCCATACTGAAAAATTACTAAAATCCCCTAAAACATTTGGTAAGCCTAAAACTTCCCAGAGTCCTAACAGACCCAACCAAATTTGAAAACCAAAGAAGAAACAACAAAACCATCCTATGGTTTATGTACGTACAATCACAGCAAAGAAAGATCGAGAGGATTTTATCAAGGGAGATTGGTTATGTTCTAAAGGCCTTGTTGATTGTTATTAGAATCCAAAGTATCCTATCCTTGATAGGATAATGGATCATCTTGACTATACAGGGAAAGGTCTTGGCCCATAGGTGCAAGGAATTTTAGAACCCTTATTATCTGGAGTTGTTAATTGGAATCATGGTCTTAAATTTAAACCACCAAAGGATGACCTCATGAAATTTGATAGTGACTCTTTCAAATTGACTAGTAATGAGACTCCTAGCAGTGACACAACATCCCATATAGCCTTTTTGATGATCTTGTTAACTTAGATTTTTTTGATTCAAAAGCCATACTGACCATAATGCCTATTAGAGCTTCCCATCTTAAATCAAAAACCCATCCTAGTGGTTCTTCCCTTCCTAAAGTAGGACATTATATATTTACCATTAGCACTTCCCATCTTGAAGCAAACCCTCACTGTAACCTATGCCTTTACCATCCTAAACTCATAGATTAGGATCAACAAAATTTGGTGATATGCCTTGATGAGTTTTAAAATGAAGAATCAATTGTAGAATACATGGGCCTAAAAGATACATTCCCCATTGGTGATCATAAGAAGGGTTTTGATTTTTCATTGGATCCTTCTGCTTAGTTTGGAAAGCATGAAAACTTTCCTTGTCATAATAAATAAAAAACATCAAGATCTTTAGGTGAAAACCTCTTTGAGGCACTTGTCAATTAGGGAAAAAGTAGAGAAAAAAACAAGCCTTTGAGTGAAAACCTATTTTAGGCACTCCTAGGTGAGAAATTTTTCTCATCCCCTTAGGACATAGAAAGTCCATCTAGCCCAGGTTTCATAGCTAGTACAAGCATCTCTTTAGAACAACATCAAATATTTTAGCATCTTGCTCTTGAGTTTCTATAGTTTTTTACTAATTAGCCTTTACCTAAGAAGGTAGATTCTAATTCTTCATATTATTTAGATATTTGGGAGGAACAACAAGAAGATATAGCAGAGGAAAATGATCACGGCCATATATTGCCTATAATTCTAGAAGATGGATCAACACTCCTTGTGGAGAACATAATAGAAGTGAATTTGCGAACCCATGAGGATCCCAAAATTGTTTATCTTAGAGCTTCCCTTAATAAATTATAACATGAACATATTATATCCATTCTTAAGGATTATATAGACATATTTGTATGAGCATACTCATACATGCTAAGCTTGGACCTAGATTTAGTTATGCATCATCTTATTGTTTACCCTAGTGCTAAACTAGTCAAGCAAAAATTAAGAAAGATGCATCCATACATTGCCCTTTTGGTTAAAGTTGAGTTGAAAAAGTTGTTAGGAGCTAATTTTATCAGACCACTAGACTAATCTAAATGGATTTCCCACATAATACCACTTAGAAATTATGACATTACATGCTAAATAACAAAACTATTATTATCACCAAGGTAGATCCTCTCAAGTTCCTCTTATCTAAAGTATCTCTTCAAGGATGCATGGCTAAATGGATTATGCTCCTCAGTGATTTTGATAGAGTACCAAAATCAAAAGGCAATCAAAGGATAAGTTCTTTCTAACAAACTTGTAGAATCACCTATTAAGGCCACTCAACCTCTCAACTTTGACCTTCCAGATGATTCTATCATGAGGTTAGAACAAGAATCATAATAACCTAAATAGTAGATGCTCTATTTTGATGGATCATTCACATTTTGAGGGTCTAGAACTAGCATATTGTTGATCATACCATAGGGGGATCTGATCCCTAAAGCATTCCATATACAATTTCATTATATAAACAATATGGAAAAATATGAGGCATTGGTTGTTGTAGGGCTCCATCTTGATATAAATTGGGATATTCAAAGCTTAAAGTTCTATGGAGATTCATAGATAATCATAAATTAGACAACTGACTAGTATCAAATAAAGGATGATAAGCTTGTTCCTTATAAGTAAATCATCGATAACCTCAAAACACATTTTAAATCTCTGTAGTTTGTGCAAGTTTTGTGAGTCAATAATATATCTATTTTTGCCATGGAAACAATTGATTCCATGATTCAAATACATGATAGTGCTAAAGAGTATCAGTTCTTGATTGAAAATCTTCTTCAGCCAGCACATATTCTATTAGATTTAGAGAGGATATGCACCATTGTTGATCTTAATCCCTCACCTGAGAAACCATGGTACCAAGATTTTTATAACTATTTTCATAGCCATGTATTTCCTGTTGACCTTTATAGAAACCAAAAAAAACTATTATTTCATCACTTAACATGTTATATCCTCCTTGGAAATATGCTTTATCATAAAGGCTATGATGGAATGCATCTTCATTATTTATCTTTGAGAGAATCCAAGCTGGCACTAAAGGAGGTTCATGAAGGAATGTGTGGGGCCCATACAAATGGTGTAGTCCTAGCAAAGAAACTCCTTAGAAAATGCTTGTAATTATGTAAATAAGTGGGTTCCTTGTCAGCAACATGGCAACTTGATACATGCACCTTCCTTACCATTGCAGCCAATCATAACACCATGGCCATTCTCAACATGGGGTATTGATCTCATTAGTAAAATTAACCCAACATATTTAGATGGACATAAGCACATTTTGACTACAACTAAGTAATTTACCAAGTGGATTGATTCCATTCCTCTCACTTATGTTATTGAGAAACAAATACCCAAGTTCATTCATTACCATATCATCTATCAATATGGCAACCCAGCTCATATTATATCTGATAATGGTGGATCCTTTGTGAACCAAGATGTGAAATATCTTGGTGAAAAATTCAAGATGAAGCACAAGAAATCCACTCCATATAACTTGTAAGTCAATGGAAAAGATGAGGCATAAAATAAAACCATTTTATCCATCTTAAAGAATATTGTCAATGATGTTGGCCATAATTAGCACTTGTAACTCTTTCCTACCCTTTGGGATTATAAACCCAATCATCATACCCCAACTGGCACTACTCCATACTCCCTTGTTTCTATCACTGAAGCTATCATTTTGGTTAAGATTGAGATCCCATCATTAAGAATATCACTGGATCACATTAAAGATAATGAAGACTATAGAGCCTCATGACTGCATGAACTAGAGCTTCTTGATGGTAAGCATTTGGTTTCCCTAGAAAACTTATTGGCCTATTAGAATAGATTATAGAGAAGCTAAAACAAACACATTCTCCCTCAAGAGTTTGAGATTGGTGACTTAGTTTTGAAGGAGAACTAGAAGAACATGAATATTAAACCCAAAAAGAAAGGTAATTTTCAGCCTAATTGGTTAGGACCAAATATTGTCACAGTAAACTATGGATCAAGAGCATGTCGACTAAATAAACCTAATGGTAAAGATATTTTAGAGCCCATGAACATCATACACCTTAAGAGGTTCTACACATGAACAAATTTGAACCATTATCTACAAGACCCCTAACTTGGGGGAAACTTATGCTGACATAATTATATCCCACCATTTTATCTTTACCTTAAACATATTTTATACTACCCTGGTCCACTTTTTAGGATTATTGATAGTAAAGGCTTTGAATCCTTGGCACTATGAACACATTCTTCATCTCATTATGGATTGCTCTCTTTGAAAGGCTTATTATTTTTTATGTCTAGGACATGTTATAAGCTTAAACACTTTTTATCCCTTGACTAATTATGATCTTGATTATGTCTCATGAACATTCTGAACATCCTCAAGAGTAAATATACAAAGAAATTTAGCTAGGATAGTATTATGCAGCTTCAAAAAAGTGAACAAAAACATCTTCTCAATTCTAGACCATTGCTACATTGTTGTAGATAGGTGAATTTAGATACTTATTTTTTTACTTCAGATTGCACATTATTCTATATCACATTTACTGCTCTTTATTTTTTTATCAAGATCTTTGCTCTCACTAAGTTTTGAGCATGGGCCATTGCAGTTGGTTTAATTGTCTTATTGGAACCTCTACTCTCAATATGTGCATTTCCTTGACTAGATGGTCACACCTTGTGCATATTTTATCTTAGAAACACTAAAAAAGTTATAAATACTTCGAAAATACCAAAAACATAAAAAAAAATGATCCACAAAAGAATAAAAATATTGTCTCACACTTATATACATTTGTACATTCCCATTCAACCATGTTATGATCTTACCATTTTGAAAGCACAGAAACACCAGTTTATTTTATCTTGTCCCATGTAGTTGATGTTTTGAAAGATCATTCTCTTTCATCTCATCAGATTTTTATTTTCCAAACCATTCTCATTTTTTTTTTTAATCTTCCATTTCTTCTATAACATTAATCATGTTTGTTTGATCATCATTTTTATTCTATCCCATTTCCTGGGAGAACTACATTTGGCCTAAAGTTCATGTTGGAACATACATCCATGGAACTGTGTAGGTAGCCTCCACTTTTTTTATACATCTGGAGTTAACTCAGCCAACCGCTTCCTTTTATTCTCTTCTCCCATTTCTTCTATCATTATTCTTCTTTAATTAGGGAATAATTGTTGTGTCATTGTTCTTTGTCATAATGTGGTGGAAAGTAATGCCTTTTCCACACATGCATGAACATTTGTCTTTAAACTACACTTACTCATTTTTTTTTTTGTGTGTTTATTTGAGTTTTCTTAGTGTTTTGTTTTTCTTTCATACCTCTCCTTTTGTTTCTTCTCCTTTTATTACTTCTTGTCTCATCTTGTTCTTGTGTTTCCTTGATTATTTTTTCTTATCTCTTTTGTGTTTTAGAACATCTTGATGATTCACATGGATCTCGATTGTTTATATCTTGATCCTATGTTATTACATTTTTTTTGGACCATTTTTTTTTATTTGATTTTTGTTGGTGTCTTGTTTTTCTTTTTGATTTTGCTTTTCTCTTTTGTGTTCAATAATGCCTTGATGGTCCACATGGATCTTGATTATCCATATCTTGGTCTCATGTCATTAAGAGGTTCTTGATTTTTGTTTTTAAACATTTTTATTCCTACTTAAGATCATATCTTGATTTCAAACTTATGTTCATTTATGTTTATCTTTATCTTTATCTTTGCTTTTTTGTTTAAATGTAAACCATTGTAACTCTAGTTTTGTTCATTGTTTTACCATTATCCTTAGTTATAGATATTCACATTTGAACTAGCTCAGCATAATTAGAATCTTATGTCATTCTAATTTATTCATACTTCTGATGCCTTATTTATTTTTCTATAGTAAGGACTTTATGCATAGGTCTCAAAGTCTTAACATCAACATTAGCTCTGATGAACGATTCTTAGTAACACTTTGCAAAACCTAGGCTCATGATATGGAATTAGGCATCTAGGTAACATGCATTTTAGGATTTTTTTATCTATGCTTAGATGTGCATCTCTTTGCATACATTGTGAGTCTAATAAATTCTTGGTCATTTTTCATCATTCCTCGTTCCATTCTCCCCCAAACATGGGTAAACTACATTGGCTTGAAGTTCATGTTAGAACATGAGTCCATGGAACTATGTAGGCAATGCTCAATTTCTATTAAGGTTAACTCAGTTATCTCCATTCTTGTTTTCATCTCTCTCATCAATTTGTGAATTCTCATATGCCTGGTTTTATATGTCTTTCTAAGTTATTACACCATCACATGTATGTTTGCACCTGCTTTCTTTAACCTATCTTTTCATTTATATCCTTGAGTTATTTTTTTTGCCAATTTCCCATGCTAGGGCACAACATCTGAACAGTGTCTAAATCAAATCAACTCTATAAGGTTAAATAATTATTTATTCTTTATCAATGATCAAGATTTTCCCTACTGGGGTAAAATTATTTTATCATGATCACATTTGCTCTACTAGAGTACTTCTTATTATATTCTCTTTGGAGACCCCATTCTAGTTTGTTTCCTTTCTTAAAGCAAAATGTTATCTCTTTTTCTCTAATTCCAAGCTCTCCACAATAATGCCCACGATGGCAATATTTTAGTGTACAACTTGTCTCATGATTGATCAATGCTATAAGCATGCAACTTGTACTCTCAAATTAGGTACATTTAAAGTGTGTCCCTTACATTTATAGATTGTATCTTTCCCATTCCCCACATCTTTGGGGCCTATTATATGTCTAATTATATTTTTATCATTTATGGTAATCATGTGTGAAAGCACTAGCTCATTTGGATGTGATCTATTCCATGGTTAATCTCTCACTTTCTCTCTCTTTTCGAGAGTCCATTTTCTTCCATCCTAGTATGTCCTCTCAGGGGGGCATCATAATTTTGTTCTAATTTATTCTTGACAACTCTTTTCTTTGAAAAGATGTTGCTTTTCTTGAATTTCTTACTACACCTTCTCAAATAGGGGTAAAATGTAGACATCCAATTCCTAACACAATTTATGTTGAAATTATCAATCTTACTTGTATTGCACTCAAATGCACATTTTAGGTCAAAATCCATAAAACACCCTAAATGGTTCAAACTTGTCACTTGCAAGTGCCAGTTTAGGTCAAAGTATCTCTAAATAGGGCAATGTATTTTATGGGCCAGCTAACTTTGATAAGATCATTTCAAGTCAAAATGACAAATTCACCATTTAGTGCTCTAGATCACTCTTTTCTTCTAACTCATTGGTACATGTCACGTATATTTGTTATTTAGTGTTGGTAATATCCTAAATGGGAATACAACTCAAATTCATCTAACATCACCTTTTAGTTCCTCTTCAGTCAAATTATGATCCAATAATATGACTTTTTGACCATTTTGATTAATTATGCACCAATTTCCAAAGAATTGCATTAAACTTGATCGAAATTACTTAAGCTAATTAATCCAATTTAAGATCTTAAGTAATAATTTCATAGATCTTTTTGAATATCTCATTATTAGAAATTGATTTTGAATATTTAAATCACCTAATGACATCATCTATGGGGTGGCATCCATCAAGCCATTAGTACATAAAATATCAAGATTATGGGTCACCCATGCCTAGTCAATGCCTCCCATGCCTCTTTAATGCTTATTTATCTTGATAATATTTATGAGTTTAATTCTAAATATTAGGATTATCCATGGCCACACATCTCAATCTTGAGATGGACGATTATGGTTTATCTTGACCAATCTCAAAAATCTATAAATAGAGAGGCCATGGACATGAATTTAAAGATTGATTTATGAAAAGTTATTATGCAAAATTGTCTCCACAATCCTTTGTAATAGACCATTAAAATTAGTTACAAGCTTCATTGATAGGCTAGTTTAGTGATTTGGAATCATGAGCCTAGGTTTTATGGAGTGTTCTTGAGACATTGGAGGAGTTTTCCACCTTTTTTGACAAAGACAAGGATGCTTGATCAAGGGAGAACATGATTTTGAGCCACATGGGTATGGTGAATACATTTGGGAAGGTAATATGTTGTTTTCTTTCTTTCATTTGTTTCTTACTATCTTTTGTAATTCTCATAGGAATAGATAGGCTTAGTTAGTTAGTTCTTTATGCATTTTTCATGATTTGTGGACTAATGTTTAACTAACTTACTTTTTAATCCTCTCTACAGGAAGGACTTAGGCCATCCTTCAAAGGTGACTTATCTAAGCAGCTTATCTCACCCTTAATTTCTCATCAAAGAAGAAGGAGACAAGTTTGGAGGCCATTTGAAGAGTAAAGTTCAACTACAAAAGAATTTTGGGCTATCAAGATTTTGATAAATCTAAACTTTTGTTTGTTTAAATTATTATTGTTTAATATTATCATTTTTATTTTGATCATTCAGAAACTTACAACCCCATTTAATATCTAATTCCTTCTCAACTAGCTGAATTTGCTCCTAAGTTTGATCCCCCAAGTCCCCCCACCCCCACTCACCCCCTCATATTGCATTGCCATCTAATATTTAACCCACCATTGAACCAATCATGAGGCATAGGGATCAATATGAGAATGAACATCTTGCATTATGCATTCTAAGATTTAGACCTATCATTTTTTATGAAATAGAAGGTTATCCTAATGAAGTCCTGAATGAAGTAAGGAACCGTCTTCCTAAGTTTCAAGGGAACAATGTAGTGACTAGTGATCAACACTTGAGGGATTTCCACATTATCATTGAATATTATGAAGTTGAGTGTGAATATTTTTGCATCAATTTATTTATTCACATGTTAGAAGAAGATTCTCATGAATGGCTCAATTCCCTTCCCCATGGATGCATTGATTCATGGGAAGAAATGAAGAATGTTTTTAATATTTAGTATGGTGATAGGATTAATCCTAGGTTTATTTTGGATGAATTTAAAAACATAAAAAATAACCCTAATGAGTGTGTGTAAGACTTCAACACATGGTTCAATAATACTATGATGTAGCTACCTGAAAACATTAGGCCTAGTGATATAATACGATTGATTAAATATTATGATGCCTTTGATAAGAAGGCTACATGCCACTTGAGGGACAAGGCTCCCATGAACTTGTGGTTAGAATTCAATATGTCCATTAAAATTTAAAATAACATAAATATTGTGGGTAAAACCTTGAACAAGCAAGCTGATGTGAAATTGGTCAATCCTAAAAAAATACTGTCCACTAAGAATTCTAACTTTGAGGAGATTGTTAAGACATTGGCCTCTGATATCAAAGAAATGTCTTATAATCTAGCCATAGTTGAGAAGGGGATGCCTCATGGGTCTACAAGTTAGGAGAGAGCTCAGAATCTAAATCAAGCACAAGGAAGGCCTATTTTACATAATTGAGATAATGATAGATGGAAGAGGCATGCATGTGATGAAAGGAATGATAGAAATCAGAATAGAAGATTTGGGAAAGAAGTGTCTGATCCATTAAATACCAAGGTGAATGTTGTGAATTGTGATCTAGACATTGATTGGTGTGATAAATGCTTCCTTCCCCATCCTCCTTGTGATGTTGTTGAATTGATTGATGAAAATGTAGATGATCTTGAGTCTATGTCTAATGATGAGATCTTGATGGTTGATTATCAAGTCTCTCATAGTAAAATGTCTACCTCCATACAATTTTTAAGTGCTACTATTATTGATTAGTTTTGGAATGAATTCAAGAAGATATGTGTCCCAAATTTTGAATTTACTTGTGATGTTAATATGACACAAGCATATGAATTACCTAATTATGATGTAATTTAAGATCTAAAGTGTTATCTAAATGAAGTATTGTACACATGTGAAATTAGGTAAATTCATTGGGAATGAGGATGTTGTTGAAAAACTAGTTGTTATTGTTGATGGGTTTGAAAATAAATATGTTGTTTAGAGAATATCATTAAATGGAGCTGGGGTTATATTTCATGCCCCTAATGATGAATGTTTTTAGTTTTATTTCAAGATATATTTTGAGGGCACAAATAACATTATGGATAATGAGGCATTCTTGCTTGGTACTCACTTGAATGTAGTTGAGAAACAAGCTTACTTGTAGTTGATGAAGAAATACCAAGATTGCCTAGCTTGGTCATATTCAAATTTGAGATCATATAGGAAGTATTTTTTACAGCACATCATCCTATCATATCCTAGTAGTAATACCATCAGGCAAATGCAGAGATTGATTAACCTCATCTTGGCCACCAAGATACTAGAAAAGGTAAAGAGACTAAGGGATGATGAAATACTAGAGCTATCAGTTAATGGAATACATCTAAAACATTGTTGAGACTAAGTCCATGACTATGTATAATATTTCATAGTGTATAATTTTTTTTCTTTGTTATTTTTTTGCCCCTCTACTTTGGGCCTTATTTTTACAGCTCCTTTCATCATTTTTGTTGTGTATTCATTTTCAAATCCTCTTGATTTGTTCTTGTAAATCTAACTTATTTTGTTAAGTTTTCATGGGTGTTTGATATGAAATTACTAAAGTTTTAACTTTGTGGCCCAATGGATTGGCACTTGGTCTTATTTTCTAGGATTCTTTGCACACCCATATGGTGTGTCCATCCCTGGGTGAGGGCCAGTATTGGTGATCAAATTTGTACCAAGCTTATGTGCCATTTTCTAAAGAAAATCAGCAATGTTAGTGCCCAAATTGTGTAGGCCAACAAAAGGGGAACCCACGTGAGGGTTTTTAGGCCTATGTGGCACCAAGGAAGGTCAAATAATAAATTGTAGGTCAAATTTTCTTAACTAACAATGTGTGGGACCATATGGTTAATGATGAAGATTCCATGGAAAATTACAATTACAAAATTGCATTTTATTTCCCAAGTTATAGAACTTATGGGAGTGTACAAGAAGATAAGGATGATTGAAAATGGAAAATGAAATGCAATTTGCAATAAGACAAATTATAATTTGCTTGTGAGGTTCTAAATCTTATAGAAGGAAGGAAATGATGGAAATTTAACCATTGACTATAAGTTTGATCTGATTCCAAATTGAAATTTTATTTTAGATTTTTGGATTTCATGAATAGAAGGATTAGGTGGAAGTTTTGAAGATGAAGTCAATTTATCAAGTTTGGTAAGTTGTAAAATGTTTCTTTAATTCTAGATCTCATAAAAAGGAAGGAGATTGAAAGGATGGCATAAATTACTAAGGCAAAAAGCAAAATCACAAATTGTAAATTATAATTGATATTTTCATTCCCTATGGATCTCAAAAAGGTATATGCAATGCTAACAAATAGTCCACATGTTCTCTACCAAATTTAGGTGGTGACTTAAAGGAAGATAAGACATCAAATGTAAGTTGGAACAAAAATTGAAACATGAAGTGCATAAGAAGGATCAATGTCATGTGAATCTAGTATTTCTACCAATTAAATGAGCACTCTACTGTAGTAGTCTCTATTATAAAATGCAATAGGTAGATGTGAAACTAACCAGGTTATAATTTTGAGCCTTTTGCCTATATGTGCTAACTCAATAGCTTTGATATTGGGAGCATTGACATTACACATCGAGTTTTTGATAAAATTTCCAAAAGGAATATGGAATCATGGATTTAAATGGTTTTAGGTTATGATCAAAATGGCCTTATTAGTGAGGTTTTGTTATTCTTTCATCAAAAGTAGAAGGAAAGTGTTGAACTCGATTGAGTAGCCATTTTGAGCATCCTACAAGCAAGCACTGAATTAAGAGCTCTATAGAAAGGTAAGGACATTCATGTTTATGTGATGAAAATTGGATTTGGTTATAATATTTTAGTGGTTAGTTCCATTCTTGGTATGTATTCCAATTGTGTAATAATAGATTTTGTAGGGGAACTATTTGATATTATGTCTACATGTGATGTCAAATAAAAGAGTGTTTATTTCTAGAGCTGAGTGTTTTGGTGTAGAAGTTTATATATTTGATGACACTCTAAGTACACTTTATACCCATGTTGGATGCAATATTTTTTATATATTCCTCAAGGATGAGTTAAGGGGGAAAAGATGAGTCTTGTTTAAAAATCAACTGCATTTTATTTCACATGTAGAAATAATAATGTTGACCCAAGATGTGGAGTTTGGAGTAGGAATCAAGTTGGTGTTTGTAGGGCCTATGGTGGATCTGTTGGCATTAATATATGTTGTGTGTATGAATTTTGTGTTATTGTATCAACATTTTATCCTAAATTTATGGGGTTTTTCAATTACATTGAATGATTATGAAAAAACATGTTTTAGTCTTCCCACATCACTTTCTCATCTTAAGGATATGGATGGCTCAGGAGAATCAAATAATGGATGGAAAAAATCTTGGCTTATGGAAAAAATCTTCTAAAATATTGTCATTTACTAAAATAGGTTGGAATAAAGTCAGGTAAAAAGTCAAATTATGGCAATTTTCAAAAAGTTGTAGATGAGGCCCCCAAAGTCCCTTGGAGATTTGTATGGGAGAAGAAACTTGCAAAATGCAAGTGTTCAAAATTAAAGTTTCAAATTATGGTCAAATATTCCAATCACATTAGTAAAATCAAGTGGAAAAATAAACCCAAGAGGAGCTTTATGGAGATTTCAAAGAGGAATGCAATTTTGCACTTTTGTAAATGTGCAAATTGTAAATTGCACTTGGATCTCTCAAACCCACTAGTCAACATGAGGTCCTAGTGTAAAATGGAACTTTCAAGGCCAATTATAATTTTTCAATTTTTAAAATTACAAATTACATTTGGATTTCCTATTTCCCTAAGGTAAATTTCAAGGCCAATTGTAATTTTGCACTTTTGCAAATTGAAAATTGTAAATTGCAGTTAAAGTTCTCATTTTCTTGGGGAAACTTTTGAAGTCAATTACAACTACAAATTGCAAGTTACAAATTTGAAAACTGTAAATTGTAGTTGGATTTAAAATTTCCTAGAAATTTTAAGAGGAATTTCAATTGTTAATTTCAATTTTCAAATTTCCAAATTCCAAATTACGGTTAGAGTTCCCATTTCCCTAAGGGAAATTTTGATGGGAACTAAAACTGCAAATTACAATTTGCAAATTTTCAAATTAAAAATTATAGTTGGAGTTCCCATTTTCCTATGGGAACTTTCTAGGGGAACTAAAAATGTGAATTACAAGTTATAAATTTACAAATTACAATTTTGCTACTAAGTTCTAGATTTCCCCCAAACAAAGAAAAGGGCAAATTTGTAAAAGGGACCAGAATTTCCCCAAATGGATAAAAAGTGAAAAGTAATGCATTTATTCATTAAAATTTTTGGAGACAACCCTAATAGTCAAAATTTTGAAAAAATCAAATGCTGAAAAAGCAAGTTTGGAGCCAAAAAATTGAAAAGGTAAAAATAACGTAAGATTTTCATTTTCCATTGTTTTGCTTGTTCAAACACCTCCATGGGAGAAATATTATAGTTTTGAAAGGCCAAGGTGGGCCATTTGAGTAAGATCATTTAAATGGATAGGGATTTAAAATATTCCCATGAAATCATTATAAAGTAGGGTTGTTCTTTGGCATGCATAAGAGGAAGGGTAGTTATCCAAGAAGATTCTAGATTTGTAAATGAGTGGTCAAAGGCATGTCCATGTAGTTGCATAAGAAGAAAAAGGGTTTTCTTTTATCCAAAGGTGATAATCACCTTTAATATCATGTAAAATTAATTTTCAACTAAGAAATCAAATGTTTGTTTGAAAATCTTCATCATTACTTGTAGAGGCAGTTATAATAATCATTTTCCTTACAAAAGCATGAAGTTTCCAAGAGTGGCAAAGAGCATATTCCAGTTGGAAGCATCTTAGTCAAAATTTGAGAGCTATTTATAATTTTTTAATATTGAAAATTGTAACCCATATTCTTGGATTTAAAATGGGTGAGAAGAAATGAATTAAAAATGGGCTTGTACTCTTTCTTAAGGTTGTTTTTTGTTGTTAGTTTTTTCTAAGTCTAGGCTCTTCAAAATTTTGGGATCCACTACTATGTGTGCATTTTATCTATCTTTATAAGGTTTTATAGTTATAAAACCATTATCAAGCTCTGAGAGCAATGTAATATGTCTCCCTTATCCAATGAGGAGCAAACTCACCATGTTTTTCCCCATGGCAACATTTTTAAACATTGATGTATGTAAGATTTTCTTTCAAGATAATGGAAAATAATTGTGGTTTTTACTCTTTCCTATTAATTAAATGCAATGATATGTTTTCAAGTTAAATTTATTAGATATATTATTTTATGCTCATTATTGGTTATCATCTTGGGCATAGATCTAGGTTATAACCCCCTTTCTGCATAGTAATTTGGAAATATGTTGTTGATAACCTATTAAGGGCATCCTAGGTTTATGGATTTAATAGGAAAAAGTATTTGAAATTTTAGTTTCAGTGTATGCTCTAGGATTTCAGGAATCATTTTGGGTATTTGTATTATATTGACATCAATGGATGCAAATCACTCCTAGTATTTTCCATATCTTGCATTTTAGTCTTCTACATTTTTTCAAATGAGTGATGTCATAAATGTTGAAAGAATCTCTACTATTTAAAAACTACCATAAAAACACTCTTTATAACTATATAACTATCCTACCCTATCCTACCCTACAAATAATAAATATATTGCATATTATGAGTGCTATTGTCTTGTAGATGCATGAATCTTGCCTACTTACATGTGTCTATATTTTGTGCTTTGAATCCTAGCATTGCAGTTTCCCTTTCAGCCCCTTATTGTTGAAAAATTCTTTAAAATTAAGGTTGAAATAATATCCCTATCTATATTTAGTATCTTATGGTTGACTTATTTCATTTATTCATTTTGTGTGACAACTCTTCCCAGGTGGAGTGTGTAAATTTGGTTATGCCCTAGTCAGACCTACATTTATGTGATAAAAATCCCCATGGAGTTTTAATTGTAGTATCCTTCCATGTGAGAAAGCTACCACTTAGGTCCTCTCTCATTGTTTCAAGTAGATCCATAAGTAGTAAGGAGCTAACCATACCCTCTATTGGTGCCTCCCAATCATTGTCTACATTCGGACCATACGTGTGCTAAAACCTTCCCCAGTTATAATGACATATGAGTGGGTTTATCATCCATGTTTTCTATTTTTCTCAAGTGTACAAGGCCAAGTAAAATAGGTGTATAATTGGGAACCAACAAGTAACATTTAAAATCATTGGGTTAATCTAAATAACTTTTCTACTACCAACATTTTATCCAAAACCTTTTTAGGTAATGCCTTTAATTAGTACAATAAACTTAGGTCTCATAATATCTCTAGTTTAGAAGACTTAGTTAATTCCTTGGTTCAGGAATTCCAAACCAATTATCTTCCTAAAAATACTTTAGACCATTTCATAAATTATAAATGGGAAAATTTTGAAACTGCCTAAAATTGTGGGTAAGTGCATAAAGTTGGGTGATAATTCAGTGAATATTTTCATAATGCATACACATTATTATAATAATGAATATGTGTTATAGAAATAACATGTATGAATTATTCAAAAGAAGGCTTGATAAATACCAATCCATAACACATACACATTTTAAAACTAAAAACATGTACACATTATATAGGCTAAACATAAAAATATAAAAACTTGCATCTAAATGGGAAAAGTAACTTTGCCCTCAAACATGGATCTACGTTCATTTTTTTACTTTCAAGTGGATAAAACACATCAAGGTTTCCACTTAGGTCAATAAATAAATAATGATACTATGGAGAGGAGGTAAGCAAGAAAAAATCATACTTATTATTGAAAAATTTTATCAATTATTTTTTTATTTGGATTATTTTTTTGTTAAAACTTTTTTTAATGATCAAGTGCAACACAAGACCCTCCTAGCCCTCCTAGCCCCCCTAGCCCTCCTATAATTCCATAAAACCCCCTAGGTAGTCAGGAGGATTTGGATACACATATAGTTTTAAATTATATACAAATTTAAGATATAATTAGGATAATGAGGGACCCCCATTCAACCAACACCCACTGTGCATATTTGGATGACACCTTAGAGTCGGTAGTAGGCCAAATTAACTTGATAATGAGTAAAATTTATATATGGGAATATTATAGAGGGAAATTTAGGGTTAAATATGTTGAAACATGATTTTAAGGATAAGGAAATAATAAAATACCAAATTTGTGCATTATTAGTTGATGCATCAACCAATGCACCTTTTCCATTATCAACAAAATAGTTCCCAATCTATTGATGAAATCATAATTTGATAATAATTTTTTTTTGGACTTATGGTATATGTTATTTGATTCATCATATTTTAATAACCATGTGTATTCCATTATATGTTTTCAATAAACTCTATTATGATTTTATACTCAATAAGATTCCCAATTATTTTGACTACTTAGAGTTTTAGGGTGGAGGAAAAGGATCTGCACATGATATAACAAGTGCATTTCTTGTGCCTAATCATCCTACAATATTCCATATATAAAATCCACTTTAGCTTGAGATCCTCTTTACATAAAGGAGGTTTTTGATATTGACACTTTACATGCACTTAGTGTGATTACTAGCACTCTCCTTCTATATATAAGGAATATTTATAAGACTGATGCTAGAGAGGGTGGACATGGGTATGCTCCACCTTGTGTGCATTCTTTACATCCCCCTTATATATCCTATGGTGATATATGTATTGGAACTCCAGAAGATTATGGTGGTACTTTTGAGGGGCTATATGCTATCATTTTGATCAATGAGTTTTTACCACATACATTTGGTATGAAAATGTAGACTAACATATGCATTTATATTATATATTTTACATGTTAAATTTAATATATATTTGTATTTAAAATTTAAAAACTAATTAATATATAAATTCAATAATATATCTATATTTTTTATGTTGTAGTAGGAGATGATACCATCATCATCACCCCTAATTTGATTCCCTAAGCTATCTCCTTCCATGTGTTATCTTATAACTATGTAAATACCTATATTTTCCTAAAATTTTAACCATATTTATGTATTTATAACTATTATTTATCCCATTTAACTACTTTTTGGTACAGTCTTCAAAACTAGGTTTGCATGGCTAGCCTAGTTTTAGGTTAATTAGCCCGTTTAATACTAATTGAGTTAGAAGATATGATTGGATATATTTTTATGATGGATTATGGTCATCCATAAATATACATATAACTCACCATTTCATTCCAATAGAGAGGAACATTATTTTTCAATTGTTATTTCTCACACTTCTGATGTAAGTCTATATTTAGAGGAATTATTGCTTAAATCTTGTCTTGGAGGGAAAAAATTATCTTATGGAATATGTGATGCAATAGGAGTCATTTTATCCTATATATTTATACATCTATTGACATCTGTACAATCAAAACAATCTCTTGAAAAACACCATTGGCCAAGGGAGGGATTGAGGTTTGACAGGTCTTACTCAAGGTAAGTATATTCTAACCCTTGCTTTTTCCTTTTAATAGATAAAAGTTGCATAATTGCTTAGTTAATGAATGTATATCTCCTTATTTTAATTATCTCCACACTTAAACTTATTATGGCTATATTATTATTCAAAATTTCCATTTACACACCTTAGGTAGTCTATGCCCCCATTTTCTTACCATGGCTCCTTGCCCATTTTAAAATGTTTCTAACCCATCCCCTTACTTAAATTTCTTGATTATGATATTTTATTAATTTCTAATTAAAAACCTATTTAGCATATTACATTTTTTTGAATGCCTAGAGTATTTGGAACCATTTCTCTTAAATTTGTGTTGTATGTGTTTCCCTTTCTAAGTTTAGCAAATCCATTGGTCATATTCTAATTTTATTAAGTATCAATGGGATCTAATTTATTTACCTTTTTCAAGTCCAAATATTTTTATAGGATAGTTGTATGGAAATCATATCTCATTTCATATAGTTTCCATGTGTGTATTTTTTTATTTTAATCATTATGATTTGGAAATGGGTTGTTAAATATTTTCTATTGTTGATAAGGTGAGCTTCCACTAATTCATTAAAAATATAATTATGCCCATATATTATAATGATGTTGTTATCAATTAAGTCATGAAATTTATTATGTAATTTTTAACAAATATTGGTTGAATGTCTTTACCCTCAATTAAAATAAAGAAGGTATGAGGATTATAGCTCTTAGGTAATGGCATGTTTCGATCTTACTGAAATGGCTCAAAAAAAGATATGGTATTACATTTTATAAGCCTCTTTAATACTTCACTACATAAACCAATTTGTTTTATGAACTCTATCTCTTTGGCCTAAGTTCCTAAAATGCAATTTTATTTCATTACACAACATTAATGATTTTGACCTCATTCTTAAATTGAAAGTTAGTTGCATCGTTAATATTTTTTAAATTTTTTGATTTACCTTGATATTTGAGAGTATTGTATTTTGAAGAAATTAGTGTATACTTTAACATGTTTTGACCCATTATCTTAGTCTCAATATTATGATATGCATTAAATGGTCATCAAATTAGTAATTTTTTGTGAACATAATGTTTTATTTGATAGGGTTGAGTAAACTACTTGATAAAATGATCTGCAATTCACTATCAAGAACTAGATGTGACACTTAGTAACCATGCCATTGAATTTAAGCACATAATTTGTAATTAATTCATCAGGTCCATGATTTATTTGAAAAATATATGAATATATCATGTTTTGACTAATTTTTCTTGAAATTTTCACTAATAATGGGTCAATTAGGCTATGAAATTTATGCATTAATCCCTTGGGAAACATATAAAATCAATTTAAATCATAGCCCATAAGGTTGTTAGGAAACATTTTGATCATGAGAAACTCATCATGGTGAGACCTTTGACAAGATTAAAATAATTATTTAATATATAACAATGGATATTCTTTTCTATTACATGTTTTAAACTTAGGCATATGAAAAAATGGAGGCAAATGATGAAAAACTACCTGTAAATACAAAAGGTTGTGAAATGTGTCCTAAGATGAAGGAATATTATTATGTTATTAGATTCTTATGATATTTTTAAAATATTTACTTTCATATCATGATTTTTTTGTTGTATGATAGAATCACTAGATGCAACAATAGATGTAAGGTTTGCCTTTGTTTTAGCATTGGTGTGCTCTAGGCCAAGATATTGAATGTATAAATTTGTTGGAAGAATACACCTTTATTTTAATTATTACTATTATAAGGGAATTTGTGCAATGAATAATATCTTCACCAATTCATGTGTAAGTATAATTTCATCCACTCAAAGTTTCTCAAGCACGCGTTTCTTTTTTAAATCAATACTGAGGAATAACTAGGTCCTTGACCCTATCAACAAAAAAGATCAAAAAAGAACATATATGGTTTGTCTTAACATTTATCCATGTTAAGTAATATGACCTTCCATATTAACTAAAAACAAAAGTGACAAACATCTAAAAAAAATTTAAAAACCTTTCGGGCCACAATAATGAAAAAATAACAAATTATAATTACTACTCTTCCATCATTTATCTACCATGAGAAATCAAAGCCCTTTCAGGAGACTTAGGAATGATGTGGCCTTTCTTTCTACTCCTCACAATTTTCCATTCTTCTTCATTTTTTTTTAATTTATTGAGACTTAATTGTTTAAATCAACCACTTTTTTTACTTTATCTACTTTAATTTGAGGGTTCAAATCCCTCTCTCTTTTCACTATTTCCAATAATCAGTGAAGAGGACGTAGCAGGTTTTTTACCTATATCTAAATTCCTCTCCATAGAAGACATTACTACATTAACTAAAGATAAGCTAGGGTTACTAACTGGACTTATTATCAACAATTCCTCATTGTTCTCCTTCCCCTAGGAATAAATTGATTTTCTCTTAGATTTCAAACAAGAAGAAAGATGACCCAATTGAAAGCAATTTCTACGTATGAAAAAATTTCCTTCATAATGTAACTGTTGAGACCAACATCTTTCTTACACTTTTAATTCAATATTCTTAGGTAAATATTTAGGGATATCTAAACATACTAGTAATCTGGTAAACGTTTTCCATGAGAAATTAAGTGAAGCAACATCGATTTCCAATAAATCTCCTAAAGCTATACCAATCATTGAAATCCCATCATTGTTCTATAACTATAGAGGTAGATATGGTAGCCTAACCCAAAGCAGATGAAAGGAAATATTTTCTATTAAAATATTGAACTCTAGGAACCAAGGTTTCATCAACAGTAAATGATTATAAAAAATCCAAGATTTAGCTTGAAGAATTTTAATCTTATCAATCAAATAATAAAAAGCTACTATAAAAAATCCCTTAGCACATGGATAAATTTACATATCATGACCAATAATGGATTCCAAAAAATTGAAATCCACTTGTGCAGATAAGAAAGGAACAACCAAAACCTATCGAAATGGAAAATCAAACCTATTTCTGTATACCATGTTTCATGCTCTAGAATCAACGTCAAAGCTTTGCCTTCAAAGTCAACCACTATGGGATTCAAAGCCTGGAATTGAAAATTTGTGTCATCCATAGAAATCCTACCCTCTAAATCCCCGTCTAGGGATGATAGAGATCCCAACAACTCTGAAGAGATGATCTTGGCATCCTAAGGACTCTATGGCTACAAACCCTGGCACTCAGCCACTGAATCCATAATCTATGTTTTTGCAAATCAATCCCTATTTTCTGATCCATAAAAACTCTTCACTATATCTGGTATAACATGCATTAAATCTGGTTCAAAGAGCCCCCAAACATAGAAGGAGAAGACTAGTATAAGTCGTGACTCACCCAAAAAGAGCTAGAAGCACCGAATATGCCCTAAACCCGAGTGTAGACTAGGGAAGAAATTTGTGAGTGATCTGACTATCTCCAAGCTCAAATCATAATAATCACAAGCATTTATTTCTTATTGTGTAGATATTTTTTAATTTAGTTTTAAGTATTGTAATAATCAATCTATACATGTATTTTTTTAATTAATTTTTTGAGGTTTACTATAGTTTCATTCATATATGGATCAACTTATTCACCAGGATCAAGATCCTTATATTTATCATCAACATTATCAAAATATTCCATAAAACTATCATCATGAGTTTTATCCATCTCTTATGAATGAGTAAGTGTTATTTAGAAATATGTAGATAAGATTTTGAAGATCAAAATAAAACACTAAGGCAAAGATGGTTTTTTAAAACCATAGGATGAATTTGAATAATAATTGGGGTTCACCAATAATGTTTACCACAATTATGGTTTAACTAGAAATAAGGAATAATATTGTTGTAATTAAATATATCTAAGCATACATGATTGAACACATAAAATCTAGATACATATAATAGGTTAAAATGAGAAAAAATTCCACGTGCAATAATTGAGACTAAATTAAGAAATTTAAATCATAGAAGACAAGGAATATTAATTTTTTATATCATTTTGGAAATATGATATTATAGATAGAATATGAAGAATGTATGTATCATGATTACACAATTAGAAAAAAATACAATGCTTTAAGATAAACTCGTGCACTGGTATAGACTCATATATATGTTGGACAAACCCATATGGTAATGATTGTATAACTATTGTTGATTTTGTATTGATGTAGTCGAGTTCATCATATCAGGGTTTCATAGTCTATTTTTTATATCACCTATGTGATGTTTCTTTCTTATTATTCATGTAAATCCCAAAAATAACCTTGCCAAACATGGCCCAATTAGAATAAAAATATGGATTTATTTAATAAATATAGTAATATATTATAAATCAACCACACATTAGAATACATCCAAAAATATTTGTTGTAACATAATGGTTATAGAATCAATGTAGGTCAACTGAATAAGTGCAATGAATAAGGGTTAAATTAGGTTTTACTAAGTACTATGTTTGCCTAGTCCACTCGATCAAAAAGTATAAGATGATATAAGGATACATTAGTTACATACAAAAATATCCAAAATACTTCAAATTATGTTTCCATTTAAAAGATGAAAACCCATTAAATAAATCATATGACATCAAATAGTTAATCCATGGTGCCATAGTCTATGGATTAATAAATAAATTTGGCATTGATGGATAAAAAATAATCAACTCACTACTTATATATACATCCCTAAAATCTTATTTATTTAATAAAATATATTTTTCCAAGAAAAAACATGACAAAAAAAGGAGATGGGGTGATTTATTCAACCTAGGGAGTAGTTGATTGATTTTCAAGTGGGGTGCCTTAAATCATATTGTTGAGATCATATCATGAAGTCACCAAATAAATTCTAAAGTAAATTACAAATAAATTATAAAGCAAATTACAATGGAAGGGAGGTACAAAGTCATTTTCTCTTGTAAATTTTCCCATCTGAATCACTTTTGTCATAATAATGTTGTTATTTTTGCCTTATATTTTCTTTTTTCATTGGAAAACGTAGTTATTGATGTGTAGTTAGGCAAAACCCCTATGCATATCCATCAAGATTTAATTTCATTATTGTATGATAATACAATAAACACTGATATTTTTCCTTCATCCACCATCAATATGGTTGATCTTGAGAAGAAGGATAGAGTGATAATGAAAGGGAAAGGGAAGATGAATATTTTAATAATTGTGTCTATCAAAAACAATGCAAAAAAAAAACTCCCAATTAACTCCCACCAAGAAACCATTAATTTTGGTGGTCTCAAATTTAGAGGAAGAATATAATGAGGAAAAATGTAAGGTCAATTTATATGACCTCGATTTGTCTAGAGGTTATCATAGTGGGGACATATAAGATGTAGATTCCATGAAGCATAAATCTCCATTGCTAGCTAAAGAGGATCTGGGTGAAGTAGGTAAAGCTGAATTGAATTCAAAGAAGAGAATTAGAGAATTGAATGAGGATGAGATCCATAGAAAATTAGAGATCTAAATAATAATATGAACCTCCATAATAAACTTTCTAAATTATATTATGAAATATAGGAACAACATGAAGGAATCTATAGACATGATTAAAAATTTCTTAGGGGATAGCATAAATTTTTATCGAAAACACTAGTCCTTGGTGAAGGAGGATTTTTTTTATCAGAATATATATAGAGGAATATAGGGATTTTTCTTTGGAGAAGTTTTAGATGCAATACAATATCAAATAGCTCATCCAAATGGGTAAATTTACAATTAATAATTATGTCTCTAATATAAATGTTTTTAAAGAAGTTATCAAAGTTGGCTAGGAGGAACATAACAATGTGAGGACCAATAAAAGTGTTAAATGATTTGACAAGGGGAACATTCTCTAACTAGAGGTGACTACTATGGGTGACCTTGAGAAAGTTATCAATGATCTAGATGAAGAATGGAGCACTAAACTCCATAGAATTTATATGTAATTTGAGTTTTCTTGTTTTCATCTTTTGGTTTTTTTAATCTATTTTGGTTATTGATTTGTTGTTGATAAAAAATTGTTTTATTTTCTAAGATTTTTGATGTTTTTTTGTGTTCTCTTTTTATCTTGGTGACTAGTAGTTGTAAATGGGATAAGACCCATTTAAAACATGTCTTTTACATTTATAATAAAATATATATTTCCAAGGAAAATATCAAATGGAATTTAAATCATAGGCATTATATTTCTTGGATTTGGTTCCTCCATCCTTTTTTTCCCTTAAATGTTCCATAAAAATATTTATAAAAATGATTTTAGAAGCAATGGATTCCCATTTGTGACTTTTTTTTATCACTCTAAGGAATAATCACTTTACAATAATGTTATTCTATATTTGCATAGTGAGAAGAAGTAGGTAGGAAGGATATCATGACATGCCTCTGATTTCACACTTGTGTACATTCTTAACTTCTATGGGAGCCTCTATGCACAAGTTAAAGTTCTATACATAGGCTATTTGTTTCATGGAAGTTTATGTGTTAGATATATATCTTTCATTTTTATGTAAAATTTTTATTCATGCAATGAAATTCTATTATTATTCAAGGGATCTAAGTTTAATTATATATATGTGTGTTTTATTTATATTAACTATGTTTCTCTAGGTCTAACATTGAACTTATGTCCAAGATAACCCAAATGGGATTTAAATTTTTACTTAGTTTTATGAGAAAGTATTTAATAGCTATAGACCTTAGATGTTAATATATAATTCCTTATTTGCATTTTAAGAATATATTTAGGGTAGCAAAAGTATTCACAATTTCTTGTTTTTATAAACTTCAATCCACATTTTCATAACATAGGTGTGTGTGTCTATAATTTCTTCACATATTTCAAGTTGTAGAGTTTTTTAATGGATCAAACCAAATTTTATTCTGGTAAGGTAGAGCCAAGGCTCAAGGTTGAGATAATGGTTCATCGTTGCTAAAGCACTAAGTTCTTAAGCTTATTCATTTTATATTTTGAATTATCATTTGGGTTATGACTCCTCAACCACCCTTTCAAGGTCTTCTAGTTCTGGAGGAAATACTACCACCCAACCCACAAGTTGGGGGATGGCATTGTCATCCCAACCATCATGTTTATGTGGGAAGGAGGATTGGGTATGGAAAAACTACTAAACCCTTTCTCCCACTCTTTTTTTTAATATGAACGCCATATATTTTGGGGTGGTGGGTTAGTTGAACTGCCACTTTCATCTCACCCTCCACCCTCACTCCCTCCTGACACACCCCCAAAAGTAATATATATATATATATATATATATATATATATATATATATATATATAAATTTTGAATAAAATAAAATAATTCAAACTTAAAAAAAACTATAAATATTTTTTATTTATGTAAATATATACATTTTGGAGGAAGTTTTTAATTCCTACATATTAATAATTATTTCAAAACTACTCCCCATCTTATACATTCTTTAAAAAAAATACAAGTATATTTTTGTTATGAAATATTCCTATAGATTCTTTGTTTAAGTGAAATGTATATATTTTTATTATTTTATTTTTTCCTTTCTTTATATTATTTTTTAGAGCTTCAATGTTGATAGGCTTTTCTTTTAGTTTTGTAATTTATTCCTCTATGGGAAGGATAACTTGTTAATAAAGTAAGATTAATTTTTATTTATTTATTTTTGAATATGGTAGTAATAATAAATTATTACAATAGTCAATTTTGAGATTTTGTATTTTATTTTAAGAAGAGCTACCTCTCTACACTATGTAATTATTTTTTTGTTTTACTTTCTTCCACTCAAAATTTATTTATATTTTGTTCATTATTTTATAATAGAATGTAAAAGGTAAATAAATTTAAAGAATATATATTTTTCTTTAAATACATATTGTTATTTATTTTATTTTCAACATAAATGAATAGTTATATATGCCTTTTAAAAATATCTTACAAAGACTTAATAAAAAATTCAATAATAAATTCTCATAAAAATAATTCATATCTTGTGTGTTATTTTTGACACATTGATAAAAAAGAGGATGGAAAAATAATCATCCTTTTAACATTATTTTTAACTAATAATACATCATTTATTTTATATAAAATAGAAATATTTCATCCCTTTAGTAACTACTTAAGGGAAACTTAATCACTTTCTGATCTAATAGAGATGAACAATACATGTAAATAAGAAACATTCTAGGGACACAATCCCTATTTTAGAACAACATGATAGTTAAAATATTTTTTTTTATTTTTTTTTAATAATATAACATATTCATTGATTCCATACTTAATAGAAACATAATTATTTTCATCTAGGAAGTAACATACTTCAATTCTTTTCCCACAATTACTATAAATTCTACATCCAATTACAACTCAACAAGCCAAAAGGGAGGTGCTCATCTCCTAACCATATGATATGACTAGGAACATATGAAATTCATAAACATCTAAGCCTAATAGGATTTCCTAAAATTCCAACACACAAATATATAGGGTGTAAACATGGGGAAGAAAAAAATTAACATTTCAAAATATCAATTTTAGCCAAGAAACTCAAAATAAAATCCCAACATAGTATGAGTTACTAATAACTTCAAAAATAGTTATAAATAGGAAAAAATGTATAATGTTTTAATAAACACATGGAGTAAGTAATATGCCCATATTATTAGATAAATTTAGTTACACAAATTTACATAACTTGTGAAAACGTGTAACACATTTTATAAGTAGGATACCCATCTTATTAAATGAAAACATTTGCATCACTTTTAACTCTAGAATTTCTATTTCATATAATGAGTTCTCTAGGAATAAATCCCTTTCCCATTTTCCCCAAGTACAACACATATAATTTTATTCATATATACCATAACAATTTTTTACACGTTCATAAATAAGTAAACATTACAACTTACCTCAAAGTCTACAAGGTATAGAACTCCTTGACCTTCATCTATCCTAAATTTTTATTTTTTAACTCTACTCTCTATATATATATATATATATATATATATATATATATATATATATATATATATATAATGTTTTAGTTAGAATAATGATAAATGTATTGAAAAGTTACTACAAAAAGTGGATAAGGTTGTTTTCATTGCATCCATTCTGTAAGCCGTATGGGTCCACTATAGGATTATAACTCCACTTCTCCCTATAAAAATATTGAAGAGATTAATAATAGGTATGCTAGATTTATAAAATTCCGCTATAGTTCACATATCCAAAGCAACCTATTACTAGCCAATAAAAGTGAAAGGGAATGATTTAGGGACTTTTTAATTTAGGCTTTAAGGAAAAATCCAAAGATCCTGGTCTTGGTAATGAATTACATCAAGGTCATTTATATATTAATATTCAATGCAAGGGAATGTTTTTTCAAGATTTTATGTGGTAAATATTCCAAGGTCCAAGAGGTCATTATAAGTTTTTCTAAAAATGATGCAGTCTAAGAACATAAAGGTCATATAGTAACATCTACATTATATATAAGACCAATATGTCATGTTTGGTATGGGTGCATTATTTGGGTCAATAGTCAAGCTCTTGTCTCAATTTTTACTTAAACACAAATCACCTACATACTCATTACACCTATCAAAATTTTCATGCAATATATAACATATTAAGGATACAACATCAAAACTCATGACATAGCCATACAATTATATGAACCCTATCAGGATCACATAAACCATAATAAACATATTCACTTGTGCTCATATGCATAATATCAAATTACATGTTAAAATCCTAGTTGTACATATATGGGTACATAGAAAAGCAAATGTTACATACATGATTGTAGAGTTGGCATCCAATCACATAAAATACATGAATATCTAATCATTCAAATACATGAATCATTAAATCATTTGATTAGTAAAATATAAAAATGAGAATCATTTTAAATCAATTGATCATGTAAAAATATAAGATTCATAAAAAAATCATTAGATAAACAGATGGAGTTAAACATATCTAGTCAAAAAAACACGTCCATAATCCACAAAAAATGGTAATAAAATAGCATAGATTCATCATGGCATAAAAATATAAAAGTGAAATAATCATGTCCACATGTAAAATATACATAAACTAACAACATAATATAATCTATAATGTATCCAACATGATAAATAATAAAATCAAATGACAATAAAGATCAAAATATAAAATGGAGACTAAAGATGGAATGACATCCCCCACCCCTTATAAATACTTCATCTTGAAAATAACTAGAAGAGATGTGGGTACTAGGATTGTAGAGGTATTATGTCCTTAAAATTATTGGTCCACATATATATCCCACTACACTTTATATTTTTCTAGGTCTCATACCATAAATGTCAACCTCTTATTCTTTAAAATATTAATGAGATCTAGGCAAACTTTCTAATCCTCCATCACTTTCAATGCAATATGATATGAATCATGAGATAAATTTGGCACATACATCCATAAAATTGAAATATTAATAATATAATGAATACATGAAAAATTGGGTGGAAATATATATTCAGTAGGCTATTATCCCAACCCTCTTAAGAATATAAAAATCTCCCACAAAACGTATTCCGAGATAAGAGCCTTTCCCATAATTAAAATGGATTTTGTATGGTGTCACTTATATAAAAAACTTTAATTTATATAAAAATATGTTTTCGTTCTATAAGCACCAACATATCTATTTTTTTGCTCTTGTAACTATTGAAGGGATTTTCAATTGTGAACTAAATGCCACTCCATATTTTATAATAATGAATGTCTAATAGAATTTGTATCCTCAAGATAATCCCACTCAAATGAGTCTTGAAAACTCTACCATATAAAGCCTCAAAAGGCACCATGTTGATGAAATTATGATAGCTATTACTATATTGAAATTATACTAAGTAGAGGCAATCCTCCCAATGGGATTGTTGATGCATTACATACATATGTAACATGTCCTCTAGAACCTAGTTCACTTCCTTTATTTGATTAATGGTCTCCCTATGATATGACATGCTAAATTTTATTATAGCTCCTAATTTTCCCTATAAATTGGTCCAAAAATAATAATTTTACATAGGATATAAATCATAAATGATCTTTTAGATTATACCATTTAATCTAACTATGCCATACAAGAATACTCTAGTCATTATTGTTGCATTATATGTGGTCTATATGGGTGAATGTTTTTCCACCTTAGTCAAATTTTTCACTATCAACATTTTGGCATAATGATTATTAGTGTAAATGAGAAGACCAACAATAAAATCCATGGAAATAATGTCTTGTTTTCACTCTAGAACACATGGGTATTTAAAAGTATTATTAGATGCTGATGTTCTACTTTGATGCATTAGAACTTAAGTTATATAGATATAAAATTATCTTTAGACACCTAAAACATTCCACCAATGGCTTTCGATCAGAATTCAGACTAATTCCTACCATCCATTGGAAATTAAGCCTAGAAATCATTGAATGCACCAAATTTGCTTGTGCATCATTCGTCAAAGCTCAGAATATCATTAAGACATCCCTAATTGGGGTATTTCACTGTAAGAAACAAAAACCTCTCATAGATTCATCTCTAATCATCATGCAACATCATAACATGTAACTTGGCCTACAAACCTATTAAGTGGGGCAAGTACACACATAAAATCAAATATTGAAAATGGTAAAAAGCCTAATCATAATTAGTTAAAATGCTAAACCAAATTAAATGCCTAGTTAAATTATCCATGTGAAATCAATGAAATTTATTTTTTTTTTAAAAATCAAAAATCAAGAATATCCTAGCTTTTCATAATTATCTTTTGTGAGTTGTCAAGCCTTTACGAATATCTCAAAATATCTCAGCCATGCCTATTCATTGAAAATCATGAGAGTTTGACACCTTTTAACTCTATTGGGGTTAATTTACTCACTTAGGTTAGGTTTGAACCCATTCTATGTTTAAATTACACTTTAACTCACCTTGAGTTAGAGTTAGTTTCTAAGCCTATAAATACAAGCCATTGCCTATTGAAAAGAGAGCTTGGAAATTATAGAGTTATAATGTAGGTTTTATAGCATAATTCATAGAATAGTGTTATAATGCCAAAATATTGAGCCAATCCCCACCAAGCCACAATCACAAACCACATCAAGAAAGCCACAATGGTGCCAAGGAGAAAAGGAGCAAAGAATACTCCATTGTCAAAGTCTCTTTGAGCACACACTGAGCAAGCCACACAATGAATCATTTGGAGCATTCAAGGAAAGTAAGAGATTGTTATTTTTTTACATTTTGGTTGTGTTTTCAATTGTTTTTGTTCATTATGATCCCCCTAAGATCAAAGCTTAGAGATGTCCACATGTTAGTGTGTTGATTTCATTGTTTTTTGAAACTAACACTTAATCTAACCTCCTCTCTATTATCAAATTATTATAAAAGGGATATCCATTAGGACACAAAGCATCCCACATAACAAAAATGCCAAAGTGAAACTCATAAATTTTCAAATGAATGTTTGAATTTCTTAAAAAATAGAGTTTTTTCTTTGATTTTATGTATTCAATTTTTTAATTACACTCAATTTTAACAGTGAATTGATGCCAAATCTTTCAAAAATTAATGCTGATCCAAATGGATTGATGCCAATCCTTATGTGTAGAAATAATATATGGTAGGAATGTGTTTTGCAAAATTATCTTGAGCTTTATAGAGTTTGTTTAGTTTTTAAGGGCCTATATATCATTTTGCTAACCATTTTATTGCAAGATTTGGTACTATATATTGGATTTATACACATCTTGATAACTATTTTTCTATGAGAAAATGTATTTTGTTTTATTTATTTTTAAAGATAGGAAAGAATCAACATCTATTCTTTTCAATCAATCCCAATTTATATAAATCAATGTTGATCCCTACATGAATTGACACTGATTCTCTGTGTAAAAAATATAGAGAAACTCGAGATTTAATTTTTAAATCTTTTTTGTTCATCCATAAATGTGCTTCAAAACATAAGGAAACCCTCTAATTTTTGTAGGGATAAGGCGAGATTAGACATAAAGTTACAAGTTTAAATGTTTGAACACTTTATTTTGGTGCCTCAAAAGAATTGCTAAGTCTTAAACATTTGGCTTTAAGTGCTTAAAAGGAACCTAGGTGATTTGTGCTAATTTATTATATGGAAATTATTTAAAGTTTTGAAAATAAGCCAAGGGGCCAAAGAACTTAATCAGAACATTTCATTTGATGCATAAAATCAACATTTTACTTACATTGCAAATTCTTAAAAGTATTTATCACATGTTTATTTGTTTTTTAAAAATGAAGAGTGCATGTATGCTCTCCCCCCATCCCATATAGGGAACTTGGGTAACCAAAATTGCCTTTTCACTTGTAATTTATGCCTAGTCCAAGGCATGGAAATAATGTTGTCTAGGCTCTCCCCAAAACATGCATGGTTTGGGTGATCTAAAAATAACCTTTAGAGTCTTTTCACTTTGATTTCTTTCATGTAATTTCAAAAGTGAAGGGGAATTCATAGATTCTTCACAAGTTATTTAGAGAATCTTTGACCTAGGGTTTCATATCCTAACATTATTTCAACCCCATTCCATGGCAGGGTATACAAATCAAGGTATGCATACTATGAGATCCAAGGGATTAAGCAACTAACCTCTCCTTTCATAACAAAAACCCAAGTCAAGTGTGATTAATTAGGGGATTCAACTAAGTAGTCCACGTATGGAATCACTATGAAAAATAATAGACCCTTACATATTAAGTTAATTGGTATGAACTCAATTGATATGACACATCCATTGTGTTAGCCCTACTTGGAAACATCTAGATGGTTAAAAATTGTAAGTTTTAGACAAGCCCCCCTTTTGGTTCATGCCTCTTGCCAATTTGATAAAGTTTATGTCTAAATTCAGGTAACTAGTATTTGTCAAAGTGTTCCAACTTTGTTAGATTAAATACCCCTTTGTTTTAATTCTAGATTTTGAAGCTGCATTTGGACAAAAGTCCTAGTGCATGCCTTTATTTGAGCCTAGTTTTTGACACTGCATTTAGCCAAAATACCTAGCAACCTTTATTTTCCTAGATTATACCTATTTGGAACAATTTGAACCTAGAGTTTGGAATTTTTTAAATTCATACACTTGACCTTATTTGTGTGAGACATTTAATGTTAGACATTTGATGTTATATTATTTTTTCCCAAGTCTTAACATAGATTCTTTTGGACATACAACCCCATCCTTTGACCAAGTTAGATTGAGTTTGAACCATTTTATCTTTTTAGACATTATTTTTTAGGTTTTTTAGAACTCTAAACCTTTTTTGTTATGAATCATTCACCATTTATTTAAGTATGTGTCACTATACACATAGTGGTGTCATATATAATCTAGGGTATAACAATGTGGTCGCATAAGAGGAATTTGTTCAAGACCCCTATAAAGATGATATAATTTGTGAGATGGATCCTTATCCACCTTAAAATGCTCAATTAGGGGAATAAATTCAATATCCTTTGGCCCATTATTTGGTTTACATTCCTCCATACTCAAAGCAAGAGCAAGAATAAATAACATAGTACCTAGCTAACATACCTTCAGTTGTAGAATAAGTCCAATAGAAATCATACTAAATTATAATTCCATAAACATATTACCCTTATTTATTTCATCATCAATTAATAGAAAACAAGGATGAGTTATTAATTAGATCCACAGAGGTAGGGGCTAAGTTTTTGGTAGACTTTCCCCATGAAAAATTACCAAGTCTAGTAAGAGTGCCTCACGACATGACTTATAATCAAGACATTGAATAATCCTCTTCTATAAATCCTCATGTTATAGTAGTAATGCCATATAAAGACCCTCATATGATTTTCATAGGAAAGGGAATTATGGAGGGAAACTTCATATAGATGCAAATAGCATACCAAACATATTTAAACCTAGTGTGCAACTTCAACAACATGACCATGTCAAATGCACCTCTTATCAAGTTAGCTCCTTTAATAGGAGTCTTAATTAAGTTGAAAGGCCAATAAAATTAGGGTATAGACCCATTTGTGTAAAATAATTTAGTTGGAAACATGTTCAATGATCATTCCATCAAATAATTATCTTTTGCTTCTACACAGAATAGTGAGCCAATAAATGTGGAGAATGCATAAGTGATGTCAAATCTAGACCAAAGTTGTGTAAACACACAAATATATAGTCCAAAATAAAACATGCCTTTAGTTAACACCATGAGTTGTTTTAAAATTAAAGGGGTTGGATATTCTACCTCACAACCTCAACCAACTACCTCTAATCCTCAACCAGCTCCTTCTTCAAGTACTCAACCTCAAGGATTAAGTAGTCAACCAATAACCAATGCCATGCATCAATAAAATGTGATGAATTTTACTCCACCACAATAAGTAATGACTAAATATTTTCACTTAGATTTTTACCCTTTGATGAGATGGAAAATCTCTCCTCACCCCAGTGGAAAAATTGAAACACCTCTAGGCTTTTGGGTAGCCTAAAGATGAGGTGAATCTCTAGATAGAGCTAGCTCCCTTGATGTACCACTTTGGATCACTACTATAACTAATTTTGGGGGGTGAAAAGGGAGAGATATAACTAAAATAAAACTAACCTAAGGGAGGGGATACACAAAAATATATGATGACTTCCAACTAGTAACATGTTACACATGAAATTAAGGGACACATTAAACATACACTTCTCCAATCTGCATCTTCTCACATCAGTGTTACATTATGAGGTTATGGATAAATTTGAAAATATAGGAAGACTATAAAAGAGGACTTGAATGTAATTAGTGAAATGATAACTCACTCAATCTTTGAAATTTCCTAGAACACTTCACATGCCCTGCAAGAATATTTCTAATTATAAAAAGGATGCAAGAATGAGACAACATGCTAAGGAATACATAGTCTTCACTAATAAAGATCCAAAATTAAATTAAAAAAACTAAGAATATTCATTAAGATGTAAAAATAAGTAGTATTATTGATCAAATGGTATTCAAAAGAGTAGGGCTTCACCATACTCAAGTGGAGCATAAAGTACAATGGCAAAAATGGTTAGTTCTTATAGAACTTGAGAGAGAGAGAGAAAAAGAGAGAATTTTAAGAGTCACAAGGAAAATTTTAAAGCTAAGAGAATAAATAATTGTACATTATAATAGGATATGGGATGGACCATACAAGTTTATTAAGTCCAAGTGTCCATCCAAGTCATCAAACTCTTGAAAAGTGGCATGAAACTCCTCATTCAGGCTCAAAGAATTGCCTTCATGATTTGGACCTATTTGAACATCCCAAAAATAATTAGGGATATATATGGTGATTTTAATGAAGGGTAATTATTTTAGGCATTCCTTAATATGTATTGGTTTTAGTCTTGGTCATCTAAAATCATCCCAAAATGAGCTATCATCATCTGTTGTCAAGAAAACTCCTCTTCCATGTACCCTCTACACTTGGCCTCAAAATTGGTATCATTTTCTTATGAAAATTCATAGGATTTATTTGGTGATAATTTTTAATACCATAAATTTACCTATAATCATCATGCACACATTAAAATAACATCCATTTGAGGTTTTCACACTCTTCACTAGCTTGTCCAATATGCTAGTTTTGACTGGCTAAGATTAATCCACTTGTTTGAAAACTAAGGAGTTTATTTTAAGAATTAAAATTATATGAGGTGTTATAAAAAGTCTTAATATTTATCCCAAAGTTGGTTTCATCTTCAAACTCCTCCTAGAACCTGAACAACATAAAAAATGGTAAAAAATACCCTATTTTGTACCTTGTCTGTACAAGTCTGTACAAAAAAAAGCATGGTGAGTAGATTGAATTATTATTACACAACCTTAAATAGGATTCATGTTAAAAATATTTCATTATATCAGATATCCAACTCCATTTCTCTAAATTGGTCTTGACTGAGGGTTTGTAAGGGTTTTAAGCCTATTTTGACTCTAAATCTTTATTCATTAATTTATGACATCCAAATTTAAAAAAATTACAAAAAATGTCCTTAAATACCATTTATAACTCATCTAAACCTATTTGGATCCAATTCAAATCCTCTAGGAAGATATGAGCATTTGAAACTCTCTTATCGAGCTCTTTTCCCCATTTTAATAGGCCTAATGTTGTCTAAGGTCCAAAAATTGGCTTATTTATGTTTTCTCTAATTTTCAAAAGATTTTTCACCTTTTTATTTACCCAAAAAACATCCTAAAATATTTTTAAATTCTCACCTAATGTGGAAAGTGAAGGTGACCATCCATTTGGGATCTATGCCAAAACCTTACCTTTAAGCTTGATTTCAACTTAGAACTCAAAATGACCTTTGATTTTTTTTACTTGCATCATGATATCTCAAACACACATTTATTAATCCCATACAAATTTTCCAATACATTATAAATATCACCTACATCTATAATTGAAACTAACCCCTTTTTTGGCCTTTAGGCATAACCATGCCTCATGAGCCTATCTGCAAGTTTAAGAGTGCAAGGTACCTTGTTGAACTCCATATTATTTTTCATGTTATAAAATATTTAAATATATTTTTTACAACTCTCCACACTTTCATATAATTTTATCTCAAATTTTGGTTTATGCTTTCTCACCTCTCTTCTTCAAAATGTAGGTTTATGCACAAAGGGAGTGCCCTCTATCTAAGATAAATTAGAGGTCACTCCCATACCTCCTAAAATAATGGTGAATGTTAAAGGGGATTATATAAGTCTTTTATATTCCATATAAAAATTTAGAGTCCTTGTTGACATCATTTGACCCCTCAAATGTGATGTCCCTTACTTAGGGGCTCCTTTATCTGCACAATAAGCTCTGATACCACTGTAATATCGCTTCGAATATCAAAACAAAGCTCCAAATTGCTTATCTAAATTTTTGCAAAATATCTTCAAATAGATGAATAAATCACAGTATAATTTCTTATTTATTTGCTCATAAGCTTACAATTTGAGATCCTCTGTCAGGTATACAAAGAATATCAAAAGTTCGGCCTTATAGCCTGAATATTCCGCGAACTGGGTTGAATCTGGCACATCTCGGCCTGCTGTGTAAAAAACACAGTCGCCGACGTTGGTTATACTGCCGTCGTCGATCGACCTGTAGTGGTCCCCTTGCCGACGTCGGTGATGAGTCGACCGATGTCGGTCTCTGTAAGTTCCTGTTCGCCGATGTCGGTACCTGAACTTTCTGTAGATGCGTACAGATTTTTCGCAGATCTGTACGGAAGTCGTACGGCCGCTGATATAACACACCCTGTATGCCTGATCCTGATCTGTAGAATTATGGGCTGACACAAAAGATCTATATCTGGATAATTCTTGAATCAAAAACCCAAAATAAAGAAAATACCTGTAAACCCTTGTGATAGCTTCTGAGTGAAGTTATCTCTCAAATACCTGTAATACTATGATAACTTCTAGGTGAAGTTATCTCTCAATTCGGCAATAGATCGGCTGATCTTTCACAACCTCTGAATTGCACACAATGAAGAGTTGACGTTCTTCACTGCAATTGGAATCCTGGAACCCTTGGCTCAGTCTTCACAGAAGAATTTCTTAACAAGAATCAATATCAATAATAAGCATGGATATTTTCAAACTCTCTCCCATGAGAAACTCTTATACCCTTCCAAAGGTGTGCTTGCTAAAATTAGATTTCCTCAAATTAGAACTTGGGGTTCTAAAATTAGAATTCCTCAAATTAGAACTTGGGCTTCTAAAATTAGAATTCCTCAAATTAGAACTTGGGTCTTAAAATTAGACCAATTAATTAATAATTAATAATTAATTAATATCTAATTTAAAATTAGACCAAATAATTAATTAATTAATTAATAATTAATTAATATCTAATTTAAAATTAGACCAAATAATTAATATTTGATTAAATCAATCAAATATTAATATCTCCCTCAATACATGTCGGATCCTTGAACCGTCTGAAGCTGGTGAACCAGGGAGTGATTCTGCACATGACCATATCAAAACAAGGGTGCTCTGTTGTATGTCAAATATCCCTAAATAATAGGAGCTCAGGCCTAATGTGTCTGAAATAACTTGAATGAGAGCCAACTATAGGAATTCTGTAAATCAAAGCCAAGCCAAACTCCATCATGACCCTCTATCCATCCAATCATCCTACGAGGGTCGCATAATAGGCTAATCATCAAGCCTGTCAATGTCCACAAAAAAGGGGACATGACAATCCGCCCCTCCAAAAATTGCTTGTCCCCAAGCAATCTCGGAACAATGAACCACTCGATCCACCTGGATCCCAAATGTAGTTATGTTCTGCACTGCTGTGAATCAATGCAAGTACCTGCAACATCAACAAAAGTAGAACAAAGAGGAACCCATAATCAAATTGGTGAATGCAACTCAACCAAACTCTAAGAGCACAACTGCCATAGTCAAGAACACATGAGAACCAAACTCTCGAAGCATCATAACCCAAGTAGAATGGACAACTCAAACTGCCAATTCCATCTGCAAGAGATGGTGCCAATCCATCCCATAATGGATGGTAAAAAATTGGAGCCGATCTACACCTGTGTGAAATCAAATCTTCTCTCTCTGGGTCAGAAGAAGAATAATGAGTATACCCCACCTCAAAATCCTTGTGAGATAGCATAGTAGATAGGATCCCTACAATCTCCCCACCCAATCTGCTAATAGCACCAGTACCTTGGATGAGAACACCTTCTGTTACCCTATGCGAATCCAGATGAACACCTGCACTATCCAGAAAATACTCCATGAATGACTCCGTGCAGTAAAAATTATATGTGGAAGCATCAACGTACTCCCCCACACACCATAATTGATCTCTCTGTAAAGGTGGCACAATCAACTGGACCACACTGTCATCTGTGTGAGAAGAATCAATCTGGAGAGGTATCCCAAACTCATCAGAACCAGGTACTCCCAAATCCTGAACCGGTGTGTCAGCCTCAACAACATGTTCCTTAGCTACAACTATAGGAACGTACTCACCAACAACATTTAATGTACTAACCTTTGAGTCTGGGGCTGGTGAAGACCGTAAATGCTCTAACTCCATGGTCATCTCAGCCAAATGAAATTGTGACTCCTCATAAGCTAACTGCGTAGTCTCAAGAATCTCAAAAGTCACCTCTAGCTGCTGAGTAAGCTCACTCACCTTATCTTCCTCGACCAACAATGCATCATATGCTGTGCTACCCCACTCCATAAGATAATCTCTGTCGGTGACCAACTGCATATAATCCTGTCTCAGAATCTGGATAGCCTCCCATAAAGAGTGGATCTCTGTCAAGGACAAATAACTACCTCCCTGCTCGATGCTAGTAGGAGAACCCCATCCATAAACTGCTAACAACTGATGAGCATCATCGAAATGCTTGCAAGCGGTAGCAATGTCTCGTTCACTAACTCTCAGCTGACTAGACACATGGTGGTACTGGCTAGACTGTCTCCTACAATCCTCCTCTGATGCATGGTCCAAAAGAGTAGACTCAAAATCACTGATCTCTGGAGTACTACCATCCATACTCTGTGAATCAACTCCATAGCTCATATCAACATACAGAGTATCAACAACTGTAGCATCACGGTCTAACTCCTCCATACTGTGAGAAACGGCTGGTGAAACTAAGTCCTCAAAACTGTCCACTGCATCCTCCTGAGTATCTTTTGCAATAATCAGATCCTGGGACTCTTCTACAATCTCTGTCATAACTGAGAGATCATCAACCCTCAGTGCACTAACACCTGAGCACACCTGTACACTCTGAGTGCAAGCATCGGACTCATCCTCATCTAACTCTGAAGAAACTGCTGCTGAAACTATCTCATCATCACAATTCCCCACTCCCACGTCCTCTGCAACTAACTGAGAGTCTAAATCCCCATGACTAATCTCATCCACATGTCTAACAATTGGTGTAGCGCTGCCCTCAACCACTGTTGAGACCTCTTGTTTCTCCTTCGTTCTGTTTTGTGATGTGGACCTTTTACGAATGGATGCCATATACCGTAATAATTTGTCTTCAAAAGTAGGATCTGAAAGAGTTTCATTCATCCTCCTCTGGGTTTCAACCAACTGGTTCAAACTTTGTTTCAGCTTCTTCATATCCTTGTCCCATTGTTTCTGAGTACTTGAAGACATCATGGATACTTCGTTGATTCAATCTACCCAACTACCCAACAAGATGGCAGGACATAAGCTCTGATACCACTGTGATGTCCCTTACTTAGGGGCTCCTTTATCTGCACAATAAGCTCTGATACCACTGTAATATCGCTTCGAATATCAAAACAAAGCTCCAAATTGCTTATCTAAATTTTTGCAAAATATCTTCAAATAGATGAATAAATCACAGTATAATTTCTTATTTATTTGCTCATAAGCTTACAATTTGAGATCCTCTGTCAGGTATACAAAGAATATCAAAAGTTCGGCCTTATAGCCTGAATATTCCGCAAACTGGGTTGAATCTGGCACGTCTCGGCCTGCTGTGTAAAAAACACAGTCGCCGACGTCGGTTATACTGCCGTCGTCGATCGACCTGTAGTGGTCCCCTTGCCGACGTCGGTGATGAGTCGACCGATGTCGGTCTCTGTAAGTTCCTGTTCACCGATGTCGGTACCTGAACTTTCTGTAGATGCGTACGGATTTTTCGCAGATCTGTACGGAAGTCGTACGGCCGCTGATATAACACACCCTGTATGCCTGATCCTGATCTGTAGAATTATGGGCTGACACAAAAGATCTATATCTGGATAATTCTTGAATCAAAAACCCAAAATAAAGAAAATACCTGTAAACCCTTGTGATAGCTTCTGAGTGAAGTTATCTCTCAAATACCTGTAATACTATGATAACTTCTGGGTGAAGTTATCTCTCAATTCGGCAATAGATCCGCTGATCTTTCACAACCTCTGAATCGCACACAATGAAGAGTTGACGTTCTTCACTGCAATTGGAATCCTGGAACCCTTGGCTCAGTCTTCACAGAAGAATTTCTTAACAAGAATCAATATCAATAATAAGCATGGATATTTTCAAACTCTCTCCCATGAGAAACTCTTATACCCTTTCAAAGGTGTGCTTGCTAAAATTAGATTTCCTCAAATTAGAACTTGGGGTTCTAAAATTAGAATTCCTCAAATTAGAACTTGGGCTTCTAAAATTAGAATTCCTCAAATTAGAACTTGGGTCTTAAAATTAGACCAATTAATTAATAATTAATAATTAATTAATATCTAATTTAAAATTAGACCAAATAATTAATTAATAATTAATTAATATCTAATTTAAAATTAGACCAAATAATTAATATTTGATTAAATCAATCAAATATTAATATCTCCCTCAATACATGTCGGATCCTTGAACCGTCTGAAGCTGGTGAACCAGGGAGTGATTCTGCACATGACCATATCAAAACAAGGGTGCTCTGTTGTATGTCAAATATCCCTAAATAATAGGAGCTCAGGCCTAATGTGTCTGAAATAACTTGAATGAGAGCCAACTATAGGAATTCTGTAAATCAAAGCCAAGCCAATCTCCATCATGACCCTCTATCCATCCAATCAGCCTACGAGGGTCGCATAATAGGCTAATCATCAAGCCTGTCAATGTCCACGAAAAAGGGGACATGACATCAAACTTGCAAAAAACCAAGACATACTCCTACAAAGGCTAACTGTGCAGGGTTTTGTCCAATTCTAAATGTGTATGCTTGCTTTTGGGATCCTTTCTTTGGTTATTTTAAAATATAAATAGATTATAAAAACTAAAATTTTATTGATATATAATTCATAATAACCATTCATTATTACTCCATCCTTTTATTTTTCTTCCCATACATCTATCTAGGTGGCTGAGTTTCTTGTTTAATTGTGACTATTCCTTGAAACTCTACCTGTAGGTGTGTGTGTTAGCTCATTTGGACCTTTTTAATGATATTTTATGGTATAAATATAATATTAAAACTATAATTATTTTTATTCCAACTCACTTATCACTCCAAATCTGCCAAACACCTCACATAGGCCTTGTTTTTCAACTTGATGGACTGTTGACTATGTTTTCTATTTAGAATAGGCACCTGTAGGTGCACTTTTATATTTTAGGGATGAAAAAAAATGTAAAAGACATTATTAATGTTAATTAATTTTAAAATCCTATGTTTATTTTACACCATGATTATACCCTTCATATTTACTTGAACTTCTCAACTAAGTCCTTCCATGCTAGACTGAGACACCCTACCCTTAGACCATGTTATAAGTGTGTACTAGCTCCTTGAGACTTGATTATGATGTTTGAGATCCTCCCTTGAATATAAAAATGTCACTTAGAATTTAATTATACCTATATTTACTTTTTATGCCCTTAAAACATCACCAAAGCACCAAAGCTAACTCATTATTTGCCTATAGTCAATTGATTGTATACGCTTGATTTGAAAGGTATCTATAAGTGCATTTTGAGATCAAAGAATAACATGTCATCTCATCTAGATGATATTTTTTGTCTAAATATTCTGCTCAACTATTATGACCTATACAAATAATGGTAACAAGTAATATTCTTGTAAGCTTGTGTTAAACCTTGAAGGAGACAATGGTTATAGGTGGATGTTGGACAACTTGTATGCATTGTAGGTGAGTTTGAGGGAAATGACACCACTTATCATCTTGTTTGATATTATTTTAGATCATGATTGTCACCTTCAAAATTTTGAATCACTCCATCATAGTGGCCTAGTCAAGTTTTAAAACCTTTGGATGGAGAAGGTATTTTTGGATCCAACCTTGTAGATGTCATTCCCTGTTTGCAGTGTTTTTATGAGAAACTTTAGGTCTCTCAATCACCATCCTCCACTGATCCTTTCCCTCTAAAAATTTTCAAGGATCTTTTCTATGCTTGAGGATAATATATAAACATATTTATAGGCTTCCAACCACTTGATAACCATGTTTTAAGATATCCATAGAAAGGCTTGGAACTATATTTTGCATTTTTTGGGAAAATGTCCCTGAGTTCGTATAGTCATCATGATTTGAGGTTAAACCTACTTCAATTTGTAAACCTAAAATTTAAAAAGACTTCCATACTCCTGTAGTTCATTATGACCATCAATTATAGTTTCACCACCATGTTTCAACACTTTAAATGGATATTTAACCTTCTATCAAGGCTGAGTATAAGTGACCATTCAGTGTATACAGGTTGTAAAGGGAAAACATGGACAATATGCAACGTATTTTGCCTTAAATTGGTTTTATATATATTTTAAATATTCAAGTTCACTCTTCACACCTTAAATTCTCTAAAAAAATTGTCAACACATCCTATTCAACATGAATTTCTCATCTAAGCACCTATAAGCAAGCATGTTCATGGTTGCCTAACTAAAAATGTTTCATATGACTATAGTTCCATGGAGAGTTTACTTTAAAAATATATTGAGAGGTTAAGGTAATTATTAGAGCATTATAAACATGTTAAAGGTCCTATCACAACCCCCTAAAACCATGAACAAGCATGAAGTTCCTAGCAAAAATGAAAGATTGCCTGCAACTTAGAAAGATGTATCTTCTTGCAACCTTGATGTAATTTGACCTATAAAAACATGATGAAACATGAAAATAAGTATGGATACCATATAATAAGGTATAAAACATCATATTAAGTCAACATCACCAATTGGTTTATACATATTTGACCAAAATGGAGCAAAACCTATAGGATACATGAAATAACTAGCAGAAAAGTATAGTCAACTTCATGAGTATGGTTCATTAAGCACAAGCCACTATTATTAAAAATACTTATATGTAAATTAATTTATCTAATTTTAATTTAACCTCCTAAAATAATTTTACTCGAAACCTCTTCAACTGTCCATACTGAGCAAAAACTTGAAGGTTACTTCTACATGTTTAGGAAAGAAAAGATGGAAAAAAATGGTTTTAGGCCAAAAATGGAACTTATAGAGAAAATAAAAAATTGGAATGAGTGTGAGAAATATTAAGGGATGTTCCATGAGATTTTCACATGTGGCACACTTCTCCATGGGCTATACAAGTACCATTTTCCTATCTTCTCTCAAGAAAAATACCTTTTCTTCAAATGAACCTACCGATTTTTAGTTATGTCAATTGATTAAGACCTATAAGGACACATGGGATGTGACATCATGTTTTATAACCTTCACACTTCCTAAAAAAACTATACAACTCATTAAATGCTTAATTTTGACCCCTAAAATGACCCAAAAGGACATGTTGGCTAATAAAATTAATGACCATGGCTAATATAATATTAAATAACATTAAATAACCTATGATATACATTATGAACAAACATTAAAAACCATAAAATAATTAAAAACTCAAGTTTTTACCTAGAGGTGCCCCAATTTGACTTAAAAGTCAAATTTGGTCAACACTAACATTACACAACAACATGCACCTTCAAACATACCCATGCATCAGAGGAAAAACACTTTTCCACCTCAACATGGGGAAACCAATGTTCCACCTCACCAGGTAGTGATGAACATACCTCTTTAGTAGCAGACCAACATACCATTACAATCATAAATGATGTCTAATCAACAATGTACAAGTATTGGTCAGTGACAAATATTGAACCTTTAACATGCATCTACTTCACAATAGGGGCTTACACAACCAATAAGTTCCAATGTTCCACAAGTACTGATTAGGCAATAATTACCTTTCATTCTAAATGTGCCACAATCTCAATGATAGGGCCTTAGTTTACAAGTTCCCTTTAATCAACAAGGTTCGACTAGTCAACAATAAGTCCCTAATCAACCTCAATAGGCATAGTATTTCACTCCTAGCCATATCCTTCCATCTCAACCACAATTTCCCCAAAACTAGACCTATGTACCCAATCCTAACCAAAATATCACACAATAATACATGAAATTATAGAAATCACACCCTAATCTATGTATACATATTCCTAGATAATTCCCCAACCAAAACATCATTCCCCAACAAATGCCTCCATTATACCCCAATCAAAGTAATCCACTTGTGATCGCCTAGCCTCCACCTTAAGCTAATGTTCCTTCTAGTTTCCTTGCATAAGAGTTGTAACAAATGAAATATGCAATTACCCTCATCCAAGATAAAAATTAGACCAAGAATTTCAAGTTAGATGACGTATGTTCTTACCCCTTCAACATGGAGTACTTGTAAATACCATTTCCTCTAGGGTATGAACCATCAAAGTTCAAAAAATACAAGGGGAGAGGAGACCCCAAGGCCCACTTAATAGAATTTTTTATTTCTTATTAGCCAGTGGCATATAGTGACATATACCTCTTTCTATTATTTCTAAGGAGTCTAATAGGATAAGAATTGGAATGGTTTATGGAACTACCCAAGAATTAAATATCTAACTTTGATTATATTTTAGACAAGTTTGTGTAACACTTATCCAACAATCTTGAGCATGAGATTCTATTGGTATATTTGATACAATACAAATAGAAGGTTGGTGAAATATTTGTAAGTTATTTATAATGATGGAGATCCCTTTCAAGCTGATTCACCCATAGTCTACTAGATAAGTAAATAGTCATTGTGTTTACCAAAAATTTGCATAGTGAGATATCTTACCATCTAGAGCTGTAGTGTACACATAATTTTAAGGAAATCATTGAAAAAAATTTATTGATCAAAATATCCCTCATTAATAAAGGGATAATTAACCTTACCTCATCAAATCATATCTAAAATCAAAACTAAGTCCAAGCAAAAGCGCCACAACTAGCATAGGCCAATAATTATGATAAACCTAAGCAATTCAATCACAACAAGAATGTTATGGGAAATGGAGTAACCAAGTCATGACATGTCTAAATTGTTCAAACACCATCTATTCAACCTACATCTCATATGAAAATTACTCCTTACCAACAACCCATTCATCAAACACAACAACCTAGACCAACGTAACAAATACAAAAACCTATGCTTTACAAACCCCTCATCTAAGGATAACTATGATAACTCATCACATCTTTAGTGACCTTAGAAAACCCATTGAATTTGGGTTTCATAAACTAGCTACCACTAATATAATTAACTAGATTATACCAAAGCACTATCTTGAGGGCATTAACTATCTAGACTAGTTTAGGCTAAATGAATTTTGTGAGTATCATCTAGTTAACAAACATAATTTGCATCATATGTGAACATTAAACATGTGATTGATGATATGTTGGAAAATAGATAACATTAAATCATGGATCATCCACATCCAATCAAAACCTCAGTATTTATCAAAATCCCTTTCCACAAAATAAAAACTAACAAAAATATTAATAGTGGCTAACACAACAACAACAAAAGCATCAACAACCAAGATAGAAACAACAACACCAAATGAATGGACATAACCAAGGCCAAAATAATGCCAACAACCAATATACCTACCACATAGTTTCACATGACTACAAAAAGGTTGTAGGCCATATTGTGGGAGGTTAGATTTCTACCATCTCCATTAATCCAAGAACAAATACAAATCAAACAAGACTGTTGCTAATCAGTTTTAATAAACCAACCCATGATGGTGATCCTTCTTTGACCTAGGACTGTATACAAGTATACTAGCAAGTAGGGATTACTAATTTTGGACCACATATCTATAACTTGTCATTGACTCGTGACCATGCCCATGTGCATTGACAACCAAGACTTATCCTATCTGACCCCCTCCACCATCATTTGTTAGCAATAATGGTTATATATCTAATCCTAATTATGTAATCATAACTTGGAGGTCAAAGATTAACATACAGGCCCATAGCCATTTTCTACTTTACCCATGCAACCAACCATTCTAGCTAAGAATAATCCATTTAGTATTGAAAAGGAAAAGATGTTTGATATTGTGCAATAATTGTAGAAGACACCCACACAAATCTCCATTTTAGATTTATTGTGTATGTCTACAATCTATAAGAATATCTTGATAGAGTTCCTTATCCAATCCTAAGTTACTTATGACATATCTCCCAACAAATTTCAAGCTTTAGTTGGACATCTAACTCCAGGCCAATAATTAACCTTTGATCAAAGTGATATGTCATCCCTTGGACCTCTCCATAATAATCCATTATACATCAAATTTTTCATAATGTGATATAAATTAAAATGTGTCCTCATAGATAATGAATCCAGTATAAATATTGTGTCTCTAAAGCTCATCAAGCTTGATTTTCATAATGTGATATAAATTAAAATGTGTCCTCATAGATAATGAATCCAGTATAAATAGTATGTCTCTAAAGCTCATCAATCTTCTCGAGTGCATGATGATTGATTTGTAGCCATAAATGATCACCATCAAAGCCTATAACAATGAAGAATGGGAATCATAAGGTAACATTAACTTGTCAGTTATCATTAAGATCTTAACCCATGATACACTATGCCATGTGTTAGACCTTGATTTTTCATATAATATGATTTTGGGTAGACCTTAGATACATGAAATTCATGCAATCCCATCAGCATTGCACTAATGTATCAAGTTCTCTCATTCAGGTATTCAGGTTATTATCCATGGAGATTTATAGCCATACAAACATTATAAGCATGTAGAGGCTGAATACCAAAGCTATAACTACCATTTTGGATTGAATCTAGTTGTTAAGAAAGACAAAAGGAAAGAAATACTTATTGATTCACTAGAGGCCAAGTGCATTGACCCTAATACTCTTGATTCACTTTCCCACATGTCACCTAAAATATATAATCATTATACTATCTTGGCTAATGGTCTAGAAGAATATTTGACCCATGATGCATTCCACATTTCCAAGCTTCCATATAACCCCAAGTCCTATGGAAGACCTAAATCAAAACCACCTTTCATGGAATAGCAAAGAAAGGGCAAAGCCAAACTACATAGTTCAACACCTATCATTTTCATACGAGCCACTAGCCAAGAATAACACCCATTTAAAGATGATGAATCCTAGTTGTATAATGATAAACTGGTTGATTGTTACCTAAATTCCAAGTATCCTATTTCAAACAAAGTTATGTAAAAAATACCTATGAAGGAGGAGGCCTTAGGATAAATCAATAGGGTCAACTTGATCCAATTTCTACCACTTCGTACAAAGGAACATATGGTCTTATATTTAAACCACTTGGAGGTGACCCCACATATCTTATTCATGTTTTATCACCAATGATTAGTGATGCTGATGTTGATAGCAAAGTAACATCTAATCATAGTCCTTTTGATGACCTAGCCAATACCAATATGTTTGATACCAATGCCATTTTTACCCTTCGACTAGTTATTCACCATAATTTACTCCCATTATACTACCCTCAACTGATAGACTAGGATCAACAAGAATCAATAGTTCTATTTGATGAGTTTCAAAATGATGAGGTCTTTTAAAATTTTCTAGGCCTTAAGGACAATGTTCCATTGGGAAACCACAAACAAAGGTTCTCAATCAATCTGGATCCTACAGCCTATTTTAGAAAATGGGTGAACACCCTTAACCATAAATAATTAAATAAAACATTGAGGTCCCAAAGTGAAAACCTATTTGAGGTGATTTTGGACTAGGGAAATAGTAAATAGAAGGGCCATTCTAATGGTGAAAACCTATTTTAGGTGCCATTAGATGGGGGTGTTCAACCTCCCTTAGACATAATTTAGGAGACCACCGATGATGAACTTACCCATGGGTCTGAGTTCAGTCTTGAAGAATAAAAGGATTTTGACCAAATCATCTAAGATTTTCCAAAAATATTTGTCACATGGCCATCCCTACCATTAGGGGATTCTGATTCATCATGCCTATGAGAAAATAAGGATCGAGTCCTAACAGAGGATTCTATTGTTATTGGCTAGTTTAAATCTTTTCTAATCATTCTAGAAGATGGTTTAACCCTTCTTGTAGAGGAAATGATAGAAGTTAACATCAAGACACTAGATGAATCAAAATGGATCAAATTAGGTGCATCCCTCACTAAGGAGGAATGTGAAGTCTTTACAACCCTATTGAGGGAATTTATTGATATATTTTCTTGGGCCTATTTTGACATGCCTAGTTTGGACCCTACTTTGGTTGTACACCATCTTGTTGTACATCCTTATGCCAAACTTATGAAACAAAAATTGCACAATATGAATCCTCGCATTGTTGTATTAGTGAAGAAAGAATTATAAAAGCTCTTAGAAGTAAGATTTATTCAACTAATTAACTACTTAGAGTGGATCTTGAATATTGTTCTAGTCAATAAGAATCCAAAAGGAATAAGGATCTGCACTGATTTCAAAGACATAAACAAAGCCTACCCTAAGGATGACTTTCCTCTTCCAAACATTAACATGATCATTGACTCCATAGTGGGTTATGGAATGATTTCACTAATGGACAGATTTTTAGGTTACAACCAAATTTCAATCATGCTAGAAGACCTACATAAAACATCATTCACCACTTTGTGGGGAACATTATAACATCAAGTTATGACATTTGATCTCAAAAATGTTAGGGCCAACTACCAATGATCCATGACCATCATATTTCATGATATGATGCATGATATTATTAAAGACTATGTTGATGACATATCGGGGAAATCAAAGACTAGGGCCAATCATCCAATAACACTAAGGAGGATATATGAGTAAACTATGTGAATATAAAGTCAAGATCAATCTTAAGAAGTGCATTTTTTGATTTACTTCAGGAAAATTACTTGGCTTCATTATGTCTCACTAAGGCATTGAATTTAATCTATCAAAAGTACAAGATATTATAGAGATGCCACCACCAACCAATTTAAAGTAGTTCCACAGTTTGTAGGGAAAGATCCAATCTATCAGATGCTTCATATCTTATATGGTTGACAAGTTCCACCCATTTACACATCTGCTGAAGAAGGGTGTGACATTTCATTGAGATTATGAATGCCAAAACACATTCCAATAACTAAAGGATTATCTAGCAAATCCACCTATTTTATTACCACCAATGATAGAAAAGCTATTCTTATTGTACCTATTAGCCATAGATAAATCCATAGGGGCACTTATAGATCAACATGATGATAATGGAAAGGAACATGCCATGTATTATCTAATTCATACATTGGTCATGTATGAGCACAATTATACACCCATTGAAAAATCCCATTTATCTATGATCTTCATAGCTCAGAAACTAAACCATTGCATGGTAAACAAAAAAACCATGGTTATTTACAAAGTAGATCAGCCCAAGTATCTACTATCTAAAAGATCTTTACAAGGCTACATGGCCAAATGGATCATATTCCACAGTGATTTTTAGATAGAATATGTCAATCAAAAGGACATAAAGGGGAAAGTTCTTATATATTAGCTTGTTGAAGCACCCCTTACAAATACAAAGCCACTAATATTCCACTTCCTAGATGAATCCATTATGGAAATCATTGACACACCTATTGAGGAGTACCACTAGAAGCTATAATTTTGATGGGTCATTCACAACACATGGATTGATGGAAAGACTTTTATTCATTACACCATAGGGGGATCTAATTCCTAATTCATTTAGGATTAATTTTCCTTATACCAACAACATGGCTAAAAATGAAACACTCATTTTAGGGCTCTAATATGAAGTACAATGGAACATAAAATATCTAAAGTTTTATGGTGATTCTCAGTTAATCATTAATTAGGTTATAACCCATTTTTAGATCAAGGATGACAAACTGGTATTATACAAGGCCATGGTCAACACTCTCAAATAACATATTGTGGATGTATAATTTGAATATTTACTAAGGGTCAGTAATAGAATAGTAGATGTTATGGCCACCATTGGATCTTTGATTTGACATACAGATACAACCAAAGAATACTAGTTCCTCATTGAAAATCTACTAGTGTCATCTTATGAACCTTCAACTGTCACAATGATCTATGATATTGTTGGTCGTAGCTCCATTTGGTACTTATACCTATACAACTATCTTTATGACCAAATAATGCCACTAGACCTATCCTAAAAATATTTCAAATCCTTTATCCACCATGCTACACTTTATACCTTACTCAAATCAACCCTATACTTCTATAGTTTTGATGGAACTCTGCTTCATTATTTAAATTTGATAGAATATACATTATCATTATGTGAATTTCATGAAGGAGTATGTGGATCCCACATTATTGGGTATATCCTATCCAAAAAGATCTTACGTACTAGTTATTATTGGCTAATGATGGATGTGAATGCAATAACATATATTAAGAAGTGTGATAAATGTCAATGGTATGCCAATTTGATTCATGCCCTGACCAAGACTTTGAAACCAATGATTACACCATGGTCATTTTCTACATGGGGCCTTGATATCATTAAGAAGATAAACCCCACCTCATCTGATGGCCATAAACATATATTTATCACCATCAAATACTTTACTAAGTGGGTTGAAGCTATACCCCTCAATTACATGACTAGAAAGCAAATTTCAAAATTCATATTCAACCATCTCATTTGCCACTATGGCATCCCATCAAACATTATATTTGATAATGGTGGATCATTCAAAAATAAGGATGTTAAATTGTTATGTATTGAGTACAAAATTAAACAACATTTTTCCATGGCATATTACCCATAAGGTAATGGTCAGGTAAAAACATCTAACAAAACCATTGTCAACATCCTTAAAAAGATTATCAATTATTTTATCCATGATTGGCAGCTTCAAATATTTCACACCCTCTTGGCATACCATACAAATCATCGTACTCCAACATGAGCCACTCCATATTCACTTATTTATGGCACTAAGGCCATTCTTCCCATTGAGGTTGAGTTGCCTTCTTTGCACATCTCTTTGAATCATGTCATATATGATGAATACTATCAAGTAACTTGCCTAAAATATCTAGAGTTACTTGATAATAAATGTGTGGCCGTAGTCAATAAACTTCAAGCATACCAGAACTAATTCCATGGCCACTACAATCAACATGTTATACATAAAGAATTCAAACTTAGTGATCTTGTTCTTAAAGAAAACTAAAAGAATACCATGTATAAGAAGAAACACAAAGGGAAATTCAAAATCAATTGGGTAGATCCTTTCATCATTATTATAAACTATGGTATAGGATCATACAAGATCTGTATGCAAGACAGAGAGGAACTTGACGAGTTGATGAACATTATACACCTCAAGTGTTACTTCCCATGAGAGACCTAGTGTATTGTCTATGAGGCCCCATTATAGGTATACCATAATATCAACATTCTTATTTATACTATACCATTCTACCATCTATCATCCTACCATACCTTTTTTAATGACTGATTTATTTTCAATGCCCTACCCAACTTGTTTGACCTTGGTTCCATTCCATTGGTTCCACAACCACTTTCAGCATAAAGATTTAGATCGAATTTTAGCATTTGTTTCAAGTATTCCAAAAAAGGTCATATTTTTGAGCAATATGATAGTGGTTTAGTAGTTACATCCTTCATTTATTATTCCATTCTATACCAAGTGTGCTTGATTATAACCACCTTTGGGAAAATTAGTGTCTCATTGTCATGCAACTAATTATAACTGCCTATGGGAAAATTAGTATCACTAACATATACCATTGTTTTTTAATTATATCCTTTTATGCGTAAATTAAGAATAACACTTATTTATCATTCCTTGAAGTACCACCTTACCATGCTTATGTCGTACTATGTCATTTGGCAACTTTTTTTATTTTGTTTGAATTAGTTGTTACACTAGTTAGATTTCTCTGTTATCAGGTAGAACTAAAATGACTTGAGGTCCCATCCTAGGACTATGTAGGTAGTGCTTGATTTATTTTGAGGTTAGATCAAGCACCCTTTTCTATGCTCTCATCATTTTATGATAAATTTCTAAGTTTAAACACTCTCACCATTTTGTGAACTTGGATCATTTAATGTCTCATAATTCTCCATTGAGTTAAGATACATAGAAAATTCTAAAAACATTTGAAAACCAATTTTGAAAATCCAAAGAAAAAACTTCTTTACCTTAATGATTCTAAGATCCCTACCTACTTCATAAGGAACCACTTGTAATTTGGTTTCCCTATCCTTATTGGCCTCTTCTATTCGATGCTCTTATCATTTTGCGAGTTCATTCCAAAATTCATCTATAACATCCATCATGTTTTCCTTCTCATCATTTTATTTTATCCCATTTCCTAGGCGAACTACATTTGGCCTAAATTTTTTGTTGGATATTATGCCCATAAAACTATGTAAGTAGTGTCCACTTACCTAGTACATCTAGAGCCAATTCATCCACCCCATTCCTTTTTTTTTATATTCCCCTAATTTTATTTGTTTGTTTCATTGTCTCCTCTGGTCAAGGGTCAATGTTCATCATCTTGTTTATGTCATGTTGTTTATACTAACATGGTGATCACCCATTGTTTGTTTTTGTTTCATTTTATTTATTTATTTGCTTTATTTTGTTCTTCATTTTTCATTTGCATTTTGTTTGTTTTTTTGCTTATTCACCTATTTATTTGCTTTTATGTTGTGCCTTAATTCAATCTATGTGTATTCATTAGGTAATTCCTCATGCATTATTCTTAAATCCATACATATTCATTCGTCAACATTGTCATCATGTTTTTATCATCGGTACATTATTTTCACTTGTCTATTGGATCTTATGTTAGTCCTTATGCATATTTCATCTAAGTCCTCATGGTGTTCTATCATGATGCCTACCATCACATTCTATAGTAAAAATCTGCTTGGAGAGTTTACATAATAATGCAAGACCAATATATCTCCTTGGCACTAGCAAATTTCTTGATCTACTCCAAATCATATCCTAAACAAAGTAATTAAATAATGAAAGAATTTATCTTTTTTTTTTAATATGTATGCACATCTACTTACTAACAGGTTACCCAAATTCATTTTCCTTATCTGTACCAATTTTCCATCATCTTCCATATCATGTTTGACATAATTAGGATATTAATGATTATAACCACCTTTGGATAAATCATCATATACCATCCCACTTGATTTACTAATTATTCTACCCACTTTTGGGAAATCATTGTGTTTTAATCTATTTTAAGGTTAATGATTATAATCACCTATGGGCAAATCATTCTCTTTATTATATCCAACTGGGGCACATTTTAATCATGATAATGCTTATAAATGCCTTTCGACAAACCATTATCTCTATCCACCCAACTGGGGCATGTTTTTATCCTACCAATGATTCTAACCACCTTTGGGTAAATAAATCTCTTGTTACCCTAAACCTTTTTCAATTATTATAATTTCCTTTACGTAAATCATTACCTTTTTTATCCCACTTATGTCAATGATTATAACTATCTTTGGGTAAATCATCATGTTTGTCTAACCTAACTAGGGAAGCTACATATGCCACTAATTATAACTACCTCTAGTAAAAATAGTCCCTTCCACCCTATTGTCACTTGTATTTTCACCTTTTGAGTAGATTCAAATCTCTCCTCATCCAAGTGGCACAATGGAATCACCTCTAGGCTTGTGGGTAGCTTAAGGAATGAGGTGAGTTTCTATATAGGGATAGCTCCCTTGATGTACCACTTAGGATTGAACCTACTACTAATTTTGGGAGGTGAAAAGAGAGAGAGATATGATTGAAATCAAATATAAACTAATTTTTTGATACACCAAATCAATTTTATGACTTCCAACCAATTTCATTCTACACTTGAGACCAAGAAACAAACTAAAAATATACTCTTTTGATCTTCATCTTCTCACATCAATGATACATTGCGAGGTCATGGATGAATGTGTAAAGCTAGGAGGACTAGAAAAGAGGCATTGAATGACACTAATGAAAATAATAACTCACTAAACATTTCACATCCCTTAAAACACTTCACATGCCCTAATAGAAGAAGTTTTCCAACTACAAACAAGGTGAAAGAATGAGACCACATGCTTGGAATCCATAGTCTTCACTAAACAAGATTAATCATTGAAATGGAAAAAACTTATGAATATTCATGAAGAAGTAAAACTTAGTCATTTTATTGATCAAAATGTATAAAAATGAGCAAGGCTTCACCATACTTAGGTGGAGCATAGAATACAATGCTAAAATGGCCAACTCTTATAGAGTTTAAGAAAGAGAGAGAGAAGAAGAGAAGACCAAGGGTAAAAATGATCCAAAAATAAGAATATTTAGTTGAAATATAATTCAAGAAATAATAAAAACATAATTTTAATAATGTTATCTCTGAGAAGAGATGTTTTATTGATCAAATTTGCAGACCCAAACATATGCCTATCTCTGAGAAGAGATGTTTGATTTCCATTTTGGGTTACATCTTCATTGATATACATTTTGAAAGTATGAGGAGGATTTTTAAGGTCAGAAATATCAAGGTAGATTAATTTGTTTGACTTCCATGATTTACAACAATACAAAATTCAAGGAATTACTATTGTTAGAAACTTACTATTTTTAGACTGCATTACTAAAATTGAAATTTGGGGCACTTCCATTTAGTTTTTGGGGGTAAAACCCACAAATAAAATTGTGTGCCATCTAAAGGTGTTATACTTATTCTTATGTTTACAATGGTTCAAATGGATATTCAAACAGAGCTATGGTGTAAAAGTTATGGCTCCCGAAAGTGCCACCAATTGGGGTAGAACTGTCACCTGAATTGTTGCCTAAAATGTTGTTTAGATCAACACAAGGACACTTTTAAAGCTAATAAAATAAGGTATATATGTATTATAATATGATATAGGTAAAAACATGCAAGGATAGGAACAAAAAGTGTCAATCCAAGTCACAAACTTGAAGAAAAGTAGTAAAAAACTCCTCATTTTACACAGAAAAATTGCCTTCATGATTGTCTTTATTTGGATGTCCCATAACTAATGAATACTAGTTATAATTATTGGAATTAAATTTATGGACATCATTTATTCCTTTAAATTCATTAGTTACATGTATAGTATTTTGGAATCAACTAAAAATAAGCCATCATCATTTGTTGTCTTAAAAATTGCCCTTTCATGCACCCTACACACTTGGCTTCCAATTTGGATTTAGTTGATCATTAAAATTCATGTTATGTATTGAATGAAAATTTTAAATACCCTACATTTCCTTATAATTATTATAAAATATTTAAAACATCCCACTTGAAGTTTTCCATTTTCTTCACTAACTTGTCCAATATGCCATATTTTACTGGCTGAGTTAAAACACCTAGTTGGGTAACTTAGAATATATTTAATTGAATTAAATTAATATTAGGAGTTATTATAAGTTTAAATATTTTTTTGAAACTTGGTTTTATCTCCTAACTCTTATTTTATCCTACACAACACATAAAATAGTGAGAAAAACCCTATTTCTACCCCCATCCATACAATTATGTACAACTCAAAAGCATATGGAATATATTGAGAGAGTCATATATAATTTCAAAAATATTTCATGATAAATATATTACATTTTATCAGATATCTAACTCCATTTTCATATGTTGGTCCTTAGTAAGGGTTTAGTAGGGTTTTAGAGTAGTTTTGGCTCTTAAGCATTGTTCATAAAAATTTCACATAAAAATTACAGAAAAATTCCACAAAAGTGAACTTTAGAGACCATATTAACATATACAAATGACTTGGACTCCCATGAAAAACCTTAGGTGAGATTTGAGTGTTCAAAATCACCTATTCGAGCTCTTTTCCTTGTTTCCATAGGCTTGATGTTGGTTTGAATGTTGAAAACAAGTTTCCTTCATTATATCTATACTCCAAAAACCTTAAAATACCTTTTTAGGCCAAAAAAACATGATTCAATAGGTTTAAAAGTATATCCAAGTATAAAAATATGAAATATCATCAATTTGAGCATAGGCCTAATCCTTACCTCGTAGGTCTATTTCAAGTTTAGGCTTAAAATTATCCTTTATAACATATTCCATACATTTAAATGGCTTTATCTCCTCATTTTTTATCCAAAAAACTCTCTCCAAGTCACTTATATTATTAACTTATGATAGAAACATAAATGATTGCTCATTTAGGGTCTAGGTTTCACCATGCCTAACGAACTTGACTGTACCTTCAAAGTTTTTGATCAATTTTCAAGATAAAAACTCATATGATTGGTTTTCATGAGTTTAGTAGGCATCCATAATCCTCAAAAACCCTTATTAAAGTTCATTTCATCTTATTTTTTGCTCTTTTCTTCTATATTCCTCAAATCCTATATGGTTTACATGAGGGGAAGTACTCCCTATCTGAGATAAAATAAGGGGTAGTTCCCATATCCTATAAATAAAAAAAAGTTTTGGAAGACTATATTAAAGTAATTATGACCTCATATACCAAAATTCAACCCCTATCTAGGTCATTTGACCTCTCAAAACATTAGAAGCTCAAAACAAACTTCTAAGCAAAGGACTGTGTAGGGTTCTCAAGAATGAACTAAGTATGGCATGTTTAGAGCTCTCTTTTTTCATTATTTGAAATGGTGATACTATTTTTAGGCTTAAATTAAGATTATAATCCATTCATCATTTTAATTCATGATAAATCTTCTCCAATGTACCCTACTCTTGCAAAATGAGTCCTCCCTACCTGACTGAAACTCTTTATTTGACCCTTGTTATATGTTACCTTGGAAGGTTTGACACTTTAAAATAAAGTTCTAATTTACCTTAAGTATATTAATCTTTTTTTATGTCTAATTTTATCTATTTTTCCTTATTCTTAGTTACAAAAACATCAAACTCTACTTCTTAGTTTACTACCTCTCACATTCAACACGATCAACTATGTTAAGGCAAGATGAACCCTTGTAAGTGCAAAATCATGCTTAGAAACTAAGTTTAGAATTTAAGGTTTAATTAATAGTGTTAATTATTACACCAAGTCATATCCACACCTTAGCATTTTTATTCATGCCATCCAATCACCTTAACAAACTTCTTCATGCTTGTTGCCTGTAATCAGCATACACTTGGCTATAGGTGTGGGTATGTTTATTTCGGCATATTTTGAAACCTTTGTCCTAATGAATGGAAGGATTTATTGAATTATGATATTATTTTCACCTAAATCCACCTTGGATTGACCTTTATGCAACATATATCCTAAGCCAACCCAATTTTTCTACCATTATTTGCATCACAATCATCTACCTTGGTTGTATGTGTTCATGAGCATACTTGGGTCTCGTAAGTGTGCTTAGTACTTATTTAAATTTGTAAAAAAATATTGAATATGGTTTATATTCATTCATTCATGTTGGTTTATTTTAAACCTCACCTAGGAAAACTCCTTACTCATTGCCTGATTGAGACAGTCACTTACCCTTGCTTGTAGGTTGTTATTTCCAGTCTAAGGGGTACTTATAGGTGAGTATAGGGGTGATAAGACCATTCCTAACCTATTTATTATTATATATAACCTATTATTTCCTCATTTTACTAGCCTAATCACCCCATCCATTATTTTATGCTTTAAAATTTTCTTCAAGGTGACAAAAGACCCTTTTCTCTTATAGGCTTGTAGATATCACCAAAACTCCTACTTCCCCATACTTTCAGACCCCTATCTTTGGCATGGTTGTTTTTTGTGATAATTTATATGTATCTAATGAATATTAGGACTTTAAACCTTATAAAAGTGTGCCATGATGGGTTCAAAAGAATCCCTTTGGTATTTATTTTCACTTTTCAAGGCAAACAGTCCCAAAACTTAGCTACCATCCTTGGAAAGGTTTCTCATAGTTTATTTTCCATCTTAGCACCTCATATAGGTTTTTTATGGTCTCTTAAATATTCAATGGTTCCAATAAAGGTTTTAACACATAATTTAACACCCTATTTAGTACCTCAGTCCCTTGTTTCATCACCTGTAGATGATCATTTATCAGTAGATAGGTAGAGAGTGTGATTATGAATAGTGAATATAGAAATTGGCCTTCAATGGGTTGATTATCCATATTAAAAAATTTGAATAAATTTCAAACACTTAAAATAGCTTTAAATCACTAAAAAATATCTTATCATAGCATGACATCATCATAAAGTCCTTGTATTTGTGTATGGACTGTATGTACGTAGTGAGTGTCTATAATGTAGTAATAAGGATAGGCAAGAGGTCTCAAGGAATCCAAACTCAATATCAACCTTAAATAACATGATATCCACCAAGATCCATTTTAAACTTCTTCAAACATTATTTTAATGTGGAAACCATCCTTGCAACCACCTGCATATGTATACGCCAATGGTAGACTAGGTGAAGTGTGTCTATGCATACAAACCATCAAGATTTCTTGGAGGAAGTGAGGTTGGAAGTTCAAGGGAATATTGATAAAACTTTGGATACTTTAGGATTAACCTATCACCATCTCTTCAAACCACGAACAAACCTGAGACTCCTGGAAACAAATAAAAACTATTTGTTAATAAAGAATGTACTAGTTTGCAAAAAATGAGGGTATTAGTTCATAAAAAAAACTCCAAATGTGATAAAAATCATGGGATACATTATATGGAATATGAAAATTCCTTTGGAGAAAATATGAGTAACTAGTTTGTACGGAGCTATTCAAACCAAGAGAAAGCTGATATGGTGTATAGATGAGTAGGCAGTTTTGAACAGTCCACTTAAAATGGATTGTTCATGAAGAAAACTTGACCATTTCTCAAAATTATTATTTTTATTTTAAGGTATATTATTTTAAAATAACCTCCCAAGAGCATTCTTCCTTAAACTTCTTTTGTTGGCCATACCAGGTGGAAACCTGCAAGTCACTTCTTTATGCCAAGAAGAATGAAAAAAATAGATCTGTGTTTTAAGAATAAAATGTATTTTATAGATAAATAAAAATGTATATATGAGATTTATGAATATTTATAGACATTTTATGGCCTCTTCACATGTGGAATGCTTCCCAAGGATCCATACACGAGTCAATTTCTTCCATTTCTTTAGGAAAACTAACTTTTTTCTACTTAACCTACAAATTTTTAGTTTTTTCAATTAATTAAGACCTTTTTGGACACATGGGTAATTAAATCACCTATTTAAATTTTCACATTTCCCAATAAACCTATAAAAATCATTAAATGCACTATTTTTGACCCTTAGAATGAACCAAAATGATAAATGGACCTAGAAACTAATTTAAAAAACTGGTACAACATTAATTAACATCAAATGACATATAAAAAATATCATTAAAATATATTATACCAATTTATAGGCTTGAAAATCAATTTTTTTACTAGCAGTGCCCTAATTTGACTAAAAACTCAAATTTGGTCAACACACCCCATTTTATCATTTTGGTCCAATTTTTTCCTCCTTTCGAGGGACTGATTACCAACCCCTTTGCCAACTTCTCCCTCAAGGTGGAACCTATATTTCATCCATTATCATTAAAGTCATAAGTATACAATACCTTTTCATTCTTTGAGAAGATGTTATTATGCTTATAGCTTACAACACCTTCCCAAATAGGTGTAAATTATAGACACCTAAAAGTAGCCACCAATGGCCTTCGATTGGACTTTAGACTGATTCCTACCAACCATTTCAAATTAATCCTAAGAATCACTAAATGTCCCAAGTTTTCTTATGCATCATTCATCAAAGCTCAGAATCTTATTGATACATCCCTAATTGAGGTATTTCACTGTAAGAAACAAAAACCTCTCATATATTCATCTCTAATCATCCCACGACATCATAACATGCAATTTGGCCTATAGACCTATTAACTAAGGAAAGTGCACACGTAAAATCAAATCTTAAAAATGCTAAAAACCTAATCAAAATAAATTAAAATTCTAAACCAAATTAAATTCCTAGTTGAATTATCCATGTGTAATTAATGAAATTATAAAAAAAGAAATTAAAAAATCAATAATATCCTAGCTTTTCATGATTACCTTTTGTGAGTCATCAAGCCTTTGCAAATATATTAAAATATCTCACCCATGCCTATTCATTGTAAATCACGAGCTTTTGACACCTTTTAACTTTATTGGGGTTAATTGACTCACTTAGGTTAGGTTTGAACCCATTCTATGTTTAAACTACAATTTTACTCACCTTGAGTTGGGCTTAGTTTCTAAGCCTATAAATACAAGCCATTGCCTATTAAAAAGAGAGATTAGAAATTGTAGAGTTATAATGTAGGTTTTGTAGCAAGATTCATATAAATAGTGACTATAATGACAAAATATTGATCCAAGCCACAATCATAAGCCACATCAAGCAAGCCACAATGGTTCTAAGGAGATAAGGAGCAAAGCTTACTCCATTATCAAAGACTCGTTGAGCACAAACCAAACAAGCCACATGAAAAATCATTTGTAACATTCATGGAAGGTAAGAGATTATTGTTCTTTTACATTTTAGTTGTGTTTTAAATTATTTTTGTTCATGATGTTCCCCCTAAGATCTAGTCATAGAGATGTTAGCATCTTAGTGTGTTGATTTCATTGTTTTGTGAAACTAAAACTTGATCTAACCTCTTCTATATTTTCAAATTCCTTGATCACTTTATCTATATCCATATATATAATATCCAGGTAATAGACTTAGTTAAACTAATCATGGAAAATTTTCACGCATGAATAGCCTAAATATGGGGCCCAATGACCTTAAAACAATAAATGTTTAAAATATTTAGAATCTAATACATAAATAAAACCTATAATGTGTAGGAAACCTTTGTAATTAAAGGAATATCCTAAAAAAATTCCCTCTAATACCATCTATGAGTCTAACTATTATCTCACATCTTAGTACATCCTATCCTTTGGGGGTCACTCAAGAATGAAACCTGTAAAATTAGTCCTCATCCTCATTATGGCTAGCTCATGGCACCTCCTACTAAGATTATCTATGACCACATTCTATTTTCATTTTATGTGATCAATATCAAAATGGTACTTAAATATTAGCTCCATATAATGTTTTTGAAGGATGTTGAGAGAAAATGTTTTGAATGCTCAATTGGTTAGTCCTCATAATGAGAATTTGACCCATCAGGAAGTGATGCCATTACACAAGATCATAAAATATTATAAAAAACTCTAAATTATAGGCTACTTTATTTTTATCTCATATTGCTTAAGGTTTAATGACTCATAAATCATATCCTACCATTTTACATGATAAAAATTTGTAATTACCTCCTTAGAGGCATCTGTGCAAACCAATAATTGATTTTTTGAATCGAGAACTATCAAGATGGGTGCACATTGGTGAGGCACTCTATAGTAATCTAAAATCCCCTCTCACACTCTTCCACCCATACAAAATTATTACCTTTCCTTTAAATCAAAGTGATGGGATGAACAATGAGGGAGAATTAATGTATGAACTTCCAATAACAACTTAATAATCCAATGAAACTTTACACTTTAACAACTAAAATAGGTGACCTCAAATATATATATATATATATATATATATATATATATATATATATATATATATATATATATATATATATATATATATATTATCTTGAATATTTTAGGGATCTACTTATATTATATCATTAGAAGAAACATGGCCTAAAATTAAATATATGTCTAAAATTAAAAAAAAACTGTCCAAATTTATATATATATATATATATATATATATATATATATATATATATATATATATATGTATATATTATCTTGAATATTTTAGGGATCTACTTATATTATATCACTAGAAGAAACATGGCCTAAAATTAAATATATGTCTAAAATTCAAAAACAACTGTCCAAATTTCCATAAAAATAGTGCTCTCGAAGACATTGAAGAACACTTCACAAGTTTTATTCAAGTTCCTCCAATGTACAAGAGTAAATAAAAATATCAATAAATTTGATCAATATATATGTATAAAATTACATTTAAAAGACTCATGAGGGATTTTAGGGCATTTGTTAGTGTGAAAGGTACCATTTTAAACTCACAGTTACCATAACATGTTAAAAATTAGTATTGTAAATGTCTACATCTTCTATTTGTAGATGATGATAACCCAACTTGAGATCAATATTAAAGAACACTATAACTCCCTCTCTTGATCCAATTGTTTTTAACTACATGGACAATTATATTAGTTTTTAATAGTCACCTTGTATTATTATAGGTAATCAATGCAAAGATAGAGAGATCCATCATTATTTTTAATGAAGAGCATAATTGATGGACACTCTCTAAAATATCTTGTAACTAAATATTATTCTTAGATATTTAAATCATGGTCATCCTATATGAATCCTTAGATATTGGTTCACCCACAAGCATAGGATCAATGGAAAACTCAATATCTCACCATGGGGACATGTCATGAAAATAATTTTGAAAGATATTACAAAACTCATGAAAAATGGGGTGGGAATCCAAAAAAATCTTATCATTTTCATCCTCAACTATGTCACTCACCCTAATGTCATATAAATGGAATAATTTTCATATGTTTCACCTAATCTACATCACATATATCATATGAATTAAAACTCATATTTTAAAGTTATAGATAAGCATCTATATACTCTATCATCCCAACATTGCACTATATTAGAATAGAAATAAATCATGGATATATGGGTCTCTAACCAATCCATGTCAAAAACTACATCATATAATCCCAAGGGAAAAAATGTGTAGGTCTAGAGTGGTAAGAAACACTCCTATATCCAATATGCAATAGTGTTCTACAAAACTAATAAACTTCTTAAACTCATTACCCATCTTAAACTCCCAAGGTTGTGATAACATAACTACCACCAAATTGTAATGGTCTACCACTAAAGGTTAAATAAAATGGATACTGACATACTTTTGATATTACCTATCATCTCAACCATTGTGGATTGATGCTCATCTTTGAGATCATCCATTGTAGCATATAATATATGGGTTCATCTTATGTCACACATTTTCTTCTTAAATGTTGGTTCAATCTTACCTATGGTATTTGTAGGTATCTATAGCCAATCCATGGAATAATGGGGTCCTTTTTAAATAAAAAATCCATCCCATTATAATAATCTACTAGAAAAATTATTGGTGGTCTATATTCTATTAAAATCCCCTTACCTAAGATATTGGGTTCAGGTAGGTACCTAACCTTGCTTTTGATAGTGAGGTCTTTGAACCTATCCTAGGGCCAACCCTTTTCCATATCCTTTAATAAATTGTTATCTTTGTGGACCTTTTAAACACATTATATTTTAATTTTTATCATTTTACTAACAATTTATCATGTAGGGGTTTTTCAGCATATTAATCTCCTTAAGTACATATCATAAGGAGGGCACTAGTAATGTGGTGGGATCAGTTCATGGTCCTTCATGAGAGCTATTTTCATGTTATTTTTTCATAAAATTCATTACTATTAGTTTGACCTCATTTTATTTATTTTCATCTTACCTCTCCATCTAGTTTTAAACTATTTTTAATAACCACCCTATAATTTTACAATATTAGCTTAGCCAATATAGACTATTTCATGTTTCTTTTCCCTGTACTATATCGATCTAGTTAATATTTTTCTAATTTTTTTCCATGTAATTTTTATTGTATTGGAGTGGTTGACATCATTTTATGTTATTTGACATCCCTTTCAACTTTATCATCCTAACTATTACCATTGACTTAGAGTTCATGGTTATTTATGGGTCTAGAGCGATGTGTGTGTGTGTGTGTGTGTGTGTGTGTGTGTGTGTGTGTGTGTGTGTGTGTGTGTGTGTGTGTGTGTGTGTGTGTGTGTGTGTGTGTGTGTGTGTGTGTGTGTGTGTGTGTGTGTGTCTATATGTGTGTATATGTGTGTGTGTGTGTGTGTGTGTGTGTGTGTGTGTGTGTGTGTGTGTGTGTGTGTGTGTGTGTGTGTGTGTGTGTGTGTGTGTGTGTGTGTGTGTGTGTGTAGGGTCATGTTTATCATTTCCTATAACACACACCATTCATTTGATCTTATTTTTATTGCATTTTTATTCTTAAGTGGGTGGATACATGGTATGGGGGACAAAACTGGGGTCTTAAAGTACCACTTTTTTTTCTGAAAAATAATAATAATTGAACTTGGAGAGAATTTTATAGACACTTGGAAAAAGAATTTTATAATAACCTAAGAGGATGAATAATATAATTTTTTGATTAAAAATATAAATTTTATTAATATACAATTGTATAGAAATGTCACATCCCAAAATCCAAGTCACGTCAAGGTAAACAAACCTCAGGAGGGGGAAAAAATTACAAAATGGACAATCTAAGGCCACTCAAACCATCAAACACAATAACTCATATAAAAATAAACTCAGAAAACGATCAAAAAATTGGAAAAAAAAAAAAAACCAAAATAAGCAACAACATCAAACATGGTGGCTAAAAAGGGAGGAGGAAGTGAAGGATTATGAGCATTTCTTACTCAGTCCCCCTGATCAAGGGGGTCCTCATCAATAGGTAAGGTATCCCACCCATAATTATACAGTTTTTTTTAGATTATTTTTATCAGGAGGGAGAAATGTCAAGTGAAAAATGTGGAAACTCATCCTATGGAGGCCCAACCACCCTCCACCACCACATTTGTTAGACTTGTCAAAATTGTTGAGGTGTGGGAGTGACTAGCAAGAGCAAGGAAAAGGCCTCCAACTTCAAGACTATTGATGTCAAAACCCACATACACATCCTCAATGGGGAGAGTGGTATCATGGAGGATCTAAAGGCTCACAACTGATAACATAGGGATCATTCCCCTAGTGATCCAAGAGGATCTACAAATGTTGAAGCTCAAGAAGAATTTTATTATTTTGAACCTAGATCTATAAATTAACACTATAAATTACAAGAACTTTGTTATTTACCAAAATATATTTTCCATTTATTCATGATTAAAACCAACATTATTTCTAGTTTTTAAAATCTGAAAGATAATGCTAGAACAAAAGATTTCCCAAAATCTGTTGTATATCATAGGAATAAGGGTATATTCCACCCAAGAGATCCATTTTTCAAGTGTAAAAATTGGTTATAAATGGATTAAGGAGTGTGTGAATCCATCTCCAAGTAGACTGGGCATGAGGAAAAAAATAACAAATATTTTAAAGGGTTTGTGGATGGTGACAAGCCAAGGAAATGGGATTGGAATCCCCCATATGCTTGAAAAAATCACCTATAGGTAAACTCTAGTAAAGAATAAACCAAAGGAAATGAGTTTTTTAGGCTTGATGAGAGAAACCCAAATACTAGAAAACCTTATATAATATAAAACATTAAGGGATCTAATATTCCTAATAGTAGATCTAAAACATTTTTGCTAATGATAATGGTTTTTTGATCTATAAGGATATTTTTTTCTTGACCCTTTGAGCCACGTAAGACCATAAATTGACAAGTGAGGCTATAAATGCAAAGGGAATTACTAATAATTTAAATAAACTTTATTAATAATCCACTACCATGGAAATCCCTTTGGATATGGAGGTTTGGGAGAGAATAATTGGTGATAGCACTAGATTTTATTCCATTGGATGGAAGACCCAACAACAAGGAAACATATATAAATGCATTCCATATAATTTTTAATAGAAACCTCTTCCTTTTAAAGGTTAAAAAAATATTCATCTAAAAAGTGCCCATTAATCAGATTATGTTTTGAGTTAGATAAATACTCTTCACCAAATCCATAGAAGCATAGTTAGCCAAAAGATAGCTAAAATCCTTAGTAGTAAAAATGTAAAGAGGAGTTAAAGGGAACCTTGATTTAATAGATCTGAAGTTCAAAGTAATGATATTAGATGCCATTGATAGTAATGCAAGTGCCATCATCTTGAAAAAGCATGTTGACAACATACACAAACCTGGGGCTAAAACTATGAACCTGTAGAATTTTTATAATGAAGGGCCATTGTATTCAATCATAATCCTTCTCAAAACCAATCTTGAAAAATAAGGCCTTTTGGTTGGAAACCCTAGCCCATTAGATACCATTGTAGATAACAATGATATTGTCTAGAATGTACCTATGTTGAATAAACCTTGTTTGTTCACTTTTAAAAATTAAATTAATAAGATACCTAATTATGAAGGCTAGATATTTAGCAATAATTTTATAAGATACATTGATAAAGGTGATAGGTCTCAAATTGGTAATGACTTTAGGATCACTAGCCTTAGGAATAAACTTGATATTACCTTGGTTGATGAGAGAGACCAAAGAATTAGTCAAAATAGCTTTATAATAGACTCTATGAAGATCAAGTCCCACAATATCCCATAGGGTTTGATAGAACTCACAAAGAAACCCATCAATACCTAGGGCTTTGTCAGTGGCCATCTAAAAAATAGTTTCCTTAAGATCATTCAAACTGAGGGGTATATCACAAGTAACTCTATAAGCTTTAGAAATCTTACAAGGGAACAACTAATGCATTGAAGGAGACCTCTTCTTGTTCATGAGTGATTGGATGAGCTAAAAACACACCATGATAATGGTACACATAAGCTTGAAAAATATTAGGTAATTTGGTAAATATAACTAAATCATACTTAATGGATTTTATTCTATCAGAAGCTCATAGTGAATAAATGAGAAAAAAATATTTGGTTACTTTATCTATAATTTTCAGCCAATGCATAAAAGCTCTAATTTGTGCTCTTCTAGCCTTGTATGCCTCTTCAATTTAGAATTTATGTCTCTAAAGGGTTGATTGAGACTAAAGATGAGTATAAAAAGGTGAGGCCTCAAGATCCTTTGACATGATAAAGGTGTTATTAAAATATAGTAACTTGTTTACATATATTCAAAGAAAAGTGGTGGTGTAATAAATGACATTGGAACACCATTTAATCTAACTAGTATCCCCAACGGGTCTGGGAACCAAAATAAAAAAATTAATAATATGCCCAATAGTTTTTTCATGCTTGAGATGAGCTATGTTGAGATATAACTATGTTCTAGAGGGTATAAACTAAGGAGTAATCCATTGAATATAGAATAAAATAAGGTGGTGATTTGATAAAAGAGTGTTAGGGAGCACAATAATTGGTTAATCATGCAGAAGAATTTTTTTTAAAGGTTTTATTCTAAAATAAGATCATGATCAATATTATTAATCAATTTATATTATCCTTTTTGAAATTTAGACTAGGTATACTAAGGAGAATCTAAACCCCTCCTCTAGTGGTGATTAGGATCAAACACCCCGATTTTTTTATGCATGTATAACAATGCCTCCCCTCCCCAACACACTAGTGCATGGGTAGATGGCCCTCTATATCTTCATGGGATTCAATAATTTTTAAATGTCCATAGATTATCTATTTGGAATTAGGTAGAGAATAGACCAATAATATCTAAAGAAAGGTTTGTTCCATAACATCATTGGATGCATATAGTTTGACAAGTCCAACAATGCAATTGTCAAAATAAAAAAACATCTAGATGACCCTTTGAGTGGGGTCTGAACCCCAAGAAATAAATTTTTGAGATTTTTTAGATGTGAAAAGAGTGACAACACCTATATGGATAGTTTTTGACATGTGACCTAACATAAAGCACTAGGCCAGATAATGAGAGAAGTAGACTGAAGAAGGAAGTCAAAAATATTTACTTCTTGCATGTAGATAATTTTCATTTGAAAAACATTTTGAAAATTATCGATGATCATATACTTATGTGCCATATTAGTAAGACCTATAACATTCCATGAATATACTATCATTTGGAAACATTGAGATTCATGTCATTTCCCTCTAAAAGGTCTTCAAAGGCTACAAGTTGATTAAGAGTAAGATTGCAAATCATAAACTCACCTAGCTAAAAAAGACACCTATTTTTGGCACATACTTGTCATCTCTTGAAGGCAGGGGACTATAAGATCATAGTATAATAGCCTTTCAGTTGAGAGTAATAAAATCAGCCTCAGAGTCTAAAGTTGTCACCCTAGAAGGGGCTATGAGGTTGGAACCAGAGGAGAAAAAAATGGTGAAGGAATAAAATTGGCCACCACTTGAGGTGTATAATAAATAGGAGGCACCACCTTAATGGCTATAGGATAATTTTTTTTTATGACAAAAATCTAAAGAGATAGGACCACCTGTGGGTCAATACATAACAACTTGGGGTTTACATTACAATGGGCCAAATTATTTCTCTTATTAGTGATTGTGGTCCAACCACTTTGGGTTTTAGGATAAAACCCACATTTTTCCTAAGGAATAAGAAGGGTGTGGAATATTAAAGTGAATTATTGAATCATGTGATTTGAGGATTGGCACCTAAAGCACGTGTTTTTAAACTTAATATAAATCACATGTTGTGTGAAATAATTATTTCCCACTTGAATCTCTATGGACTCTTTAAGGTATTTTTTAGGTCAATCTCAATGCAATCCCTTTTATGAGGATATATTTCATATAACTTAGTCTTTTCATGGTAGATGAACAATCATATGGGTTTGATGAGTTGGCCTATGAATCCCCACAAGGAAAGAGGTAAACCAGGAAATTCTATCCAAACTAGGATCTTAAGCTTAGCCTGCCTAGTGAATTGAAAGTCTTGAGTCTAGTGGGAAAAACATCCAATGTGTTGCAAATTAACTAGGGGAAGTGGCTAATGATGGATTTGCAATGATCTAGGTTAGAAAATTGAAATAATAAAAAATCATTAGTAATTTTTTGGACTCCTTCCAATTTGACACTATGGCCTTGCCAATGGTTGTGGACCCATTATTTTAACATGCTCCCAGGAGGAACTCTACCCACAAAGTAAGAAACTAAAGTGAAGTTTTCAAAATAACTAAAATATTTATCAAACTTTGGTAAATTAGGCACAACATAAGGTAAATGAGTTTTTGAGTTAGAACTAGTTCCTTGTGATATATCTATGGTACAAATATATGTTCTTATTTTCACACCATTGATACTCAGACATCCACCAACTTTCCATACATCTAAAGATGAATAAATGGTGGTGGAGGCCATTTAATAAAGGGTTTGCAAAACCACCTAAAGTGCAGAGTGTAATCCCAAATTAGTCTAATAAATTCACAATAAATATACTCCTACTTAGATCTACTAAAGTTTGGTAGTGTGATAGATGAGAAAGGAAAACTTAAAAGTTTTCAAACATCTATCTCATCATAAAGCTTCATCCTTAATTCCACACTAAAATTCATTCACCCTCAAATTTAAATGGCCACATACATCATAGATACTCACTTTCAAATGACAAAGTCAAAATCAAT
>JARHVA010001841.1:1062500-1167500 GCA_037957365.1 Torreya grandis
TTTCCAATGAGTAATAGAAATAACCTAGACTATGATATCATATAGACCCAAATTTTGTTCCCTCATCAATGAACCTCAACATACATAGGGTATAATCTATATAGGTTGGTTCCAACATATATGTTACTACCTATGATCACACACTCACTGACCCCCATAAAAAATTTATGTCAATTAATATATACCCCATTAACTAGTACATCGTATGTTATAGTTCCCATTTTAATATTTTCCCATTCACTCTCTAACCCAAAATGTCGATCTACTTCCTCAACCCTCCATTCATAAATACTCTATCTCTCTATATATAGTTACATCATGTAATTCCCATTCATTGAAGTGGATGAAATTTAGTCCATGAATGACCTCTCCCACCTATATATACTAAATGAACTAAATATTTGGGTATGTATCTCTCAAGTTTATTAGGAAATGACATTATCAATGGATGAGTAATTTGACCATTTGAAATTGGCATTCTCTTCCTAGATATATATAATTTAGGGATACCTTTTCTAAAAAAATATTCCCATATTATATTCATGGTTTGGGTTGTAATTATAAATCCATTCCATGTGGTTTTATACCCATCTCATAACCATGTTATTATATTTGGTGTCTTTCCCATATCATAATCATGATATTCATGGTGGGTTAGCAAAAGGTGTGAATATGCATTCAAATTGAATTCCTAAGTAATTTTTTGGGATTTTTTATCAATGGGTTAATTAATATACATAAGTGATTGGCCTATAGCATTCATATTTTACCATACTTATTGTTGTGATATGGTCTCATATCTCTCATGATAACCGGTCACGTTGATTCATTTATGAAAATGGATAGAAGCACAATATCTCTATTATATACATAACATGATAAACATGTAGTAGATGTATAGTGGGGGGATTTATGCCTCTACTTAATTTATTTCACTAGAGGGATTAGTCTATTAGACCACTCAAAAAATTAATACAGGCAAATTAGATCATTTATACACCACCCACTTCCCATAGATAGATATATTGGTTAAGGTGGGGATAACATTTGACATGTCACCTTTCTATATCTATATGGGGGAGATAGAGATAAATATAGAGATAACATTTATTCACCCATTATATCACTTAACCATATATATATATATATATATATATAGAGAGAGAGAGAGAGAGAGAGAGAGAGATAGATAACATTTATATGCTCATAGTTGGGAGATATCATTTTAGTTCTATAAATTAAAATCACTTTGTTTCAATGTATTGATAGTAAGACTATTGACTTGATCACACCCATTATGACTTAGTAATAGTATTGAAATGGAATGGTTTAATCCTTTAGGGGATACTATGTATAAATTAATTACTACATGATCTTATGTGGAAATGAATCTAGTCATTTGAATATTTTTCCTTGATTGGCAATTGATCCATAGTCATCACTCAAATATGTATTACTTAAATAACCTGATCAACTCGATATCATCTTATTGTCATAGAAATAATATGAAAATATCCTTTGGGTAATCTATAATGGCCCTCCCTTATCTAGTGATCATGAATGGGTATAATCACCCTAGTACACTCTGTTCAGACCAAAAAGAACCAAAACACCATTCAAGAGTAATATGAAAAACTATCTGTTCACTAAAAAAAATGTCAAACATATGGGAAAATGCATGCATGCATTAATTCTAATCTCACGAATGCATGACCTAACCACTTTATCCCATAATTTCATAAAACAAAGTCATTTTTATCATTCCAAGCTTTCAAAGGACACTACTACTACTACTATTGCTACCACTAATGTTTGGGGTGGAGGGGAGTGATTTCAAACCCTATTTTCTTAGGATCATATTAGAATTATTCATATCACTATCTCCCTCTCCCTAGTTCATATAAAGAGAGTGGGGGTTGAGCACATAACTTATTGAAGTTGGTGATAAGGCATATCTATATCTATATATATCATTAAAAAGTTGAGAGTTTTCTAAGGCCAGTATTTAATAGTTCTTATACCAATTAGTCTATTTAGTATTAATCCGTAGAGTGATCTCATTGATACTCAATATTAGCTTAGTACCTCTTTAACCCATCTTGAACTTATTACCAAACAATAGAAGTCAAAATAACATCATTTTTGAAGGCACATCCAAAATCCTAGGCCTGTCTACTACTATGCATGCCAAGTCATCATATCTTAAAATCAACTTCAATAACCAAAGTAAACATTGGTCTCTGCCAAACAATGTTGTAAACTTGTCTCATATATTCAATATTTTTCTATTCCAAATTTTTATTTATCACCTTTAAAATAATCTCGATTGATAAAATTACTTTGAGAATTTTTATGGCCAAATGCAGATCCAAATTTCATATGTTTCCAAAAGGATAAGATCAACCAATATGGATAATAGTGGTAGTAGGATTTGTCCCTATGGGACAATCATGTCCCTTATTCATCTAATAATATATTTAACCTTTTTTATTAATATAAAGTCACACTCAAGTCACATATTATACCACTTGGAAATTTCAATACATAGGCATATTTACACTAGCACACACTGAGTAAAAGTTCACTTTTCTTCCCAAGTCTAATTATGATCACTAAAAATAGTCCTCAACCAAGTAAATATATTGTTTTATCCATACCCAAATAAAATAATGATTAGGTATTAAATCCATTTCTTGATGCATTCATATATTAAATTTAGAACAACTACACAAAACACACTAAGTTCCTAGAGATCTATGTGTGCTTGATTCCCTTATTGGAGTATTGGATATTTAGGGAATGTTTATTCATTTTGGAGGTGATTGGGGTGAAGTTATACAATTACACTCCACCTTTCTCTATTTTTAATTTTTTAATAATTCCATGTCCCATTAGGGTTAAACCTTGAGTAATCTATTTCTGAGTCTTTCACACATTTCTAAAGGTTAAATATGTGCATATTGACATAATCCTAGATTTATCAATTGATCATGAGAATACATACCTAATAAAAACATTCACAAAGAAATCAAATAGGAAATATCTAACCCCTAAACACAAGTGAAATAACCTAATGTAACTTTGGAGTTAATAAGTCACATATGAATTCCTCATGTAACCAATTACTTGATTCATTACACGATGACTCAATTAGGGTATCTTGAGCCTACTAAATAAAAAATAAAAAACCTACTATAAATTCAAAATTGATATTCCATGTTTAAGCATATTAGTAACCAATCACTCTTTTCATTACATTGTGATCTAAAATAAGGCATATCAAGAACCCTAAACATAATAATGATAACCTAATGGGAATTTAGACTTTATATGACCTATTTAAATTCCTCATGTAATTAATTAGTTGTATAGTGTGATTAAACATGGTTTATAAATACCCATAAACATAAATTGACATATTTATGTAAAATTGGACTCAATATGCCCTATTAGAGTGACCCATGTATCCAATTACTTGATTGTTTACATGGTGCATCGAAAAAGGGCATATTGAGACCTTATACTCAAATGAGATAACATTGTCCAAATTTTGACTTGATACATTCCCTATTTGATTTCCCTATGTACCTAGTCACTTTATTGGTTACACATAACACTTAAATAGGGTATATCATTCCCATAAACACAAATGTGATCAAATAATGTAAATTCAGACTTGATATGCCCTATTTGAGTTAATCATAACCAATCACTTGATTATATTCATAAATAACTCAAATAGGTCATATCAAACCCTAAATAAAAATGTGATTGACTTTAATGTAAATTTATAGTTGGTATGCCCTATTTTAATGCCACGTGTAACAAATCACTTCAGACTCAATATGCCATATTTGAGTTCCTCATGCAACCAATCAATTGATTAGTTCCACAAGTATTTTAAATAGGGTATATCAATCCCCATAAATATAAATGGGATAACTTAATGTAAATTCATAATTTACATTCCTTATTTGAGTTACTCATACAACTAATCACTTGATTTATTGCATGTGTCACTCAAATAGGTCATATTGAGCCCATTAAACACAAATATAACAAACCAATGTATATTTGGACTTTATATACCCTATTTTAATTCCCCGTGAATTAAATTTATTTACTAGTTACACATGACACTCAAATAGGTCATAATAAGCCTCCTAAACAAAAATGCGACAACTAATATAAATTCAGACTTGATAATACTATTGAAACTACTATTGAGCATGTTAAAAGAGAGAGTTTGAATGTGTCATGGTTGAATGATATTTTGGATGTATGGATCTACCTCATGTTGATTTTGAGTGTCACCAATATTAATTTTTTGATGGAGTTATTATGGGCAGGCTAAAATAGATCTGAATAACAATCCTTCCTTCTCTTGTTAACGTTGTATTTTTACAAGTATATAAAAGAAACATTTAATGATAAAAATGATTAAAACCATGGGGATTAATATTTTATGCATAGGGGACAACCTTTCACTTAGATATAATCTTTGAGGTTATTAAGTCTCCACGTTGTGAATTTTGTATAATTTAAACCAACATGAGTCAAATTTTGTTTACTTGTAATAAATAAAAGTTATATTAAATTACAATGAATGGGATAAAATTAAAAAGATGGAAAATGTTACAACAAGACTAGGAACACACATTAACATAATCAAGAGGGGAAACACTTCCTTTAATTTACCTAGTCTACTAAAGATGTGAATATAATGCATATGAGAAAGGATAGATACTCAAGCATGTTACATATCACTATGTTTTTGTATATCATCAACCTAAATATGGATGCATATGTTACATATTTATGAACAAAATATAAGAAAATAATTGAAATTATTGAAATTTACAAAAAGAATAGAACTACAAGTCTATTCATCTTGTTCCCACAAAATGGTTGAGATTATTTCAAGTGTGTGAAAGTTAAATTATTTATTTGGATGGTTAATATAATGGATTTCTTAATGAATCACTAAATTAATAATTATCATCTAGAAAGCCACATGGATTCAATGTTAAAAAATATCCATGCAAGGTGCATGAGATGTAACATGGGCTCTGTTAGGTGCAAGAGGTTCTATGCAAAAGTGATGTGCTTCATGGAAATGCAGTGGTGTGTGCAATTTTTTATAGGTGTAAGATTATCTGATGAATTTCCATGAGACTTGTCTATTCATGAAATGAATGCAGTGAGAAATATTCCAAGATGAGTTATGTACAAAGCACCACCACTAGATTTAGTAAATATTCAATGTTGCCTCTAAATACATCCTCACTTCACCCATTATGACATGTAAATTTCATATAATAAATACACCTCAATTATGTGCCATAATTAAACCTAAATTTAGATGCAAGGTCATCATAATATCACCTACTAAAGTTGTGAGTTATAAATACACCCTAGTGTCATTATATAGAGACTCTTCCCTTATGTGACTTGAAATCTGAAGTAAGGGTTATAATTTTTTAAAATTAAAATCCTATGTGACTTTAATATGAGTTAAAGGTGACTTTAAAAGGTTTAATTTATATAATTTATAGTCAAAATTACTCATTGGGATCTCTTCTCTGGTAGAGATTCTATCTATCTTGGGTTCGATGGGGATGTCGATCACTTCATCACCCATGTATAATAATTTTTATATGGTGTTGGGGGGTTGAAAAAAATAAATATGTTAATTCATGTTTCAATATTCTCTCAACTTTCACTATCTCTAAGAAATGTGAGGCTTGTAAAATTACTTTTTGGTACACCTAAAACTTCTAAAAATGTCATAAGTTAATTTATAAGGTCTAAACCCATTCAAAACGACCTTTGGTTTACCCAAAAGATATGTCAAGTGTAAAATTTACACCTAGATAGCCTTCTATTCAATTTTAAATTCTTAAAATGACTAAAAACTGACGAGATTAAAATTGAAAAAATTATTTTCCAAACAATAACTCCTATAGTGCTAGAATTTATTTTAGAAGATCCAGAGTGACCCTAATTTATCACATTTAGCTTAAAACAAATTTAAAATATAAACTAATATTATTTTTAAATGTTTATTTTACTATATATACATTACATATCACAAACAAAATAAACACAACAAAAACAACAAAACAAACATAAAGCACATGTAAAAATAAAGAGCATACATTGTACTATAAAATTCGTACACTCTTTATCAATGGGTGTACACTCTTTTTACTGAAAAGGGCATACACCCTTTGCTAAAGGAAATGTTCCATTTAGTCTTGGTATTTCAATCCTATTGAAATTTAGGCTTAGGTATTTTTTTCAAAGGGTGTTCTCCTTTTATTTAAGTCATAAATGAAAATTTGAATAAGGGCACTTTTTTTTGTGCCCCACCTGCCTCCCCCTCCCCAACTTTATGTATCTACCCAAGTAATAAATGGAGGATTTATAGGTTAAATTCTTATTCTTTGAGGTATATTATTTCTCAAATGTCTTTTAAGATCAATATGAGAAGTCAAACCGTAAATGTACACATAGTATTTGGAGTCCATAACTAAGGATGCCTAGGTCTTTATTTTTCCTTATTCTTTGAGGTATATTCTTTCTCAAATGTCTTTTAAGATAAATAGGAGAATTCAAACCTAAAATGTACACATAGTATTTGGAGTCCATAACTAAGGATACCTAGGTCTTCATCATACAACATATTTTACAAAGTTCCACTTGAGTCAAGGGGTATGTTGATATGTTGATGAGTCACCCCAAAATTAAGTATCTTTTCCTCTATTATATTTCATTTTTATCTAATAGATAGATCTAATTTGGTTATTTTTATAGTAAATTCATATTTTTTGTCCTTGATTTAGTAATCCTTATACCAATTAGTATAGCTAGAGGGTTCTTAATATTTCTATTTATCACCTTATGTTTCATATATTGCCCATTGGTTGACCATTGTGGCACTTTCTTTCTTATTATTTTAGTATGTCATAACTATCTTGGATCCAAGTTACCCTTGTTTGTCAGTTCCTTGCATGTAGTATCCTTATTATATCCTTGATTCACCTCTTTGTTACCATTACTATGTCAATTGATTTAATTTGGGATTAATAAAATACATACCCCATATCTTAGGCATAAAATTTTCAACCCTATAACCTTGTTATTGAGTGTGTATTTCCATATACTAAATCTACACCCAACTCGAGCACCATTGCTTTACTATCCGAGTATATGCAGGCTCTATTGTTATGACATTTATTTGTATCCTAGTCTATAAAGTGAAAGAGGATTGTTATTGGTAATTATAGACAACACATAAATTCTTTTGAACCCAACATGAATCCTATCTCACTTCTAGTTGTATTGTCTTCACATTTCCATTAATTTCCAATTTGTCAAATGTTCCTTGTTTTCTAGATTTTTCAATTATTTTTCAAGGATGTCTCTTTATAAGATATTTTTAGTGAAATTGAACCCATTAATATTTTTCATGGGTCACTTATTTTGAACTTATATTACCACCACTAAAGGAAACTTCTCATGGTTCAATTATTCCACTCCATTGCCCATAGCCAAATATCCTCAAGATTATCTTCCCACTTATGATGATCCTTATGAGAATCCCAAAGATGAAACCTATAGTGGGACCAAAGATCCTCAATAAATTATTCCCACTTCTGATGACCCCTATGAATATCCCTTGAGTATGGCCAAAGATCCAAACATTGTAGTGGATCTTCTATTTCTAATTATCCCACTTTGACAATTATAACATGTCTGAAAATCAATATCATGATTTTCTATCTATAATGATGACTCTTATGACAAACACCATAACATGATATCAAATATTCCAATTTATGATGACCCTCCAATTTATGAATATGCTATAATGATAGAGGATCTATTTTATTATACTTCTAATATGGTTGAAAAGCAATATCTAGATTTCACCATCTACAATGATGATTATTAAGATGAAGGTGAAGACACTATAATGATAGAAGATATTCCCATTGATGAAAATTATATCATTGATTAAAACACCCATGATTATTTTATTATCTCACTTATGATTTATAGTTATTTTCTCATCTAGCATCCTAATGAACCTTATACCTAGGGTGAAGAATAAAATCCTCCTAGTGATGATTATTATATCATGGATGAGAATACCTCTTATGATTATCCCATTTATAGCAATGCTCAATTAGATTCAAGTGATAGTGTGGATGATTTCATGTATTCACATCGATTCTCTATCCTAGCCTTCAAAAAAATCAAGGGGTTGAATAATCAAACTTCAACTCACATTCAAGCTTATCCTATACAACCAAAATTTGTCAACCCTCAACTCACAAAGAGAACATAGCTCAAATTTCTATTCAAAATAACATAATAGTTCATGTTGAATTTTATTTTATAGCTTGTAAGACTGATTATAACTATCCTATAGGTTCCATTTCATTTTTAAACTCTTTTAAATCATATAAATTGATAGATCACTTATTTCAAACAATATCAATGATGTGTTTATAGTTCTATTATACTCAGTTCATTCTAAATATATTATCCAAATTGATATCATTTAGTTATGACCAGTTATGAAAAATTGAATTAACCATGACATAAATCCTACTGATATAGTTATAAACCATAATATTATTACAAGAAACTACACTAGCTATTACCAAAATGTGTCTATGTAGTTTTTACTATTTATCTAACTACACTATGCACGACCCAAAATGTATTCATATAGTTATTCATGTTTTATCCAATTACACTATTCATGATCTAAAATGTGTTGATAAAATTCTTATTTCTTTATCCACTAACATCGATCATGACCCAAACTTTATCAATACAATTTTTCTATCCCACCCAACTAGATTGACTAAAACAAAGAATACCTCGATACATTATTTATATTCCTTCATATAAAATAATTTAGAGTAGATAAAATATATCAATCATCATCACCTTATTTCATCTAACTATAGCAGCCTATTTGATATAGTAAAAATTATCTTACACCTACTCAACTGTATCGACCAATCAACCTAATTTTTTTAAAAATACTTTATCATCCAAGTTGATACCATATAACATAATTTAATCGCACCTCCAAAATATCCTAACATTTACCTAGATGCTAAATTCCATAATGTAACATAGATTTACATAGAATTCAATATCATTTCTAGGCCCATTGATCTTGAGGTTAAATCCAATACACCTACATCCTGCAAGTTTGGGGATCTTGCAATGTCTATCCTCTTATTATCATGTATATTGGAGCATATTACAAAGTCCACCTTTTTCTTCCTACACATGGTGGGACATTTTTTTATCTATACCCTTTTCTTGTTTCATCCTTTGGGACATCTCATGTTTTCCATCCTTCCCTTTATGCATAATTTAAGGGCATATTACGATGCCCATCCTCATTATATCTCATTGATATCTCATCCCTACCATGAGACAAAAATCAATAACCTTTCACACCTTATAGACAAACATATTCGACTTCAAGGAACATTTATAGAAAAATATACTTGTATTTCACATGTTTTTATTTGATGTTACATTCTCTTTAGCATATTTTTTGTTTGGTTTTATGATCCCTTAAATTTTCCATACTTGGATTTATTTACATAAATTTTTAATTTTTCATGATCATCTATACAGTCATCCTTATTTTCCCTTGTGGATATTTGGTAGCACCTTTTGGGTTTTTAATACTCAATTGCCTTCCTTCTGAGGTACCATGATATTTTATTTTAGAGATTTATTATACTTATAGTCATCCTTACTTTCCTCTATGGATCTTTGGTAGTATCCATTTCTTTCCTTGTTGGATGCCTTGGTATTTTACTTTCATATATGTTTCTTATTTAATAATTATTTCCTTTGAGATTATTTGGTAGATATTATCATCCTTTCACCTTTTTGGATTTTTGACATTTTTTATATGCTTCATATCTTTATTTTTTCATGCTTCATAGATTTACCTTTTCATTCTTCATAACTTTATCTTTTTTATGATTTATAGCTTTATCCTTCACCTTTTAGATTTTTAGTTTTTGAGTTTCATGGTAGGACCTTGGGGGATACAATTAGGACTTCCTCACAAATACAAATCATTATTCACTTTTATTCATAGTCTTTTTATGCTTCTAAACTTAGTTATGTGTCTCTTTAGGAAGACAAGGTAATGGTTCAGAGTGGTGTTTTCTCACTCACCATCAATTATATTATCTTGTGATAAAAATATGTAAATCTATATGTTCTAACCCACCTTTTACCCTCTCTTATGATGATGTATTAACCATCTATTGATGCTTAGAATTGCGCTATTTCCAACACCAACAATGGGAAGTTTCAAGAATGTCGGACTTGCGACCTGAAACGACCTCTAGATTTTAAAGAAGCTAGCTCTTCTTTATCTCAAAATTATTTTGGGGAAAAAGGATAGAAATTAAATAGAAACACAAATGCAATGAAAGAAAATATAACTATGGTGATGCACCTAAATTTAATTAGACCCTTAATTCTAAGCACAATGAAGCTATCTTTAGGATTCAATTACATTAAAGAGAAAACAAGGCATGATCAATGTAAAATATGAAAATAGATAGGATCAAAGGCTCATAAATTAGATGATTTTGCAATAACATATAAAATACTAACAAAGGCACATAACTCAGTGTTCTTATTAATTTTCCAATCACATAGAAGGCACAAAAACATGCATAGTTATACAGACTTTCTAACTCAAGAAAATAGAACAAAGGCAAATGATATTACTGGCTACAAGAAGAAAGTCTAAAAATTCTTGATAACAATCTCTCATAAAAAATTCTCTCTATCTTATGATCTTGACGATGATCCCTGCACCCAAATTTATAGCATCAGACTAGTTGTAGATCTCCCGCACATTCCCTTCCCAATGGTCTAACTAAACTCTATCTAAACTAGAAGTGTTTAAAAAAATATATTTCTTAGATCTAAAATGTTTATTCTCCTTGCACGATCAAATCCCAATGGCCTAATCAAACTTGGAACTAACTAGAAGTCTTCATGCATGATCATTAGCTGAAGTAGATACACAAGACGCTTTCCACTATGAAACGGATGAGGACACTTGGTAGCATGTACTTACTTTACTTGAAAACCTTCTCATTATTCAAGAGGCACTAAAAAATGACACTTGGTAGCTTCCGTGGCATTTACAGAATACACTCAGCACTTTCTACGTAACTTATACTCTTTACTATGTCTTTGTATCAGGGTGTTCTGTCTTTGACATTTGTCATAATTCACTACTTTAAAACTTTAACAACTTACAAAAAATGGGACCCACAATGCTTTTTGCCTGAACAGCTTCAAAAGGGGAATGGGGACAAGTGGCACTTTTCACATATTTTTAACAATGGACACGTGGTGGTCTCCACTTTCTTTAGCTATACTACAAAAACATTCAAGACACATTTCAGATTCACACAGACAATGACACTTGGTGGCTTCCGCTTACTTTAGAAACAAAACCCAGGGCCCACCATAGTCTTTACTCAATCAATGAAACAAAATGAAGAATCTACAAATGTCAACACTTGGCAACTTCTAGTGCTTTTAGCTAGGGGCACATAGCATCTTTCGTTGTTTTTATAATAACATATTGAAACTTTCTATAGTTTTCACTTGACCCTAAGAAAAGCTTATTAAAATAAGATTTTGAAATGCAGATGCCGACACTTGTTGCGCTCTACTGAGTTATTACAAGACACGTGGCATGTTCTGATGCTTTTTAGAAACAAAGTAAAATGTGTCCTAGATGATGACACTTGTCATGTTCTATGCAACTTTGATACTTAGACAAAATTTAGGAAAAAATGAAACTCACGCTTGCATTGTGTGTCAAAACTTCACTGCCTCGAAACTAAAATTTGCAAGGACAGAACATGGAACACACAACTAAAACTTAAAAATAAAATGTAGAGTATTTTACTCTACAGTTCTTGGTGACCCTAAGGACTTTTGAGCCTACTCAAAAAATAATCCACAAACTCTCACATGATCAAATGTGGCAAAAAATTACAACTTCAGTAAGGCCATCTGATAAATAAACCACTCAGCATCTGATAATCCCTGCTTATTTTTCAATTCATGGAAGGCTAGATCAAGTTTGATGATATCCTTGTGTGAAAAACTCTAAAAAATATGAACTATAGCCTTCAATTGGAATTCAAGCTAGGACATGGGAATCAAAATAGCTTCCACTTTTGGCAATGATGAATCATCCATTAAACCCTAGAAAATTGACTGATCATTTTTCCTGGCTAACAACAAAGGTTTAATCTCATCAACCATCAAGACAATGTTGCTATCAAGAAAAGGGGAGGGAAGGCCCAATTTCACCAAATCTTCAATATGTTGCTTCATGTCTTTGATTCCCTCTTTCACCACATCTAGAAGCTCTTCACATTTAATTTTTGTGGAGTTGCAAATGAGAACTTTATTCACCTTTTTAGCATCAATCATTCTATCACCAATCCCTGCTACTGATAGCATTCCATCAGTTATGTCATATAGATTTTGTAGCAGCGTTTGAGAATCAAAAACTCTCAAAGAGATAGTGGTTAGAGTGGCTTCCGCTAAAGTCTTTACCTTTTTGTACATTTAGTAGAAAGGTTAGAGAGGGTCTGATTTGAATAATCTCCTCAGAGATTCTTTTCCATATTGATACATAAAGCTCCTTAAACAGATTCAAAACTCCTTCATTATTTGGCCTATTAGCCAACTCAAGTGTCAATTGTTCTATTATTATTTTCTCAGCTTGAAGTTGGGCCTATATGGCAGCGGTATTATCCTACTCATTCAACAACTTCTATTGAAGTTGAGTGACTTGTTGCAAGCTTTCCTCACATTTTTCCTATAATGTTGCCTTTTCCCTCCTTAGGGTTTTCACTGTAGCTTTCTCCTGTGTCAGCTCCTCTTTCAAAGAATCATTTTGGGCCTGAATAGCCTGGTGAGTCTGAAAAGAAATAGTATCTTGCAACTATTTATTAAGACTCTCTATTTCATTATTCTTAGTTTTGATCTCTGTAGTCAGACTGCTACAATTTGCTTTCTCCTAAGCTAAATCAGCCTCTATCTTTTGTAGCTTTTTTGATACTTTCAAATAATCATTTACTACTACAAAAGTGGATTCATTTATCAGCTCAACCCTATCTTGTGGTCTGAAAAGTGACATATCTATAGCCACTACATTCATTATATAATCTTCGGGTTGTATCTGCTCATTTGGCTTGACTACATTAGGTGACAAATGGGTCACCATTAGTTATTATTGGATTGGGTCAAATTTTGACCTTATATGTGGTGTAGCCAGAGCTTTATTATTTTTCATCCTCTTTTTCTCCATCCAGGCTTCTCTAGCCTTCTTAACAGTATCTACCTGAGTTTGGAAGGTAGAAGGAGAGGCAATATGCCCACCTGCAAAAGGATAACCCTATGGCAAGACATAGGGAATATCCAAATGTTGGCTTCTGCTTACTTTAGAAACAAAACCCAAGTCCCACCATAGTCTTTACTCAATCAATGAAACAAAATGAAGAAATTACAAATGTCAACACTTAGTGGCTTCCATTGCTTTTAGCTAGGGGCACATGGCAGCTTCTATTGTTTTTATAAAAACATATTGAAACCTTCCGTAGTTTCCACTTGGCACCTTCCACTTGACCCTAAGACAAGCTTATTAAAATAAGCTTTTGAAATGCATAAGAAACATGGAATGTGAATGCCGACACTTGTCATGCTCCGCTAAGTTACTACGAGACACATGGCACGTTCTGATGCTTTTTAGAAACAAAGTAAAATATGTCCTAGATGATGACACTTGGCATGTTCTATGCAACTTTGATACTTAGACAAAATTTAGGCAAAAATGAAACTTATCAGAGGATTCACCAAGGTCTGAATAATGAGGATGCATGAGTCATGGTTGCACAAGATGAAGCAAGTGAATACCACAAAATGCTAAAGTAAATGAAATCAAACAAGAGACAATTACATAGACAATTTGGAGAAAAGTCAATATTCCATTAACATAAGATGGCCAAAGTGAAGAATACATATAGGAGAGCACGTAAGTAACTCCTCCATAAAATGTGGTCAAAGCACCCCCAAAAATAGACTATAACTCCTCCATGAAAGGTGGTGATAAGGTGCTAAGAACAGAGAAGTAACTCCCATACCTGAAATAGCTGGTCAAAGGAGTTACTTATGACATTATTATGACACCTATGACACATCTATGACATACATCTCCACATAAGCTAGCCTATCCCACAAATGTAGTAAAACTCCATGTATGCACAAATATATAATTTTCCTAATTAAATAATAGGGAAAAATAAAAACCTACACTAACACCCCCCCCCCCCCCCCCCAAGCGCAACTTAGGTGGTCAGTGTGGAAATATAAAATGGGTCCTGACAACTAGGCCTAATGAGATACCCATGTAAAAATACAATCTCCCATAGGATAGAGAAAAGGAGAAAACCCGTAGGAAAAAACTCCCCCCCCCCACAAAAGAGACATAAAATAAATGAAGAGGCTAGTGGGCCCCCCCCGAAGATGATGCTGCTGTAGATGTGGACCACACCCCAAGAAGAGCTCGTAAATGAATGAACTTGCTCTTAGTGAAAATTTTGGTAAAGATGTCTACAACCTGCTCCGAAGACTAGCAAAATATCAAGTTAATAACCTGACTATGAATAATCTCCTGAATGAAATGCTTGTGAATCTCTATGTGCTTGGTCCACTGGTGCTAAACTAGATTCTTGCAAATCTGAATGGTACTCTAGTTATCACAATAAATGATGGTGGGCTGCCTGATAGGAATGCCAAACTCAGAAAGTATCACCTGAAGCCAAATTGATCCAAAATTCAAAAGCTTTGGCTGAAATAATTCAAAATAAATAAGAATAACACAATTCAAATAATGCTATCTTTGAAAAGAGATGTTTTATTTATCAAAATTGCAGACCCAAACATATGCTTATCTCTGAGAAGAGATGTCTGATTTCCATTTCAGGTTACATCTTCATTTATACATGTTTTGAAGGTGTGGGGAGGATGTGGAAGGTCACCAATCTCGAGGGAGATGAATTGGTTTGACTTCCATGATTTACAACAATACAGAATTCGAGGAATTACTATTTTTAGAAACTTACTATTTTTAGATTAGACTAATAAAATTCATATTTGGGACACTTCTGTTGGGTTTTAGGGGATCAAACTTCATTTATCAGAGCTCAATTCCATCTCACGACATTCCCCTCATTATTAGCTTTCCAACGGTTCAAACGGCAAGTCAATTGGAGCTACGGTGCAAAAGTTATGGCTCCCGGAAGTTCTGCCATCAAATGGGGTGGACCCATCACCCAAATTGTTATCCGAATTATTGTCCAGATCACAAATAGCCTCAGTAGCTGAATTAACAACTCCCTTGTACTCTACCTCTATGGATGATATAGCAATAGCATTTTGCTTCTTGCTAGACCAACTGATAAGACCAGAACTTAGAGAGAAACTGTAACCAGAATTGGACTTGTGAGTCTGTGAATCACCAGCCCAATCTAAATTTGTATATCTAACCAAGTCAACCTCTATGCCAAATCTATAATGAATCCCATATCTATGTGAACCCTATATGTAATGAAATATCCTCTTAGTTGCTTTCTAATGCAGCTCATGAGGTTCTTGCATAAATCTGGAGATGAGTCCCACTACATATGATATGTCAGGCCTGGTGTGAGTCAAGTAGATGAGACTGCCAATAAGTTGTCGATACCGAGTGGAATAAACCAATGGTGAAGAATATTCATCCTCAAGCTTGACTCTTGATAGAAAGGGCGTCAGAGATGGCTTGCAATCAACCATGTAAAACTGAGCTAATAAGTCAAGAGTATACTTAGGTTGTGTAAGAGAAATCCTTGAATCTGACTGTGAGATCTCGATGCCAAGGAAGTAGTGCAACAAACCCAAGTCTATCATGTCAAATCTATCTTGGAGAGATGCCTTCACCACTTTAATATCCTATGAATAACTCTCGGTGATAAAAAGGTCATCAACATAAAGAACCAAAATCAAGAGTGAGTCATCATGCCATAAAAAGTAGACATTAAGATAAGAATGGCACCTAGTGAAACCCGCTATGAGAAGGAAAAAATCCATCTTGGTGTACCATGCCTAAGGGGCTTGTTTGAGGCCATAGATATATTTCCTAAGTCTACATACTAAGGAAGAATCCTAAACAAATCTTTGCGGCTGCTCCATGTAGTCTCCTCCTCTAGGTCTTCATGAAGAAAGGCACTCTTTACATCCATCTAGTGCACATCCCAACCATGTGCTAAGGCAATAGCTACGGTGATTTGGATAGGAGTAATCTTTACAATGGGTGCAAAGGTCTCTAAGTAGTCAATGGCTGCCACCTATGAGAAACCCTTGGTAGCTAATTGTGCCTTGTACTTATCAACCCACCCATCTGCTGCAAACTTGGTCTGATATATCCACCTACATCGAACCATCTTCCTTCCCTTAGAAAGTGAAGTCAAATCCCAAGTGTGATTTTTGATTAAGGAAGAATAGTCTTCCTCCATAGCACTATCCCACTCAGGTACCCTCGATGCCTCTAAAAAAGTATGTGGATCTAAAACTGAAGCAAAGAAGGCATGTGGATCTCTCTAAAAATCCCCCCTAGTTTGTCTGTCATCTGTAGGATCTCCTGCCCACTTGCCAGCACTCTCAAGTGTCTATCTGGCCCAAAGTGGCCCAAAAGTGGGTGAGTTAGGTTCTAAATCCTCATCCTCTAACTAAATAGATGTGGATGACTCTTCATCACTGTCCTCACTGTCTGAACTCAAAGAAGAAGAAGATGTCTCTGGCTCAAGAACCTATTGTGGCTGATCTGAATCTGATGAGGAATCATCATGAAGAAGTAGATCCGATGAGGGAGAAGAAGTGCCAAGTGTTGAGTTTTTAGGACTCTCTTGATGCAAGGCTTTGACTGGCGTTCCATAGATTTGCATTTCTTCTTCGATATGCGGGCCATGGAGGGGGATCTAAAAACCTTAAGGTGCTCAACATCAGGTTTCCTTTTATGCCAAGCTTCAAAGGGTGTTATCCTTTTAAAGCTTTGTGAGGAACCTTATTTTTAATGTAGCAAGCAAAATTGATGGCTTCGGCCCAGTACTATGGTGCTAGGGATTTGGAGTGAATCATACATCTACCCATCTCTTTCAAGAACCTATTTTTGCATTCTACAACCCCATTCTATGAAGGATTGTAAGTGACTGTGTGATGCAAATCAATCTTTTTTGTGATGAAAAATTACTCAAACATGTTGCTGACATACTCCTCTCTATTATCAATTTGAAGAACCTTGATGGATTTCTCACTCTATTTCTCAACAAGAGCCTTGAAGTCTAAAATTTTTTCAAACACTTCAGACTTTTGTTTGAGAAAATATATCCAAGTGTACCTAGAGAAATCATCAATGAAATTGAGGATGTACTTGGCCCTTGTGGAAAATGGTTTGGGAAAGGGTCCCGATACATCACTGTGAACTAACTCCAAAGGTTTTGAAGCCCTCCAAGCTTTGCCTTTGTCGAATTTTTCTTTGGGATGCTTCCCAAGGGAGCACCCCTCTCAAAGTCCTTTTGATAATTAGACACGAGGCAAGCCAATGACCATGTCATGTTTGAAAAGTTGCTCAAGGTAGCGGTAGTTAAGGTGGCCAAACCACTCATGCCATAATTTGCTAACTCCATCTGAATGAGTCAGCAATGTTGTTAGAGAAGAATCAAGTGCAAAATGTGAGGTGTATAACCTTACATGGTGATCTACCCTACCCACTGCCACTGTAGTATCACTATGCAACTCCCTGATAGCCACTAAATCTAGTGAAAACTCAACTCTCATGCCCTAACCAATGTGAGTGATTTGGTACACTGATAAGAGATTGGTTGAAAGAGAAGGAACACTTAGAATATTATTGAATGTTCCTCCTTCCATTTCAACTGACCCTCTCCCTACAACGGAAATTGATGTGTCATCACCCAAACTAATTGAAGTCATGCTACAAGGATCTAAAAATGAAAACTCAACTAGGGAAGAGCCCATGTGGTGAGAAGCACCTAATTTAATGACCCATGAAGATGTAGAAGCTATTGTAGCTACAAGGTCCTTACCCTTGCCTTTTGCCTTAGTAGAATCTTGGGTAGATGAATTCTGCTTGATGGACTCAGGAACACCTATGTTGTACTTTTCTAGAAGATGAGTTAGGTGATATATTTGTTTTTTTATGCATTTGTGTTCATCATGCCCTATCTTTTTACAATAGGCACACTTAACCTTCTCTTTCTTAGGTTTAGCATTGGAGGAGGAAGACTCAGTGTTGTTTTTGGCAGGATTGTTGTTTTTTTTCTTCTTCTCCTGGTCCTTATTCTTTTTCTTCTTCTCCTTTGTTGAAGTCTTATCCTTACCATTTATAGCTATCAAATCTTGGGGTTGAGCAGACTTCATTGTGCCCATTTGGATTAGTTTATCTTGCTCCCTAGTCAAGTTGGCAATGAATGAATCCAAAGAAGGCATTTTCCATGTAGCGCCAAGGGCACTTTTTGTGGCATGGAAAGTGGAGACAAAGACTAAATAACTTGGACCTAACTTTGTGAGAATAGAAAGGATGAATTGATCATCTTTCTTCTCTATCCCACATTCTTTTAATTGCAATCTAAGGGCCTTAAACTTAGTGAAGAAGTCCTATAGGGAGTCAGAGTTGCTAGGACTTAGACTTATGAGTTCATTTTTGAGCTCATGACCTCTCATCTCATCAAGCTTCCCAAATAAGGTTTCTAGGGTGTCCCATATGTCTTTGGGAGTCTTGGAGGTTTCTAAATGGAAGAGAAGTTCTAGAGACATGGACAAGATCAGTAATCCATAGGCTTCATCACTACAGTTGTACCACTTGACCTTTTCAGCATCAATGCTGGGTTCTACTTCAATACCCATGGTGATCCTATACAACCTTTTAATTATAAGAATGATTGAAATTTTAACCTTCCATTTATGATAGTTGAATGGTGTTAGGATTTTAAGTTGAAAAGAATCTATTTTAAGCTGAATTTAGGTGAAGTTGTGTTGATTGCAAGTTGTGAAATTATGTAGAAAGGAGAATGAAAGAAAAGATTTCAAGTGATAAAAATAAATCACACCCCCAAAAATATGAAAGTGCATGCTCAAAAAATGTCAGGCTCAGATGAGAATGCATCTTAGAGCAATTAGTGCAAGACTTTAAGCAAACATGACGTCAGACTTAGCCGAAAATGCATCCTGGGAGACTAAAATTTTAGGCACTTTATAAACTAGTGCATTTTTAACAAATAACAAGCCTACACTATGGATAATTTAAATACAAACACTTTTGCAAAAAATGGCACCCATATTTGAGCTACCATTTGCAAGATATTAAAGATTTAATTTCCCATAAACTAGTATTTTTGCAAAAAATAACACTAAAACATTAAAAAATTGCATATTTTGAGAGAGAAAGTGGCCTTCCAACCACTCATTAGACTCAAAATGGAGCGAGGAATCCAAAAGAGGTCTTTGTGAGGGGGAATTGGCCTCCTACCAACCCAGGCCTCACCCTTCGTCTTCGACAATCGAATATACAAGCTTTAAAAAAACTCAAATAGTGCTCAATCAAATAACCCCCCCCCCCCCAAAAAAAAAATAAAAATAAAAAATGATTTGACACTTTATATTAGTGCGTTTACAACTGCCACTAGCAAGAAATACTAAGTGTTCTTGATTTCAATGCATTACAAAACCCTCATGAAGAGCATATGCTGAAAATACAATTTTGGCATAATATATAGAGAAATAAATAGTACCACTATGATCTACTCAAAAAATCATGCACTTTCAAAAAAAGAATCATCTTGATACGAGGTCTTATGTGAAAGTTATGATCCTCCGAAGTTCCCAAAATGAGAACTGTGCAATGTCACGACTGAAAATCTGATATTTTTGAAAAATCTTAGCATCAAAATCAAAAAATGTCTACATTAGTGCATATAGCATGAAAAAATAGCTAAAATCAAAAAACAATCGTGGGAAAAGGAGTCCATATGAGCAAGAACGGAGCATTTGAAAACTAACTTCAAAATTGCAACTGCCAACGGAGAGGGGTCATGTTGTAGCTTTATGAGCATGTTTTTACAAAGTATATAGATTGTATGCAAAAACTAAAAGATATCTAGATGGTTTTTTTGGGCTGTGAACAAAACCCAGAAGGCATTTTTCTTGCTGATGTACAAAAGATGTAAATCTAGTGTAAAACAGATGCCTTTAGCTGGAAAAAATGACCCCATAAACCAAAAAATGGCATGCAAAGGTAGAATCAGCTACCAAGAGATTTCAAAGGCATGTGACAACCTACAATTTTGATTAAAACACAAAATATGCAAGCTGATTGACAGAAACAAGATTATTAGATCTTGCAAAATCTCGTCTGCATGTATATCGAGAGACCAAACAAGCCATGGAAGGAACAAGAGCACGAAGAACTAGAAATATCTCCCAAAAATTTTCAAATTTCGTAAAAAAAATGCCTTAACAAAGCTCTAGATTTTAATGAAAGCAATAACAAAATAGACAACCAATTACCGGGGTGGCTTTGATACCATATCGGAGGATTCGCCAAGGTCCGAATAACAAGAAAGCACGAGTCATGGTTACATGGGATGAAGCAAGTGAATACTACAAAATGCTAAAATAAATGAAATCAAACAAGAGATAATTACATAGACAATTTGGAGAAAAGCCAATATTCCATTAACATAAGATGGCCAAAGTGAAGAATACATATAGGAGAGCATGTAAGTAACTCCTCCACAAAAGTTGGTCAAAGCACCCCAAGAATAGACTGTAACTCCTCCATGAAAGGTGGTGACAAGGTGCTAAGAATAGAGAAGTAAATCCCATATCTGTAATAGCCGGTCAAAGGAGTTACTTATGACATTCTTATGACACCTTGGACACATCTATGACACACATCTCCACATAAGCTAGCCTATCCCATGAATGTAGGAAAACTCCATGTATGCACAAATATATAATTTACCTAATTAAATAATAGGGTAAAATAAAAACCTACACTAAAAAAAACATGGAACGTGGATGCCGACACTTGTCTTGCTTCGCTGAGTTACTACGAGACACGTGGCACGTTCTGATGCTTTTTAGAAACAAAGTAAAATGTGTCCTAGATGATGATACTTGGCATGTTCTGTGCAACCTTGATACTTAAACAAAATTTAGGCAAAAATGAAACTTGCGCTTGTGCTATGTGTCAAAACTTCACTACCTCAAAACTAAAACACACAGGGACAAAACTTGGAACGCACAACTGAAAATTAAAAATAAAATGTAGAGTATTTTACTCTACAGTTATTGGCGACCCTAAGGACTTTTGAGCCTACTCAAAAAAGAATCCACAAACTCTTGCATGATCAAATGTGGCAAAAAATTACAACTTCAGTAAGGCCATTTGATAAACAAACCACTCAACATTAGATAATCCCTGCTTATTTTTCAATTCATGGAAGGCTAGATCAAGGTTGATGATATCATTGTGTGAAAAACTCTGAAAAATGTGAACTATAGCCTTCAATTGGAATTCAAGCTAGGACATGGGAATCAAAATAGCTTCCACTTTTGGCAATGATGAATCATCCATTAAACCCTGGAAAACTAATTGATCATTTTGTCTGGCTAACAACAACGGTTTAATCTCATCAACCATCAACACAGTGTTGCTATAAGGAAAAAGGGAGGGAAGGCCCAATTTCACTAGATCTTCAATAGTTGCTTCATGTCTTTGATTCCCTCTTTCACCACATCTAGAATCTCTTCACATTTAATTGTTGTGGAGTTGTAACTGAGAACTTTGTTCACCTTTTTAGCATCAATCATTCTATCACCAATCCCTGCTACTGATAACATTCCATCAATTACATCATATAACTTTTGCAGCAACAGTTGAGAATCAAAAACTCTCAAAGAGATAGTGGATAGAGTGGCTTCCACTGAAGTCTCCACCTTTTCACACAATTTTTTTGCATTTAACAGAAAGGTTAGAGAGGGTCTGATTTGAATAATCTCCTCAGAGATTCTTTTCCATATTGATACATAAAGCACCTTAAACAGATTCAAAATTCCTACATTATTTGGCCTATTAGCCAACTCAAGTGTCAATTGTTCTGTTATTTGTTTCTCAGCTTGAAGTTGGGCCTGTATGGCAGTGGTATTATTTTTCTCATTCAATAGCTTCTGTTGAAGTTGAGTGACCTGTTGCAGGCTTTCCTCACATTTTCCTATAATGTTGCCTTTTCCCTCCTTAGGGTTGTCACTGTAGCTTTCCCCTGTGTCAGCTCCTCTTTCAAAGAATCATTTTGGGCTTGAATAGCCTGGTGAGTCTAAAAATAAATAGCATCTTGCAACTATTTATTAAGACTCTCTATTTCATTATTCTTAGTTTTGATCTCTGTAGTCAGACTGCTACAGTTTGCTTTTTCCTGAGCTAAATCAGCCTCTATCTTCTGTAGCTTCTTTGATACTTTCAAATAATCATTTGCTACTACAAAAGTGGATTCATTTAATAGCTCAACCCTATCTTGTGGTCTAAAAAGTGACTTATCTATAGCCACTGCATTCATTATATAATCTTTGGGCTGCATTTGCTCATTCAGCTTGACTACATTAGGTGACAAATGGGTCACCGTTAGTTGCTACTAGATTGGGTCAAATTGTGACCTCATATGTGGTGTAGCTAGGGATTTATTATCTTTCATCCTCTTTTTCTCCATTTGGGCTTCTCTAGCCTTCTTAGCAGTATATGGTTGAGTTTGGAAGGTAGAAGGAGATGCAATATGCCCACCCACAAAAGGATAACCCTATGGCAAGCCATAAGGAATAGCCAAATGTTGGCTAGGGGAAATCTGAGGAAGTACTCTCTTTGGGATAGAGGGGGAAAATGAGGCAATGATGTGGCTTGAGTATGAATAGGTAGGGAAAATTGGGAAATGGGCACAATAGAGGTGACATGGGATATTATTTGGCCAGATGGGATTGTCACCCCTATAAAAGAAGAGAGAGACTGAGAAGAAGAAAGAGAAACAACACGTACCTGAGGAGCAACTGATGTACCCAGTGATTGGTGCTGTGAGGGTTCTACCTCCTCCTCTGAATCAAGCTGAAACCTTAGCCTCTTATGTTTCCTTGGTATTTCTTTTTCTAGCTATGCTTCCTTCTCTTAAACATTTATCACTGTTGCTAGTGGTGAATGTATAGAACTAGGAACTCCAAAGGCTGACACTGATGGAGAAGATTTGGGTGGTGAAGATACCACACTCTTTTGTTTTTCAATGGCACTGAGAGATTGGGGCCAGACAGTTACAATGATTGTAGCTGAGGTTTGTCCTGGGGTTTACAATGTATGACAGGATTCTATTCTGGCTTCTGACTCTCCACCCTATGTCTGCAAATTGCTTGTATTAGGGCTAGAGACAAGAGATAGATGACATTCATCCCACAGTTCTTCCCATTTCTCATCTAAATCTACATTACCAAAAGAGTGAGTATTCTTACAAATGTCCTGTCTATACTTCCAATAGGCTTCTATTTTCTCAAGTTTCTAGTCTTTGTTCTTTAATGCCCTTCTTAAACCAAAAGTCATTCTGATTTTAGGGTCAAAATACTTTTTCTTAACATAAAAAGTTTCCCATGGCCTGGCCTCCTCTGAGAGCAAATCTATTAATTCTACATATAAATTAGGAATATCTTCTTGAGGGTTTCTTCTATTTTCCCAAAAAGGATGGCCCTCATGCATAATTTTGGCAGTGACCTTGTTATTCTTGACCCATGTGGTTATGAAATTATTTGGGTCATATCCCCATTTATCTTCAATTATAAAGAAGCCTAGGAAAACTAACTTTCTCAGCAACACGTGCTTAGCATCTCTATCCTCTAGGGCCATGTTGTTTGTTACCCATGGAACATCATACATTTTCTTCTTCTTCTTCCCAGTGCCATATTCATTATCCACCATAGACACTTGTCGGGTGACTTCTAAGAATACTAACCTTAGGGTCAAAATATTAGATAGCAACACTAGTTCTCCATTAAAACCATGGACTCTAATAATAGTATGGTGGGATCCAAAAAAGTAATCACAAGGAATAATGCAATTTGTCATAAGGACTGAGAGACTTGGAGTCAATCTATTTTCAACCAGCTCTAGGCTTAGATGACGAAAAGTAGGGGCAACAAAAAGTTTCCAAAATTCATATGGTTCACTGGTTTTGGACAAGATATGTGTCCATGAAGACACAGGAATGGTCCTATGTAGACCGAAGCTTGGGTCATACATATTTAGATACATGTATTGGGAAAAGATGCTAGAATTTTGATACAACATGAGGTGAAATAGATAAGAAAAATACCTTAAAACCCCTTTAGATTTGAAATGGGTGAGCTGATCAACCATTGAATATGCAATCTTCTAAGTGAAATCTAGCCGATACTCTTGATACTTGTCAATAATTTTCAATCTGAAGAGAATAGCCATTTGTTCTTCATAGATAGTTATATCTTCTTTCATTCTAAAAATGAATGCCATCATGGAAAGTGCCTCTTGAATGGCCTATGTAAATTGTGCTCTTGCTATTGCCAGTATTGGCATAGTGGTATCATCTTCCCCTAATTGCAATTTTGATTTCAAAAACCTCAATTGATTATTGATGTTTGCCCATGTTTTCTGCATTTTGGCAATAGTGGGAAATGTGGTTGTCTTATCATGATACAGGGATAACATGTCCCTGATAGCCTTTGGTGTAATTTTTGCCATGAATGGACCTTGTTATATGGTATTTGAGGGTGTATAAAAAAAATCGGCGCATAGTTCAACCAAGTCAGGGCATAGATGCACACCTGGGACAATGAATTATGCTAGTTGGGAAGTCCATATCCTTAATCTGAATGTTTCGTATTGTCTAGCCTTAGCCCTCTGAATACATCTTTGCTATGCCCCTTATCTTAGAGCTTTGCTAGGCTTTTGAAAGATTGGGTCCATGATTCCATCTATAAAATCTTTCACCTTTTTTGGGTCGTTTGCATAACTAACTTCAGGGACTCTAGTCTGTGGATAGGTCTTTAAGGGTTGTGTAGGGGCCGAAACATATGATTCACTTGTGAGAAGCTTATCAATGGATTCATAAGTACCATACCCTTGTTGTGAAGACTGTGCTCCCTCCATATCTATATCTATATTTGGAAATAATGAATTGTGGTAACAAGTATGGACCTTTGCAATAAGGAAGGCACTTTCACTAAGCAGGTTGGCTATGAACTAAAAATGTAGGTAACAGGGATTTTCTAGTAGACGTAGGAATGTTTGAGACATTGTTAATCTTTAAATCTTGTTATGGGGTATGTAATGACCCATCAAGTCTCAAAAATGGCATTAAAACTATATAACCATTATCAAATCTTATTGAATTTGTGTGGGACAGCGAGTCAGACACGTCATGAAATGGTTGCGTAAGGTACTTTGGGGAATGTTGGAGATTTGAGAGAGATTTAATGTGTCGAGAGTTTCGAAAATTTTGAAACAAGCTCTAAGCTATAGCCACGTGATCAAAGAACACTTATTAAAAAAGCAAAAGTGGGGAAAAAAATAGTGAAACATAGCAACAAAGAAAAAGAAACTACCTAACTCTGATACCTTAGAGACACAACTTAACTAAAATGTTTCAGGTATATTTTCCTTCCTCTTGGATTAAAGGTAAAATGTCTGAAGTCTCCTTCATGACAAAGAGATTTATGGTGCCAGACAAGTGGCTGAATGGGATGGAATTCTGGTGACTTGCTCTTCTTGCTTTCCACCTTGATTGTCTTACATTCGAGTGGATCAGAGTCAAACGTGCTTACAACATATACATACTCTTCTTGTTCTTGAAAGCTTGTCTAATGCTAGTTCTTCATACTAGCATGTCTCATCAAGAAATCAATGGCTATTGGCTCATCACCATAATCCCTTAGATATACATCATTGATTGGTTTATCTCCTTTTGCCTCATGCTCGGGTTCCATTGCATGATCATCCTCCTTGATGACTTTAAAAATATCATCTTCAGATTCATCAACCTCTTGAAAGGATAAGCCTGAAAACTTGCAACAATTTTGCATATTTATTTGAGTCTTAATTTTGCCTTCTCCATATCTGGCCAGCTCATATCCTCCTTGAAGAATAGTTTAACCTGCCCCAATGAATTCTAACAAGTCATTCAAAACATGATCAAGGAAGTGTCCATGCTCCTCCATATCATCTTACAAACTGAGAAGAAAGTTAGAAATTATCTCTTCCTCATCAGAGATTAAGGCAAAAGCCTATGACTTGTCCTCTTGTTCATCAAAGGGTATACCTATGGTGATTTCCTCCTCATATGCACTCATGAAATCCCCCTGACCAGCCATGAATTGAGCACACTCCTCCTCATCTGCTTCCTCCAAAAGAGGTTCCTCTTTGAGAAAGGATGAAGTGGAGAGTTGATAGTTATACATGTGTGGGAGATAAGGCAATCCTTGAGCTAGAATTGAATGATTCTCTTCTTTCCATTTGGCCAACACTTCATCTGTATTAGATGTGCTTTGATAGCTCCCCTAGAGGGGTGTAGATGGGGTGTGTTCAAATGTAGGATCTTCTGCTTGATCATCACCATAAGTAAGAGTAGACTCAACCTTTTCAAGGCTTTGAGCAAAACCTTTCTCCTCCTCCTTTCTTCCTCATGATTCCATTGTTTGCTTCCAACTCATGACCTTGGAATTAGAACTTTTCCCTTGGGAAGAGGCAACAATTTTATCTTCTTCAAGGTCCCGAGTTGGTTCATGATTTTCCCTCTTCCAACTCAGAATCTGGACATCATGTTGAGAGACCTGAGGATTGGTAGAATAGGTATCTTTTGGTGTTTCTTCCCTTAAAACATTTAGGATTCTATAATCTCCATCAAATATGACAAAGTGCCCAGACTAGTAGAATCATAATTTCTATATGGGTCACTTTGCATCATAGTCAACAACTAGTTATTTTCCTCTTCTTGGTCATGTTCAGTCTAGGCACCTAACTCTTCAACAAAGACCCTTTCTTCCTTATTTATCATAGCATGAGCTGCCTCTAATTTTGAGGTTGGTTCATTGGTGATGTGATCCTTAGTTAATGGCTCAGATAGTATTTTCATCTTTGAACCATATTTGGTTTTTAAGATGAGGTGAGACCAATCAAGTGACATATATCCTCCTATCTTGGCTGTGAAATCCTTGGATAAACATAGGCCAAATACAGGGGGTATATCTATGACTACTACATCTTGATTGACAATTATATTGGGGCAATTATATAATTGCAATGGGAGTTGTTTAATTCTCCTTATTATTTGCACTGATTTCCCATCCAGGTGCATAACTCCTCTAATAAGTGACTCATACTTTATTTTTAAATCATTTGCTATTTGCTTAGGCATTACTGTAGTACTAACCCCTAAGTCTATCATTGCATTATGCAATAGTTTCTTTCCCACTATCAAAGTCAAATATAATGGCTCTGGTTTGGATTTACTTACCTCTACTGCATTATTCAAAAGGGCTATTGTCTACAGAGGAACTGTGTCTTTGAGCTTCTCTTTATCATCAGGTCCTTCTTTGTTGCCAATATATTTAGGCACTGCTTGACCTTGCAGAGTTTCTTGTAACAATGTCTTTTGATCAAGAATAGCTAATATGTTTGATATCAACACATTTGTTGGGGTTCTCTTCAACTGATCCACCACATTCACTGGTCCTAGTGATTGGGTTCTTGGAAAATAAGGGTACCTTGCTTTTTCTTGAACTTGTCCAGGAACTACTTGGTTCTGCACTAGCTGAGGCACTTCTTATCTAGCAGCTGTGTTTTATTGACCTTGAAATGGAAGAGGCCCCATAGTCTCATTATTTGTGACTTTAGGCTATTCTATCATCCTTCTCTTTGATTTGGTGTAGTAATCTGATTGTACTACTGGCTTCTTGGAAGTGGAGGCTTCATTCAAGAATACTGACTCTTCATCTTCAACCCATGAAAACAAAGCATGTTCAGGGGATATTTCTTCTTGTTGTTGTAAGTACATCCCTTGCATCTAAGCCATCATGATTGAATTTTGCATACTAGGGGATTGGTAGGCTTGAGTTTCATAAGTACTTGCAAATTGTCCATCCGTTCTTCTTTGTTCTGCTACCTTTTGTTGTAAATTACCCATAAAACAATCTATGCACATATGGGCATTATTACAAGGGAAACACCAGGCATTGGTGCCATTTACATAATTATTTTACCCTTAAACAATCTCCCTATTTGAATTAGGGGGAACAGTTTGTGAGGGTGTAGAGACTGCAACTAATTGGTTCGCTGGCTGAGGGTTAGTTTGCCTTTGAGAAACCTGATACTAGTCTGGCTATGGTAGAAATCTATTTCCTTGGTAGCCTTGATATTGGGGTTTAGGATAAGGATTCTACTATCTTTTAAGGTTAATTAACTCATTATAAAATGTTCTTAAGATTTTTTTGATATCATTCATCTCAAATGACTGGGCAGGGACAAGTTCTTTAGCAGGTTGTTGAGGATATGTATACATAGACACAGGTGGGGATATAAGATTAGGGGTTTATTGAGGCAAAGTTAAGGTAATATCTAGAAACATGGGCATGGAAGGCCTTGGGGGCAACTTTCCAGCATCTATTAAATTATTTTCATCTCTGACTGCATAGTCATAAGCTTCTGGCAGAGTCTGACCTCCAAGTGACTGAATCATTACTAATATATCTGAATTTAAAGCTTTAAGATAAAATACTATAGCCATATCTGGTAATGGTCTTGCTTTAGTAGGAATTCTTTCCCAAGTCTTTTGAAATATTGAATTGAAATCAGTCACTGCTTCTTGTGGTGCCCTTTTAATAGTAATCAATTGTTGCAATAAAGAATATTTATCACCCTTTTCTTCAAATCTTTCAAAGAAAAGATTTCCAAGCTGATCCCATGTAGACATTATATTTGGGGTCAAAGATCTATACCATTCCAGAGCCTTCCATTTAAAAGAAGCTGCTAACAATATTATAGCCACATTCTGTTGTGTGACCACATGAATTACATAGACATCAGATACATCTTGTAGATGTTCTTTAGGTGTTTTGAAATCTTTCCCACTGAATTTGGGTAGAGCTTTCAAGGCATTTACTAGAATAGGATCGCAAGTGGCTAGTGGTATTGGGAGAATCAGAGGACTTCCAGTGTTCCAACTTGCATAACTCCTTTAGGGTATAGGTGCTCGCATGTTTGCTCTTGGTATTGCTATTGACCCTTCTTATTGGATTAGTTTTTATTGGCAGTAGAAGAATACCTAGATTTACAGCAGATTGAGATCTTGTTACTGGTCCACAGCTCTGATTCCTTGTAGCTCTCTGGTTCATATGGTCTTGAAAGAATCTTCAAGATCGTGTCCCACCAGGCATGCCAAAAACTATTGATGCTTAGAATTGTGCTATTTCTAACACCAACAATGGGAAGTTTTAGGAATGTGGGACTTGCGACCTGAAATGACCTCCATATTTTAAAGAAGTTGGCTCTTCTTTATCTCAAAAGTATTTTGGGGAAAAAGGATGGTAATTAAATAGAAACACAAATGCAACAAAATAAAATCTAACTATGGCGATGCACCTAAATTTAATTCAACCCTTAATTCTAAGCATAGTGAAGCTATCTTTAGGATTTAATTACATTAAATAGCAAACAATGCATGATCAGTGTAAAAGATGAAAATAGATAGGATCAAAGGCTCACAACTTAGACAATTTTGCAATAACACAAAAAATATCAACAAAGGCACAAAACTCAGTCTTCTTATTAATTTTCCAGTCACATAAAAGGCACAAAAACATGTAGAGTTATACAAACTTTCTAACTCAAGAAAATAGAAAAAAGGCAAATGATATTACTAGCTACAATAAGAAAGTCTAAAACTTCTTGATAACAATCTCTCACAAAAATTCTCTCTATATTTTGATCTTGATGATGGACCCTACACCCAAATTTATAGCATCAGACTAGCTCTAGATTTCCCACACGTTCCCTTCCCAATAGTCTAACTAAACTAGAAGTGTTTAACAAAAGATATTTCTTAGATCTAAAATGTTTAGTCTCCCTGCACGATCAAATTCCAATGGCCTAATTGAATTGGGAACTAACTGGAAGTCTTCCTGATTGATCATTGGTTGAAGTAGATACACATGATGCTTCCCACTATGAAATGGGTGAGGACACTTGGTAGCATGTGCTTACTCTACTTGAAAACCTTCTCATTATTCAAGAGGCACTAGAAAATGACACTTGGTAGCTTCTGTGGCATTTATAGAATACACTCAACACTTTCCACGTAACTTATACTCTTTACTATGTCTTTGTATCGGGGTGTTCCATCTTTGACATTTGTCATAATTCACTGCTTTGAAACTTTAACAACTTATAAAAAATGGGACCCATAATGCTTCTTGCTTGATCAGCTTCAAAAGGGGAATGTGGACAAGTGGCACTTTCTACATAATTTTAACAATGGACACGTGGCAGCCTCCACTTTCTTTAGAAGCTTTTAGACACTTTTGAAAATCTTATGGAAGGTGACATGTGGTGGTCTCCACTTTCTTTAGCTATACTACAGAAACATCTGAGACTCATTTTAGATTCACATAGACGATGACACTTGGCAGCTTCCTCTTACTTTAGAAACAAAACCTGAGGCCCACCATAGTCTTTATTCAATCAATGAAACAAAATGAAGAAACTGTGGATGTCGACACTTGGTGGCTTCTACTGCTTTTAGCTATGGGCACGTGGAAACTTCTATTGTTTTTAGAAAAACATATTTAAACCTTTCGCATTTTCCACTTGGTGCCTTCTGCTTGACCTTGAGAGAAGCTTATTGAAATAAGCTTTTGAAATGCATAAAAAACATGGAATGCAGATGCCGACACTTGTCGCGCTCCACTGATTTACTACAAGACACGTGGCACATTTTGATACTTTTTAGAAAGAAAGTATAATGTGTCCCAAATGATGACACTTGGAATGTTCCATGCAACTTTGATACTTAGATAAAATTTAGGCAAAAATGAAACTTGCGCTCACACTGTGTGTCAAAACTTCACTGCCTTGAAACTGAAATGCACAGGGACAAAACTTGGAGTGCACAACTAAAACTTAAAAATGAAATTTAGAGTATTTTACTCTACACATTCTACCATATTCATTTATACATTTTTTTATTAAGTAAACCCAATCATTTTATGCTCATTTCCATGGTTAAATTCCTATTTTTTACCTCTTTTTGGCCTCACCAAGGCCAATTTCAAGATATAATATTTTATAAGATGCAATTATAGGAGAATATATAAATCTTGGTCTTTAGGTTCTTCTATCTAGTGGATAGGTGTAGGTTGTATCGTGATAGTCATATTTAACACCTAATATTTTTTTTTGAACCCATATGGAGGAGGAAAATATAAAAAGACAAAAATATTAAAATCCATATTATTTTAAGAAAACCAATGTCAAAATGTAAATTATATCTAAAAAATCATATCACACAAAAAATACATGATATTATTATTGAAACATACCATATTATAGTTGAATCTCAAACTCCACATTTAGCCTCATGATAGAGTTAAGGTTCATTAGGGTGTGATAGGCTAGTAGACTAGGGTATGTGACCTCTCATTTATATCTTACATTATTTGTTCCAACTAATTAATCATGTAAGTATATATAATCCTCACAATAGATAAATGGATCTATAATGGGTCCTGAGGAGTAGGGAAAACATTGTGGGAAGGTAATACCCATTTTAATTTTCATGCAAGCTAGCCTTCATAGGATGATCTTTATACCTCACTAGTCATCCCAAGATTGCACTTACTATGTAAGGTTCTCTATGGCCATTGATATTGATAATTATTAGTATTTCAAACACGATTATTTTCAATAAAAATGTTTTTGTCATCTTGGTGATTCCCTATTTTCCATCCCTTAACTTCCCCTCTTAATAGTTAGGTTTGTTTCTAAATCTTTCCCATATTTTGTATTTCCTATTATTTACTTATTTTAGACATGTTATCATTATGACATCATTGGTGATCTCCATATTTGAATTTAAGATGCATATTTGATTTATTGTGATATGTTCTCTTTGTCATTACCTTATATTTTTAGTATTTCTCTTAGATATGTTTAGGAATTTTATATTCACTATTTTTCAAGTCATTAAGTCTCGTTTCTCCCTTTCATGCTTTCATATTTCACCTTTTTGCAGGTCATTCGATTTTGTTTCAATTTTTTTAGTTTATCAATTTTTTTTAGTTTTGTATAAGCCCCAAATGATGTATTTTCAATTTTACCTTATTATAATAATAATAATAATAATAATAATAATAATAATAATAATAATAATTATTATTATTATTATTATTATTATTATTATTATTATTATTATTATTATTATTATTATTATTATTATTATTATTATTGTCTTCTTCCTTAGATATTTGGTTCTAATTTAGCCTTATCAATCTCATATTGCCAATAATTCTAAGTTTTATAGTCTTCCTCTAAGATTTGTCATTTAAATCCATTTATTGAATAAAATGTGTACTCATGCATTATTTTTATCCATCCTTAGCCATGTATATTAAATGTTTAAAAATACATTTTTTGTGACCACCAAGATTTAGACTATGGTATTTAAATTGATCATTTATGCATAAAGGTAACTCGAAGTATGTAATCTTTACTTTCAATTATTCATTTATTAGCAGTTATTTCAATGTTTTAGTCATGATTTTGTGTTGTTATAAAAAATAACCATCCCACATCACAATATCATGACATGTGATCATATTTGAGTGGGGCATATATATACACTTGATATTTTAATTTTTATCACTTTACTAACAATTTCTCTTGTAGGTAGTTTTTAGAACATTAATCTACCCGAGTGCACGTCCTAAAGACTGCACTAGGAATGGGGTGGGATAAACTTGTGGAAATTTCATAATATTCTATCATAACTTAATTTTAATGATTTGAACACCTCTTTAAGTCTCTTTTTATATTATCTCTCTATCTACATTTTGTTTACTTTTTTCTAGCCATCCTATATTAATATTGTATCAACATGTCTGATACATCTGTTTCATGTTTGTATTTCCCTATAATATATCAATAAGATCAAAAAAAATATGATTTATTCCCTATTAGTTTTAATGTATCATCTTGGCCAATACAATTATGTGTTAGCAAACATCCCTTTTGATTATATCAACCTAGTTGATACCATCAATTTAGAGTTCATGGTTAATTTTAGGTTTGGGGTCAAACATATAGGGGTATTATTTATCATTTCCCATAACCCACAAAATTAATTTTCTCTACTTGTACTCACATTTTTTCTCTTAAGTAGTAAAAAGAGGAGTTATAGGTTTAAATCTAATTCTTGAAGGTCTAGTCTTGCTCAAACATATTTGAAGCTCAAGAAGAGATTCATCAAGGAATTACACCTATTTTTTGGATTCCCCAAAGAAGGATACCTATGTATTCATATTTCCATTTGAGAGCTTCATCCTACAAAATATTTTTAAAAGTGCCTCTTGAGCTAAGGGGGAGATTGATGCACCAACACATCACTTCAAAGGTAATTATCTATGTACCCTTTCTCTTTCATTTATTTACTTTGCACGCATGTGTGTGTGTGTATATTCTTTGATTATTTTTATATTATACACATGTTGTTTATCTTTTATTGAGTCTTACTTGTACCGAATAAGCTAGTGTAGCTATAATATTTTTAGGCTTTTCATTTATCATCTTAGGTTGTACAAACTACCCATTGGTTGACTATTGCACCACTTAATTTATTATTATTTTTCTAAGTTAAATTTATCTTAGATATAGGTTAATAATTTTCATCATGTCCTTATGTGTGATGTCCTTGTTATATCCTTGATACACCCCTTTTTTACCCTTTTTATATCATTTGATTTGATTTGGTATGTAGTATATCATTTTTATTTAGTGTGGATTTACCTCTTCTATATCTATGTCTACCCCAAACACCATTACTATAATATCCAATTATACACATGATATATTATTATGAAATTTGTTTACATCCTATTTTATAGATATAATATACTTGTTATTGTTTATCTTATCCCAAACATACATACATTGCAAGGGAAATTATTGGCCATGTCTCTAATGTTGATCCTATTATTGTTATGTTTGGGTTTGTGGCTTTCTAAATCCAAATATAAGAGGAAAAATATTCCATATGATCCATTCATAGATCCTACATAATATAATAATCCCCTCACTTATTTTTATACATATAGTTTTCACCTTTTACACACTCTTTTTCACAAAGATTACTTATACTATTGTGCATAAGTCCTAAACTCATTCACAAACATTCACACTCAACTCATAGATATATGAATCATCTTGGTACCTGATCATAGGCTCACATGCCTAAATTTGTCCTCACTTCATCACATCCAAGTGTTAGCCTACTTTGGCTATGTGGTTTATTAGGTAACATTCTTTATCTTAGAATCTTTTTAGTTTGACTGTTAGTTGGCACCAACTTAGAAGTTCAATAGTCATCCAATCAGGAAGATGAGACAACTTTTAACCATCTTATTTGTAACTAACAATAGTTTTAACTACTCTTGTATTATTCATGTTAAATATTTATCATGTACATCCAAATTAGGGGTTAGTGCAATACATAGTCGTAACATAGATAACATGTTTTGTGTATCTATTTTGTAATACACAAGTTGTAATATAGTGTACCATTTTACCTATTCTCTACTATTGAATGAAAATTACATTTATGGAAAGTAATACTTTCACTCTATTGAATGTGTTGATTATTCTTTATGAATACATCTCTATGCATTCACTCTACATAACCCAACTCTTTTATTCCCTTCACACTTGGTCTCGGGCCCCTTGGTGCAGATCCTTGGTATAAAAACAAAAGATCTCTTTCATTTCATATGTTTGTAAACATGCAAGCACAACTTTAGAAATAAATCCTATCAATTAGTTCTATTTTATAACATTTATAATAACACGGTAGCAAAAGTAAGATGGCTGACACCCAAAAGTAACCTGAGGTAGCCCCAGAGGTTCAAAGGCTTATTTATAATGTACTAGAGGCAAAAATATCCACACAGTTTGGCCAATACTATGATTTGATGATATATCTCAACCCTAATCCTTATACTACACCTCCATAGTATGCTCAATTATGGTTTCATTAATAAACCCCCTTCAAAATATAAGTCAATCTCAAAAGCCCTCTATTCAAAGGCAAGATCGATGTCAAAGCACTGATTACATGGATTCAATAAATTTAGGCATAATTATTAGTCAATTGATTCACTAATGATGATAAAATCACCTTCATAATATTGAAGATGTCCATTCTAGTTGTTCGATGGTGGGAGACCTTCAATATGTAGCATGTGCAAGAGTGTGTTCCAATTGAATAACATAATACTTTTTGTTGATGTGTTGATGGAGGACTAATACCCTATCTAACACTTTTAATATGAATACAACAAGTTATAAAAACTATGTCAACATAAATATTAGTCAGTGGAATACTAAACCAACATATTTCATGACTACTCTGCATGTATATTAGATAAATTAACCAAACAACATAAGGTGATTAAGTACATCAATAGAATCTCACCTTATATCTATGTGAAGATGGAGTTCTTGAATTTTGACATGTTGGGGAAAGCATATTTTAATTCCACCAAGATCAAAGATAAGGTAAGATGAAGTAACATTTCATCTCTTCATCCAAATTAATGTGCAATGGCCACCCCTCACATAACTCCACATCACAAACATCTACATAAAATTAGAACACTTATCACAAAGGTAAGTATCACAAAAATAATACACATAACTTAAAGTATCCTACACCTTCTACTTCAGACAAAGGCAAGAAGAATTTAGGTGATAAGTGGTGTAATCACCATCACTCATCCACTCATGATGATTATAAATGTCATACACAAAAATCCTTGCTCACACAATCTACCTTAAGACCCATATTGATGGACAACTCTAATCCATATGCCTCTTATCTAAGTACCATCACCACTACAATTAACATCTCTAAGGAGTGTGCATGTCTCTTTTACACCAAGTTATAAGTAAAAGGTCTTTCTCTTCATGTCATCATAGATAATAGAATTTAGAAGGACATAATTTTGAAATCTATAGATCAATGCCTTGGTCTTTCCACTACTACTCACTCCAAGCCATATTATTCAAGGATGGATGTAATAGGGGATATATATATATATATATATATATATATATATATATATATATATATATATATGTATGGTGATAATACACTTTTCAATACAAATTCAAGCCTTGGAAGATAATATCACTTCTGACATTGCACATTTATAAGTCTATGGCATCTTACTGGTGAGACTATATTTATATAATCTAGAAGCTAAATATCAAGCTAAGCTATAACACTAAACTATTCATGCATAATATCTCTTATATAATTTCTTTGAGTTGGCATCAATGACTAGAGTCACCTTGGTATCTACTAATTAATGTCATAAAATCATCTCACATGCACAAAATTTCATGTTACTCATGGTTCAACCTGACACACCTACACAAGATAAATCACATGCCAATAGTGTGCATCACTCACACAATGTCACAGTACCAATAAATTGACAAGTTACTAAAGCAAAACAGTGAAGTCTTCTTAGAGCTTGAATGCCTTCCCACATAGTTTGTAGTAAACAATTGCATCAATTTGTTTCTTATAACCCATATTTTGAATAACCCATGTATCACAAATAAGTTTAGGAGAATGATGAAATTTAGAACCAAATGCAAGATCTCCTTGATCAATGTAAGATCATGCATATTTATTCTCCTTATAGGATTTAGATAGTCCTTTCATCCAAGAAAGATGGGTCTTATAGACTTTACATAGACCATCATACACTCAAAAAATAATATGAAGACTTAATACCCATTACCATGCATTTATTACCTTCTACACCATATCTGATGCATACAATACTTTACCAAGATAGACTTGAAGTCAAGTTACCATTAGGTCCCAAACCATCCTAAATACATCTAGAAGAAAATATTAAAGACATAGGAAGGATTATATGAATGGTTGGTCATGCCTTTAAGTTTAACCAATGTGTTATCCATATTCATGTACTTAATGGATGATCTACTCATTTCTTTTATCAACTCATTCATCATAGTCTACTTGGAAGACATTATAATATTCAATAAGACTTGGGAGGAACATATAGAACATGTCACATGCATCCTAGATAATTTGCATCAACACAAGTTGCAAGCCAACTTATTAAATTGAACATTTGGTATTCCATATATTTAGTATGTGGGATACATCATTGATCACATAGGTAGTTGTGTAGATCCAGATAAGATCAAAGTGATATAATATTATCCTACTCCATGTAATCTTTGATAATTAAGGAGTTCTTTTGGACTTACTAATTTTTACCATAGCTTCATCCTTGGTCTGTTTCACCTCTCTTAGACTCTCAATAAACTAACACATGGAAAAGAAAAGTTTGATTGCACTCATGTGTAATAATGTGTTTTTGAGGAATTTAAATAATGCCTCTATGTAACACCTATTCTCATAATGCTTGACATTACACATTCCTTCAAAATTTACACTGATGTATTTGACTATGCACTCAGTTTTGTTCTCATGCAACATAGACATCTAGTTACATACCACTTAGATATTTTTAGTGACACAGTGAAAAGGTACTCCATCTATGAGAAATAACTATATGTTATTGTTAAATAAATTAATTAATGGTGCCACTAAATTCTAGGGAAGGAGACTTTTGTTTATTTTGATCACAAGCAACTTTAGGTTTTATAGATGTAAAATTAATCATGATCAAGGGAAGGAAAAAAAAGGTAGCATATTACCTTAGCTAACTGTCAGTTCACACACTCATCATAATGGTGGACATGTGCGACCACAAATTCATAGACTGGGTATCCCTCTACTTAGCTAATTATAACTTTGAAGTGAATTACACTAGCCTCATGCAAGGTAAAAAAGTTCAAATGTTATAATTATCTAACCATCTTCTCTAAAAGCTAAAACATATTTATGATCTTATTGTTACACCTCACCAATAACTCATTTGGGAAACACACTATTCCAATAACCTAGGACACTTTAACATGAAAAAACTCTAGCTGAAATAAAGCCACACTTGTATTGGACTCATATGCATAGAAATGTGGCATGCCATATCAAGTATTACATTCATTATTACATTATCCAAGCCCACAAACATGAATCTAGGACTTTACACACCTATATTAGTTTCATTTGGACCATGGGAATCTATCAACATTGATTTCATGATTGGGTTGCCCATGAAAAAACACAAGCATGACATTGTGTTTGTTGTAGTGGATAGGTTTTCCAAGATTGTTGTCATGGTTTCTTTCGAGAAAGACATTAACATAATTAGCATTATGCAAGCCTCTTTCAACCATGTTCTTCCTCATTTTGGGATTCCAAAATCTATTGTCTATGATTGATATCCTTAATTTGTAAGTCACTTTTTGAAAACATTTTAGGACTTGATGGATATGTAACTAGATCAGTCAACAAATTTTCATCCATAGATAGATGGGTAAATCAAAGTTATTAATTGAATGCTTGTTCATCTTTAGTGAATGTATAACTATTCACATGCTTATACTTGGGATTAAAATATATTTTACATTTAACATGCATGTAATCAATCCTTACATAGCTCTATTGGTCATATTTCATTTCAGATATGTCTTGGGTTTTAACCTTTAACACCTATAGGCATCTCCTACTACACACCAACCAAAATTGAATCGTGCACACAAGCATTTAAAGTGAACAAAGCCAAGAAGTTTTTATGCCACATCTAATTAATTCATCAATAGGTTCAGTAGATTATCTCTCACACAAAATCAAAGTACAAGGAGTGCCATGATGCACACTATATAGCTCTTGCATTTTGAGTTGGTGATAAAGTTTAGTTACTCCTTTAGAAGGAGTGATTTAAATGTCCACACATAAATATCAAACCTATAAATTATGGTCCTTACACCAATATATGTGCATCTAGTGAGAATTATTTCATTCTTGATTTGCCTTCATACTTGGTCATGCACCTAGTATTCAATGTGTAACTTCTCAAGCCTTACACTCTGTCACTTCTTGAGCCATTTTCGACATAACACCTTTTGATTTGGATCCTGGCCACTTGCACCTTGTAGAGAAGGACCAGATCATTAAAGTGATATACACACACACCTACCATGGCACACATCAAGTTTTTTGAGTGGTCAAGGTTAGACAATATGTTGATCAAGCCAAGTGGTATATATTTTATCAACTTTGAGTACATTTTATTTAGTTGTACACTGATGTAATAGAGACCATTATTCTTCAATAAAGGTTGAATGATGTATGTGTAGAAGAATAATCCCTTCACTTATTTATCTACGTAAAAATTTCACCTTTTACACACTCCCACACAATCCTCTACATGAAGCTTGCTTACACTCTTATGCATAAGTCCTACATTGGTTCATAGACTTTCACACTCAACTTGTATCTCTATGAATTGTCCTAGTACTTTCTTGTAGAATCACATGCCTACATCTATCCTTACCTTAGCACATCCACATTTCAGCCTACTTTGAATGCATGGCTTGTTAGGTGGCACTCTCTAGTTGATAATCTTATTATTTAGACTGTTAGTCACCACCAACTTCGAAGCTCAACTATTGTCCAACAAGGAAGAAGAAACAACTATTAATCATCTTATTTGTAATTGAAAACAATTATAACTTCTCTTTTGTTATTCATGTTAAATATGTAACATATGCATCCAACCTAGGGATTGATGAAATACATAATTGTAACATAGATAACATGATATGTATATCTATTATATAACACATGAGCTATAACATAGTGTACCATTTCCCCTCTTCTCTACTATTTAATAAAAAATTTATTTCTTGAAAGTAAGACTTCCACTCCATTAAATTTTTTTTGATTGTTATGTCTAAATACATCTTTGTGCATTCACTCTACATAGCCAAACTTAGCTTTTATTTACACACTTGGTCATAGGCCCCATGGTGTGGATCACCATTGGGATATAATTTATTGCTATCCTATAATATACCCTCTCAGGCATTATTAGACTTATTGATTCCTACCTTGGTTTTCATCTACAATTAGGGTATTCTCAATTGAGACCTAAAGGTTCATAAGGTTGAGTAGATGAACAATTCATCCCAGATATAAATTAATCCCTCTATTAAACTGACTCAATAATATTTCATCATCTTGGGAAAAATAAAAATAAATGAGGTGCTCAAGATATATAGTCTCATACTTAGAAATTGTACCTCAATGTTGTTGAAGAGTGTGGAACTCATCAATACTTTATTACTATAAGCATTTAGGTAGATAATAGTTCTTAAACTAGTAGTAGAACTACTCCTAGATGATTCTCTTATGATATAAATCAAACTTTACCTCCTCCTTATCCCACCACTCTAATATTGAACCTATTTATAAATGGGTAGGTAGACATGCCCTGATCTATCATAGTGATTGTAGGTGTTAAATAATCTTTTGGACTTCATTAACTAGGACTACGCCTATACTCCATCTATCAAGATAAAAAACATAGGAGGTTGTATTCTTGTGAACTATTATATGTGGTAAATACTGGATCATGCTTTATGTCTCTCATGTGTATGTGATCATTACTTATATGGATCTCTCCTCGAGGATATCTAACTTCATGGTCATCACTAGGTGACTTAGACTAATTAAAATAAACTCTAGGTAACCTTAATATGTGGTAAGCCTCTTGAGAATAATCATGACCATGTGCCACTTTAACCTCATCATTATGTCTTTGTCAATTACCCTTGACTTAAGAGTAACTATGATACCCTCTTTGAGATGCTTGATTCTTTGAACCTCTAGCTATGATTAAATAGCATGGTCATTAACTCTATTTACATGAGGGGGAAGATGTTCATGTACTACTCTAATGAACTACTAGAGATCTTGTAAAATTTGAGGTCATAAATCTATAGGGGACTCTTATGGTATAAGATGTATATATAAACTTAGACCTTGATACTATGTCCAAATATTTGGATTACTCTCTCAACCTTATCCAAACAAGATCAACCATTAACTTTTTTTGGTATATACAACTCTAACATCTAGTGAATAACTATCCAATTATGTGTACCAACCTAAGAAAAAATAAGAATTAATTAGCAATGGTTACCAAATTTTGGAAAAAAAATAAATCTTAGAGCTATTTGGGTTTCAACCCAAAAATAACCATGCCAAACATAATCCCATCAAGTTAGAAATACAAAGTTTTTTTTAATATAAATAGTAGTAGGTAAGATGTTGGCCATATAATGGAAGCCATCTAAAACCTTTTTCCAAACTATGATGGTTGTGGAAGAAAGATAAGTAAATTGAATGAGTGTAATTCTCCAGTTTATATATATTCCCACTCCATACCCATGCTCATGTATCCCAATAGATCAAAAAGTATAAGGCACTATAATGTTATATCTGCTATATGGGAAAATAACCAAAACATGCTTTTAATTTACATTTCTAGCCAAAACACAAAAATCCTTTTAACAAATCATATATTTCCAAATAATTAATCCATGTGGCATTATAAATAATAATTAATCCTAATCACCTATTTGATATGCTTTCATTAAATATTTTTTTATTTAATAAATAATATAATATTTAAAAATAAAATTTAAAGGAACTTAAGTCCCATTTGTAGGATTTCTCAGATCCAGGACCTACATCCTCTTGGTGCCTTAAATTTTCACTAATAAGCTTTAATAGAAAAGATTTTATAAGACACAAATTCCCATTTGTGACTTCTTCTGATCACTCTCAAGGAGGATTCACTATATAATAGTTGTTTATATTTTTGTAGTGAGAAGAATCATCGAGGATTGATGCCATTCCTCTATCTCCCATTTTTTCACATGTTTCCCTTTTATGAGAGCCTCTATGCATTGGTTACACTATTTCACACAGGGTATTCATTCCAAGGAAGCTTCTATGTTATATATATACCTTTCATTTTTATGTATAGAGTTTAGTTGTGCAATGAACATTTGTACTTATTTTTAGGAGCTAATTTTCATTGCACCTTTATGTTTTATTTGTATATTTTATGTTCTATTTGCATGTACTCTTTTTTTATTTACAATAAATGTGTTTCTCTAAGTTTAAAATTAATATTATATACAAGATAAGATAAATGGGATCTAAAATTTTAGATGGTTTTATGAGGAATTATTTAATATTTACAACCCTCACGTGTTAGTATATATTTACCTATTTGTAGTTTATGAATATATTCAAGGTATCAAAATTTTCGTAACCACTTGAAGTTATAATACGTAATCCTCTTTTTTAGAGCATGCGTGCGTGCGCGCGCGCGCACGCGCGTGTGTGTGTGTGTGTGTGTGTGTGTGTGTGTGTGTGTGTGTGTGTGTAAGTGTACACACACACCAAGACTCAATACTATGATAATGGCTCATGTTTCCAAAGTGTTAAGTTATTAATCCTACTAGTTGTATATTTTAAGGGGGAATCCAAGACATGAGTCCTCAATGACCCTTTCAAGGCCATCGAGTGAGAGTAGAAATGACACCACCTAATCTATGGATTTGGAGTTGCATTTTCATTCCCACAATAATATTTGAATGAGGAGGACCAATCATGCTAGAATTATTGTAACCCATCTTCCCCTTTCCTATTTTTATATAAAATTCCACATGCTTTGGGATGACATGCTAGCCCAACCCTCGATTTTTTTTTTAATATATAATTTCATTTATTTTGTGTTTAAAATTTCATTTCATGTGTGTGTGTGTGTGTGTGTGTGTGTGTGTATAATTCTTTCAACTTTTCCCATCCCATATTCTATTTTTTTCAAGTAAAAATATATTTTTATTTTAAATATTCCATTAGTTTCTATGTCTAAGGTAAATATATATGTTTTTATTTTTTATTAGGGATAAGTGAAGGGAAATTATGGGCTAAAAATGGGTCTTAAGTGGACATATTTTTCCTGAAAAACAAAAAACCTCAACTTGTACAGATTATTTAAGACACCTACATTCAAATTTTGAAGATGTCATGTGAACATGAGTTGTAGCATTTTGAATCTAGTTTCTAAACTACTAATGTTTTTTAAATGGTCAAGTATAAGTAGGTAAAAATCATAAATTTGAAGAGGTAGTACTATTTTTTGGAAAAATCTAAATAGATAGCTTTCCATGTAGCCCATAATTTTTTGAGCATTATTTGTCCGTTTTAAACCCGTTGGTGGAAAGTTAGATAAGATCATCTAGTTTTCAACCTATATATTTTTCAAATTGACTACTAAGTTTTTTTTATTAATTTCACAAGTCAATAGACCCTATAATATGATCGATAATGTATAGCCGACTATGGGTCCCCCCTAACTATCTAAAATATATATATATATATATATATATATATATATATATTTTAAATGTGTATAGAATTAGTTCTTCTTTCCAGCCATATAATTTTTTTTAGTTTGAATCGACAAATAAAAAGATACATAAATAAATATGAACATGTATAGTTGTGGTATATATATTTATAAAAATACTTACTTAGAAATCAATATATATAACAACATTATATATATATATATATATATATATATATATATATGAAGAGGAGAGTGTAGTCGATGTTATAGTAATATTTTCAATAAAAAAATTCAATAAAATTCATAGTGTTTAGCATGGCTGAAGTTGAATTTTGTTGTTTTTAGTCAAAAACACATATTCAACTATGTGTTTGCAGGTCCGTGCCTGAGGCTGAGGAATCCAAACCATTCTTGAGCCTTAATTCATGTGTTTAAAAATTAAAATATAAGAATCACATACATGATAAATACCATGTACGTGGAATATTTTACTACTAGTCTTTCAAACTGTGTACACAATTTTAGTATTTAGAACCATGTATGTAGTATTGTTATTATAAAACCATGTATGTGGAATAGTTTAGTATTAGATTCAAATGCATGGTATATAAATAAAATAAGCATTTAAGAATAAGTTTAAATTTATATATGGAAATTTAATTTCTTATATTTTAATTTATTTTTATTTATATACTTTCAAGATGTTTGAGAGTGGTTTTAGACCTCTAGGAGCTATAATGCAAATTCTAGGTTTTAGAGGATCCTATCACATTTCAGACTTAGTTAGATTCTAGGGGTTTAGGGTTTCAATCTTAACCATATTTCAAGTTTTCAATAATTTAGGGAGACATCATAGTAGGTATGAAGGCTACATGAATGGATGTAGGTATGATAGAATAGTATGAGAACATCTCTCACAAAGTTCCACAAGTTGATCCCACCCCATTCCCTCTACACCCCTTAAGGTATACACTCTAGGAAAAATGCATTGGTGAGCCCCTAATGTATACATGAACCATATAATGCACAAAGGAACACATAACATGATTTCCAATTATGGGGTAAATTTCTAACAATAATCCCACAAAGGAAACACATGCATCACTTATTTCATTCTACAAATTATGGATATTTAAACTATATTTTGATAAATTGAATAATTAGTCAATTGGGGCAATTAGTGATGTGATTTGGGCCAAATTCATCCTTGTGAACCTAATTCTCACTCTAAATGATGTTAATTGGGGCTAAAATAATTAGTTTAGGGTTTAAAGAATTTATGATTTAGGGTTTAGGTCTTAGGTTTTTAGGTATATGCTTTAGGGTATAAGGTATAGGGTCTAATCGTGAAGGAAATTGGGACCAATTTGATCTTGTTGAACCTACTTATGACTATAGAATGTGATTTTGGGCATAATTAGCCCCAATGTCATCATAGGTTGAGCTATTTAGTTAAGATAAATTGAGCCCTATGAAAATAATTATTACTCTAAAGGATACTAATCAGGGGTAAATAAATTAATTTAGGGTCTAGGATTTAGGTATTAGGTCTTAAGGTTTAGGGTATAACATATAAGATTTAGGTTTTAGGGTGTACGGCCTAATCATGAAGGTAATTGGGGCCAATTTGAGCTTGTTAAACCTATTTATGACTATAAAATGTTATTTTTGTCTCAATTATCCCCAATATCATCAAAAATTGAACCAATTAGTCAATTAGGGCAATCAGTGATGTAATTTGGGCCAAATTAAACCCATAAACCTAATTTTTACCCTAAACAATGTTAATTTGGGCTAAATCAATTGGTTTAGGGTTTATGATTTAGGGCTTAGGTTTTAAGGTATAAGGTTTAGGGTTTAGAGTATAAGGTCTAATTTGAAAGACAATTAGGGATAATTTAAGCTTAATCAACCTATTTATGACTAAAAAATATGATTTTGGGCTTAATTAACCTCCATGTCATCATAGATTGAGTTAATTATTCAATTAGAGCAATTAACGATGTAATTTTGTCCATATTGAGTCTTATAAACCTAATTCTTAGTTTGAATGATGTTAATTAGGGTTAAAATGATTGGTTTAGGGATTAAAGAGTTTATAATTTAGGGTTTAAGGTTGAAGTCTTAGGGTTTAATTTATATGGTCTAATCATGAAGGTAATTAGGGCTAATTTGAGCTTGTTGAACCTACTTTTGACTATAAAATGTGATTTTAGGCATAATTAGCCCTAATGTAATCAAAAGTTGAGTTAATTAGTTAATTAGGGAAATACGTGATGTGAATTAGTCTAAATTGATCCCTATTAAGATAATTATTACTCTAAAGGATGTTAATTGGGGATAAATCAATTAACTTAGGGTTTAGGGTTTAGGATTTAGGGTTTAGGATTTAGTGCTTAGGGTATAAGGTTTAGGTATTAGGATATAGGTACCAATCATGAAGGTAATGTTGTCACCAAATATATCACCTTAGAGGAATTTGGTAAATTTTAATCTAATATTTGGGTAACATTGGAATACCTCTAAGATTATGGGTTGCCTATAGTAGAGTTAAACCTCTAGGTTTAAGTGCTAACTCCCTAAATTGATCTTGAAGTTCTTATTACCTATGATAATTGATTGATTGTGGGAAAAGAGATAGAATTATGAATGAAATAAATCTATTATAAGGGGGTGATACAACATAAGGATTTACATAATGTTATCATACTTCTTTCACTAAGAGACAAGACCTATAAATTAGCTTCAAAGTCCTAAGACATTATAACATTAATATTTCAATATAGAGGTGATATGCATGAGAAAATCAAGGAAAGTGAACCAGAGATCACATTGTAGACTCTAATCAAACTTGAAAAATTTAAGGGATCCAAACACACTAGATACACTCCATATGATCTATTAAAATAAGAACTTCTTGCACTAGACATGAAAGGATAAGGAAAAGTAAGGATATAAGCTTATCACTAGACCTCACCATTCATCACATTGAACACTTAGATAAGATGTTTGTGAACTAAAAATAAGATTTCTTGTATTATTCAAAGGCAAATTAAAACATCAAACTAGTAGGTCTTCACCATACCTAGTGTGGAATTATAAAACAAGATCCAAAATGGCTAGTACTTATAGAATGTGAGAAAGGAGAGAGAAAAGAGAAGCTCAAGAGTCACAAAAATGGGTGTCAAGATGAGATAAGGAGTTATATATATATATATATATATATATATATATATATATATATATATAGGAATGAATTATTATAAATATAACATATAAGGTTTCATTGGAAAAACTCCCCTCTAAGACATCAAACTCCTTAAATCTCACATAGGAATCTCTAACTGGCTTCTTTGTAAACTACCTTCATCATTGGACCTTATTGAGCACAAAAAAGTAGACTAAGATTAGATGAATTTAACTATAAAAGGTGGTCATAAATAGGATCCAAAATTAATTAGATATATCCCTAATAATCAATATTATTCTAGACAAGTGTTCTCATTGTCTTTAGTCATAATCATCCTTCTTTCACTTATCCTTCACACTTGGCACCAAGATAGTCTTTAACTTATCAAAATAATCCATAAAATGGATGATGTGACACTTTTCAATAGTTCTCTTTCCTTTATATCCATCAAGTAGACCTTAAAAGTCCTCCCAATTGTAGTTATCACCTTCTCACTTGGTGATCATTCTTCATTCAATATGCCATTCTAGACTACCTATAGTGAAGGTTATTGTAGAAGTACATGTGTACTTTTTTGAGGCAAGAAATTGATATGGGGAGTTATATTAGGTCTCACTCTATCTCCCAAAGTGATCCTCATCCTTTGAACTCTCCTTTGAACCTAAAAACATCAAAAAAATTAAATAAAATCCATTACATACCCTATCCATAGAAATAAGGTACAAGCCAATCTAATGGGAAGGAGCCATGGGGAGTAATATAAAATTTTAAATCATTTAACTAACCAAACTATCTAATTTGGATGCCTTTCTTTCTTTATTTTCTCCATCAGGTCATTATCAAGGGTTTTGGAGGGTTTTGAGTAGTTTTACACCTTAAAGATTGTTCATAACTATAAGACATTGAACTTATGAAAAAATTACATAAAATCCAAGTATAAGACCTCTCCAACATATCCTAACACCTCAAACCTCCATGCTAAGTATCTATACATATATGATCTTCCAAAATTAACCTCTCAAATTCTTCTTTACATCTTATGTAGGCCTATCATATTTTTAAGCCAATAAATGGATTCTATATGATATTATATACAAACTAAAGGTTATCACACACCTTATATCTCCCCATGAAGGTCCACTAAAGTATTGAAAGGATAATCTAGTGTTAAAAATAGAATTGGACCATGTTGGCCAAGTTTTGGCCCACATATGAAGTTTTTGCATGGTTTGATGGAACAATGGATCTAAGGATAGGTCCAAAGTTGAAAAGATGCTATGGGGTGTCAAGAGTGATTGAAATTAGTATGTAATTTCATGGTATTCATCTGGTTCTTCATTGTGTTCATCTAGACATTTTCGATCTAGTCTTAGAAATTTTGAGTAGGCACTTTGCTGACATCATAATTGCCATGTGTGGATGAGTTAGGGAGAATTGGTAATATGGGTTTGTTCAAATTAGTAAAAAGAACATATGCATAAAGTTTTTGGTCATATTTTTAAGTGCATAAAAATATATGAAGACCCAAAGTTTGCCTCTCAAGAAAAATATGCTAAGTTTCCATACTTAGCCATTTTGTGAAGAAGCTCAAATAGAGTCAAGTAAGCATATTGATGAGGCCATATATCACACGTGTGATAGTATTAGGTAAAAGTGATCATATTGGTTTGTCATCTTGGTCCCTAGTTTATACACACTAAGTTTTAGGTCATCTGTCAAAGCACAAAAGAAGTTGTGTGTTCAAAGTTGACTCCTCAGTCAGATTTTGATAAGTTTCCCATACTTAGCCAAATAAACTAGATCATCACTAGAATGTCATTGGAGATTAGAATGGAATAGTTAAATTTATTATTTTGAAAACACAATTATAAATATCATAGGACAAGTGGATCAAATGGGTTTTTGCCTTTTGGCCTTAATAACATCTCCTAAAAATTTGATGCCTCCATGACTTTTGCACTTCAAGTTGCAAGATTATAAAGTTGGACCTATGTAGTAAGACATTCACACTAACATCAAGTTTAATCTCAAAAAAACTAGATTATTTTTAGCTTAAATTTTATGGTCACATGAACATCATTTTGATGATATTGAGGACATCATTTTTAATCTCATGAACTAGCTAGTAGCTTTTAACCAATGGGTCTTAGTTGATCTAACGGTCCACATTGCATCATAAATCCTAATTTGATGGTGGGAAAGGATTCAAATAGTCAAAGATATTGAGATATTTACATGTGGTGTAAGCACATGAGGTTAAAAAATTGACAATAGATCCTAAGAATTAACATGTGTTTGACACATGACATAAGCATAAAGTTGATAAGTTAAGTGGCAAATCAGTGACTCACATTGCTTCATACCAAATAGGATCAATGGTTCAAGATGGGTCAAATTGAGTAAATTATCTAGTCATTATCAATATCCAATTAGATTAAAGGAGATCCTAGATCTTTTGATGGGAGTCAAATTGACACCATTTTTTATGAAAGCAAATGGGTCTAATAGGATTGTCTTATCACTATGGAAGCTCGATCCAACATTATTAAAGGGACACACTAATGTATTAAGATATAAGGAACATATATGGATCACCATTGAGGTTAAATATGGACATCTGGTTTATCTTTTTGCTTGGGTATGGTTATTTTTGCAATAGTGTTCATCATTTTTAAGAAGGATCCATGTATGCAAATATGAGCTTTTAGTTCTTAAAAAGATATAATGGGTCTATTTGGACCTACTATAAAACAAAAAAGTGATATATAGTCTATAGGTCTGTATTGATATAGAAACTATAGGGAAAATAATAAGCTTAGAATGGTTTTCCACCTATAGATAAACCTATGATCCAAACATAAAGATAAAGCAAAAATGTAATTAATGTAAAGGGTCCTCATCCTTTAGCATGACCATAGTCTTCACAAGTAGCCACCCAAAGTAGACATAATCAAAGCTTAGTCAATTTTATAGATGTATGGATTTTTTCCTTATGTAGAAGATAAGTGGAAACATGCATAAATGATCAAAGAAAGGGTCTAGTGTTGGGAACTACAGCTAGGGGCATTCAATGTGTGCTCAAAACCTTTGGGGACTTCCTTAGTCAACAAGCCATGAGTAGTGTTCTAATTGATCAAAAATATGGTAAGGCTTTAATTGATAAAGAGTAAAAGGTGGTAGCTCAATTTCAATTAATGACCTAGGACAAAGTGTTCTTTTTCTGATGATGTGTTCTCACATCTCTTCTCTCCTTCTCCTATATGATCCCATTCTCTTCTCCTTTGCAAGGGATCTCATATTTTAGATTTTTATATTTATGGGAGACAAGGGGCTCTTTGGGATACTACAAAGTATGCTCAGCTTGATTAAGCTTGACCTTGTCAAGCATTTGTAAGAACTACCTCTTGATGCAATATGAGGCTTCCTTTTCCCATCTATTTCCTTGGATCTAGTTTGGTGAGTTGTGCATGATGGCATTATCTGAAGGATAATATTCATCATCCATTTTCCTCCTTTTTGACCTTGTTTAGGGATTTTTAAATGCTGCTTATAGGTTTAGATTAGTGTTCTATTCTAAACCTCTTCTATGAAATAATTATGCAATTAGCTTGATCTTGAGGTTATGTAAGTTAATATTGTCTCCTAAAGATCTAGTTTAGGTTCAAGCTTATGGGAGCTTCCCTTTTAATTTTGGTGAATTACCTAGTTAACCTTATTAAGAGCCCTTATCCCCTTTCTAATGCTTTTACTTATGAATCATTAGCTTAGCATTAGTTTTAGGTGAGCATCAAAGAGGAGGCTAGCCCATTCAGGAGCTTCAACACTATAAGTAACCCATAGCCTAGGGTTGTTCCCATTATATAGCTCAATTAGAAAGAGCCTAAAGAAACCTATCCAAGGGTAAAAATTGAGGCTATATTAGTTTCTGGCATGCCTAATGAGACTAAGGTCTAAAGTAGTGGAAGATTTTTTGATGTTGTTCTTCTACATATCAGCCTTTAGAGGTATTCTATAAACATCAATGGTGACTCTTAACATCTATCAACTGGTTAAGAAGCCTAACTAAGTGCCTAATTATCATTATTTAGTATGTACAATTAGTCATATTTTAATAAATATGCTTATCCTTTACCTCAACATCATAATTATCAAGTAAATAATGTTTATGTGTTCCCCTGAAGTGGCTCTCAAATAGCCTATCAATCCTATCATAACCCTTGTCCTCCTTCTACCCTTGCATATGACCAAGGTCAACCTCCTTTGTATTCAAATCAGTCCTCTACTTCCCCTTACCAAAACTAGGTTTACCCTGTTACATCCTTATCAATATTCAAGAAAGCATTATTAGTTTATATTGAGTTGATAAGGGAGACTATTAAGGGTTTGGAGTTTTCTCTAGTTATCCCTATCCATGTTCTACAAAAAGTAAAGAGCGCTCTTCAGCTAGTCAAGAATAGATGGTTAGGTTGTGAGGGAGAACAATGGTCACCTTGTAAGAATGATGATATATAAATGATAAGAAACATGTTACAAAATATATATAGGATGATAATATATTATGAATGGTAGTAGGCTCATTTGGATTAGCCTTATGTGCCCTCCCTCCTCCAAGAGCTTCAAGCTCAACCTTCAAGAGTCCCTGATCAACCCCATAGTCAACCTTGTCAAAGTCCATCCTTGTTAAAACTCAAAGAAGCAATATTGTACCAAGGAAGAACAATCATGAAAATAAAGTAAGGGGTTAAGTTTGGACAAGAATTCACTATTCATTCCATAGAGAGGATAAATATCTTCTTGCAAGAGTTATAGAATGTATGGGATCCAAAGAAGAAGCTAACTATGCACATGTTGAGAATAAAGAGATGAAAGGGTGGATACTATCCATTGATGAAGTGTTTGAGAAATGGGAGAAAGAATATGTCAATCCTAATCCAATTAGTTTTCCCTCTCCTACCCCTATGCCCATTCCCACTTGAGAACATGAAGTCATCTCATCATGGATCTTCTCCAAAACCTTTGAGCATAGCTATGTCATGTTCTCACTTGTAAGGCCACCCTCTCCTATAACCATACAAAATGAGGTAAAAGAGTATATTCTATACTCATTTACATCATGGAAATTAGTTTAAAAGGGTGTAAAAAAAAAGGAGGTGTTAGTTGAAGAAGTCCAAGAGCTAGTCGTGGTAGAGGAAGGGTTACCTATGCAAGAAATGAAATAAGTAACCATAGCTTAGCTCAATGAGCTTGGTGTATAAGAGTTTCAACACTCTCTCTCCTTCCCTCAAGATATAACTAAAAGATCTTTCAAGGTCCCTAGTTCGAAGGATTCTCTCCTATGATACAAGCAATGTGAACTTATTCACCCTCCCACAATCTCCCTCATGAAGGAAGAACTTGTTTTACAAATGATAGAGGAGGAGCTTGTAGTCATATATGAGCCTAAAGAGGACAATATAATTGTTTATGATGAAGATATCATGATATGAAATCCACTCTATCTAAAATGGGAAATGTCAAGTTTGGATCAACCTTCTTGGCATGGCTTTGACACAAAATGAACTGGATCCTGATGAAGTTAGTCCTCAAGATGAGAATATAACATATTTTGAATAGACCACTAAAGTTACATTCTATATATATCAAGAAAAGGATTAGGACCAGGTGTCTGAGGTGGGTACACTTCAAGATGAGTTGAAAAATGAAGATATCCCTGATGTGTTGGAGTTAGAGGAAATTAAATCTAATCTTCAGAAAGACAGGCATGATAATCTAAACCTTGAATGGTCGAATCAAACCTCATTTTTAATCAAAGACCAAGATGAAACATTGAATGAGGTTGATGAAGAAGATATCTTAAGTGCTCAAGTGATGCAATTTTATGAGCATACCATTAAAGAGCACCAAAATCATAATGGGTTAGACCTTGATTTCAAAGATGCACCTCCCCTCTCTTCAAATGGAGAAGACTAATATAATTACTATAGATTGATTCTTGATGAGGTCAAGATTGACATCCCTACATATGACCAAGAAGGGGCTACCTTCTGGGATGAACTTGAAGATTTTTATTCAAGATTGTATGACACACATGTACCTTTAGGTAAATAGGTCCAAGAATTAGGTGATAAAAATGTATAATTTGAACATGATCCTAATGAGTCATCACATTGGAAGACTTTTTTAAGGTCTTAGAGGTAGGCTATGTTCCTCACTAGGGAGACTATGATTTGATTATGCCCAAAAAACATGATTATGGGATAAAAAAGTGAAAAAGCCAAGTAAAATCTGATTGCTCAATGTTTGTATTGACAAGAGGATGTCTTATCAGATACCTAGCTCAGTTGGAAGATGACATAAAGGAGCCATCACATGTTGTGCTTCATTCAATGCAAAAAATTAAGCCATCAAATGAGAAGGTTGCAGATGCTCCTATAGTCCAATATGAAGTGAGCCTTAAAAAAATGGACTAGTATGTTTATATTGGAGACATTTTGGTCCCATTTCATCCACTTGAGAGCATGCCAAAGGGATCAACAACCATGACTCTTAGCTCACTTATCAAGATCTCTTAAAAAAAAGATATTTTTCATCCTATTTTATCATAAGTGAATGACACTCAAAGTTTTCCATTTGACCCAGGTGGAAAATACCTATGAATTTTAACCATGTATAAATATTAGATTAGGTTCATGCCTTTATCTAAGTGCCTTTGTGCACATTTTTTAGTAGGTTAGTTGTTCCTTCTTTCTTGCAAGTGCCTACATGCATTTGCATCTTATTTTGTTTTTGGTCCTTGTTATTTCAAGAGGGGGTTGTAAAGAAAGGGTTAGACTTGTTTCATCTTCATGGATAGGTTATTTTTAAAGAGGATTCTCCATGCCTAATGGACTAGACTAGGCATATGGTCTGGGTTCTATTGCATAGACATGCATTCAACCCTTGTGAATTACCAGAGATGTTAGCCAAATTTTGGTCCACATATGAATCTCTTACATGATTTGATGGGGAAATGGATCTAAGGATAGTTTTAGAGTTTTAGAGACCCTATGGGGTGTCAACAGTGCTTGGAATGAGTATGGAAGTGCATGGTATTCATCTAGTTCATCATTTTGTTCATCTAAACATTTTGGGTCTAGTGGCAACATTTTTGATTAAGAACTTTGATGACATTAGAATTACCATGTGTGGATGAGTTAAGGAGAATTGGTCACATGGGCTTGTAAAAATTATTCCCAAGAACACATGTTCCAATTTTATGGTCATCCACCAAAGTGTATCAAAAGATATGAAGACCTAAAGTTGTCCTCTCAAGAAAAATCTGCTAAGTTTCCATACTTAACCATTTTCAAAGAAGCTAAAATGGAGCTAAGTGATCATATTGACAAGGAAATATATTGCACATGTGGAAATATTATGGAAAATTGATCATATGGTTTTGTCCATCTTGGTCCCTAGTTGTTATGTGCTAAGTTTTAGGTCATCCACCAAAGCATAAAAGAAGTTATGTGTGTTTAGAGTTGGCTCCTCAGTTAGATTTTGCCAAGTTTCCCATACTTATCCAAATGAAATATAACATCATTAGGATGTCATTGGAGATTATAATGGACCAATAAACTTGAGAATTTTATAGACACACTTAGAAAGCTCCTAGGACTAGTGGATCAAATGGGTTCATTCCTTTTGGTCTCAAGAACATCTCTTGAAAATTTGGTGCCTCCATGACTTTTATGTTTCAGATTACAAGCTTCTAAAGTTGGACCTATGCAGTAAGATGTTTTTTCTAAAATAAATTTTAAGCTTGTGAAAACCAAATTATTTTCATCTTAAATTTGATGGTTACACAAAAATCATTTTTATGGGATCAAGGACATCATTTTTAATCTCATTAACTAGTTGTTGGCTTTTAAACAATGGGTCCCACTTGATCTAACAGTCTACATTGTATCATACATCCAAATTTAATGGTACATGAGAGTCAAATAGTAAAGAGCTTAAGAGATTGACACATGATGTAATTGCATGAGGTTGATAGACTAGCAAAAGATCCTAAGTATTAATATGTGTTTGATATGTGGTGTAATCTTGGATAAAGTTGACAAGTTAAGATGCAGATCAATGACTTACATTGCTTCATACTAAGTAGGATCAATAGTGTGAGATGGGTCAAATTAGGTTAATGATCTAGGTCATGATCAATAGCCAATTAGAGTAAAGGAGAGCCCAAATCTTTTGATATTATTTCAATCTAAGCCATTTTTGATGGAATAAAATGGGTCTTACAAGTCCTATCCCCATAGAAGCTCGATCCAACATCGTTAAAGGGACACATTGATGTATTAAGATATAAGGAACACACACACACACACACACACACACACACACACACACACACACACACACATCACTATTAAGGCTAAATATGGACCTTTGGTTCATATTTTTTCTTGGGTAGGGTTGTTTCTATAACAGTGTTCATAATTTTTAAGAAGGATCCATGTATACATATATGATCTTTTTGTTCTTGCAAAGATAGAATGGGTCTATTTAGATCTATTATAAAATAGAAAAGTGATAAATAGTCTATAGGTCTATATTGATATGGAAACTATAGGAAAACCAATAACATTAGATTGGTTTTCTACCTATAGATGGACCTATGATCCAAACATGAAGATAAATAAAAAATGTGATTAATGTAAATGGTCCTCATCCTTAAGCATGATGTTTCACTCAATTTCTTGCTCTAATTATTTTTGCTTTGAAGGAGGAGAGAAACAATAGATGAGGGGTGTGTACCTGGTAGAAAGTGTTCACATTGATATCCAGATGAGGTGAGAACTCTTCTTTGGTGAGGGAATAATGACCTATAAATCACATAAACTTAACAAAAATATGTTAATAGAGAGGTAAAGGGTTGCCTGGTGAGAAACCAGTCCCAAAAAAGGAATATGCTTCATTAAATGGATGTCAACCCTTGTTCAACATTCAAGTTTATTGATAAAAATTAAATTAAGAGTAAAAGATATGAAATGATGTTGATGAATAATATAAAAAAAGACTAATTTATAATAGGATCAATGTTATCAAAATAATGGTTCCAAAATGTAGTAGCCTCATCAATATCCTCCTAGATTATGGCTAACTATTCTTCTACATCCTCTGAATGGGGTGTGAGAACCATAATGCAAAGGGATAGCTCAAAGGTAATGCCACTTTGATTGGTAAATAGAGGTTGGGGGACAATAGGAAGGTCAAAGACACTATCTATCTCATGTGCAAGTCCTGGTAGGGTCATCTACATGAAATAAACAAGTTAAGGTTAGGTCTATAAAAATTAGAAAAGTGTTTAGGTATAGGTCAAGGGATGGATAATAATTTGATAAGGTTAAAAGGATGGTTAGAATAACAATTTGTAATTTTAGGTGACAGTGATTGTCATCAGTTGGGATGACTGGTGATGGTTGTCCTGAGCATTGATAGTTGGGTGACTGGTAGTGGTTGCTATAACCGGTGATGGTTATGGAAACTATTGGTAGTCAACTATCAAAAACTTGATGGGGATTCAAAATGAGCTACAAATAGGTAACTAAGGAGCCAAAAAGGTTTTATGGTTAGTGTGGGTAAGGGAAAAGAGGTAGGAAGAGTATTCAATAGAGAACACACTTATAATAAGCAAATAAAGATAAAATGAAATAGAGAAAACAAAGTGAGGTACTTTCACTTTAGAGAGTTGGATGGTTGAATGCCTAGAGAAATGTAGGTAGTGTAACTATACCTTGATGAGAGAATCACATGAGTAGAGCTTCAGGTTACTAAATGTCTAAACAAAAAACAAGAGAGTCTAAATGCACAAATTTAGGTCCAAAATCTCCTTTGTGAGCCTTGTACTTATAGCACAAAACTTCCTGAATGAGGAGAAAGAGTTACCAAATTGAGGGAGGGAAAGTTGTTAAGCTGGTCCTAGATAAGTGTGATCGACTGACAAAAAGAAATCCATGTGTTTGTGCATGGGAAAGTTGCCAATTTTGTTAGTGCAAGCTTGTTTACATCTAAAAGTTTATAATTTTATGGGTGAGGGTACCTGACCATTGATGGTTAGGCTAACCATCAACAATTAGGCTAACCATCGATGGTTAGGATAACCATTGATGATCGACCCTCTAAGGCAAAAGAGGTAAAATACAAGGTATTGAGTGGTTTGTTTAAGTTTATGTAAAGAAAGGTCCACTAGGTTAATAGAGGAGTTAACTAGGATAGGGTCAAGAGCCAGATCATGCCGATGCAACCTTAAAAATGATGCAAGGGACATTTTTAAGTGTCTATATTTTGCCCCTTTTTATTTTGTAACTTTAGGTAAATAAGCTGTAAAACAAAAATAGAAGGTTGACAATCTAGGGCCAGTTGCCCTGGGTATGGGAGGAGGGTATTCCCCCTCAAACTAGGAGTTGATGAGGTAGGATGATAATCATGTCATGGTTTGAGAAAAGAAAAGAAGGTTGAGGTATGGAAATGTGACTACATGCATAAGGTACAATGAGATGCTAAGGTCACAAAATCATGTAAAGACATAAAATGGCCAATGTTGATAATAATAAGATTGGGTTCTAGAAAAAGTGATAAGGTAACTAGTCCTCAACATTGGTCATAGCTGATCGAGATATGCATATCAAATGTCCTAGAAAGGGTTGGTGTTTACTCAAGTATCCAAGGTAATAAATTTTCTTGAGAAATACACAAATTGTCAAGTTACACACAAAGTGGTGTGAAAAAGGTTCAACAAGGCCAAATTGGTCGAAGTTGTCAATAATGATCAAAGCAAGGTCTGTGCAAGGTGTATGAATAGGTGTGTTCTAGAAAAAGGTTGAGGTCATGATGGATATAGACAATGGGTGGGCTAGTTATTTGGGGGGTGGTTGAGCTTTACCCTTTTATTTTGGATTTACCATTTTCATGGGTTGGTTTATGCACAAGGTAAGAGGACATTGCCTACATACCAACATGGACTTTAGGCCTAATGTAGTTCTTGGGTTAGGGAGAGGGTGACTACTAGATAAGGGTAAGAGTAACGGAAATAGGTTACCCCATTGAGGTTAGGAAAGGTAAGGGTAAGTTGTTTTTTATAAGAGAGATGATAATATTATTAGAGGATGTATACCAAATTACATGGTTACCAATCCAAGGATATCCCATTTATCAAATAGAGGGGGATGAGATGGATGAGTGTTTAGAGATGCTATATAGGGATGATGTTGGTGCTACAAAGTTTCAATCTAGAGGCTTTAGTATCAGACTACTATATCATAGAGCCCTATGGGGATAGACATTTGTTGACCATGTTGTAGTTAGTAGTTACCTATTATGCATTATCAGATTTAGTCAGAGGGAGATACCTTGGTGCATTATTAGGGGTGTTAATGGAGTTATATCTAGATGGATTATGTTTGGTTGGGCACAAGTATTACTAGTAGATATACATGGAGCTATGGGTTTTTTAGGAACATAGATAATATAACATCAGTGTGGGGTTTATGCTACATTGTTGGGCATACGAGCATATCTGAGTGCTATGATCATTGGGTTTACCAATTGGGGGTATTTATTGATGGAAGAGAGAGAGGGACCTGACATGAGTAGGTATTGGTACACATGACCTAGACTATTTTAGAGATGCACTGGGGGGTTTGGTGGATAGAGACATCATATGGAGGCCATATAGTGAGTGGCTTACATGGGAGGCCTACCAACATCATACATTATCTCTATAGAGCTAGAGGTAGATCTATAGGTGATGGGAGGGAGAGACTAAGTGTATCTCATTAGAGAGGGTATGGCGATAATTTAGATTGGTATAGGGGATCCCTCATAATTTTGTATGATACAAGATGGAATATTTTTAGTATCCACTTCTAGAGCCATAACCATAGGATGAGGTTTTAGATTTTGAGAAGCTACCATTAAGGGGAGGTGATGATGCTAGGGTGACACCTAACTACCCTACATGGTTTCAAGGTATATATATTGTGATGGATTTTGGTCTTGGAGATGGTGATAGGGCCCCAATGGATGTAGATCAAAGATAAGGGCCAGCGTAGGGGGACCCATAGGTGGTAGTAGCACTAGAAACAACAAAAGCCCAAATAGTTACATTATAGGAGTAGGTTATGACTCTTCAAGGTTAGATAGGAGTCATAATGGAGAGAAAATAGGCCTATGCATAAAGCATATATCTATAGGGGTAAATGACCATCTTAAAGGTCAGGTGACTACATTGATAGGGAAGCAAGACCAGGTGAGGGTCTAGCTTGATTTGGTGACCTAGGAGAGGGATTATTTATGATGGTCTAGTGGTGTAGTGATAGGTATAGTGCCTCCTAGATATATCACATAGACCAAGTATCATGCAATGATATAGGATCTGAGGTATTATGAGGGCATTATGTTAGCATAGTGTCCTAATGAGCTAAGGTGGGGAGAGTATTAGTTGAGTGTGTTGGGTGGGGTAGGTCTGGGGACCCTAGGGTAATGGGTTATGGCAATGGGTCAGCTAGTAGGGCCTCCACCTAGTATAGGTATAGGAACAGGTATAACTATAGGTACTAGCAAGGCCAATGGTAGTGGTCTACTAGGGCCATGATATGTATATGATCCATTTTTTTGATATTGACCTATGCATTGAAGATGTGAGATGCATTTTGAGTGATATCTTATGATGTATAGACATTACACACACACACACACACACACACACACACACACACACACACACACACACACACACACACACACACACACACACACACACACACACACACACACACACACACACACACACACACACACACACACACACGATATAATTTTATTTTGAGATGTTTTGTTGATGATGTCTAATGTGTTATGTGATGGTTAGGCTTTCATGATGATGTATGTAGTTATGCTTCAATGTTAATTATGCTATGATGCTTAATGGTAATGGCTGGTTAATTGATATAAGTATGTTTTAATAATGTTATTCATAATGATTAACTTAATGTTTTGAGGTGAGGTTGGTTAATTATGTTCACTAGGTATGATAAATTGGCTAATTTTGAATGTTAATGCTTTGTTTTATGGAATGATTTTGGTTTTGATATGTAGGGTATGTTTTGATTTTAGTTGGTTTGTGAAATTATAGATTATTTAACAAGGATATCATTATGATCCACAAAGAGGATAGAATTTTAATGAACATGAACTCTTTAAGCACATCAAATTAGCATTTCCCTACTACTAAGATGCATCATATAAACACCATGTGCCAAGTGAGCTCAGTGTCCTTTGATTTATAGAGGTGATATGAGAAAAAGAGGGTAGTGATAAATAGGTAAGGGAAGAAGTGTTAGGTAGGAAACCATGTGTGGGCTCATCCTCCCCTTTACTTACATGACACCTATAACTAAAATAGACTAGTCCATGTCATTAAAGGGGCAAACTGATCAATACAGGAAGTCCACCAATATTAAAAAAGAACTTATTGCAATTCATTTGGGATAATGTTGACTTTTGATAGGTTCATGTATTTATTTAAATAAGGTGAAGTTGATCAAGGTAGGAAGCTTCATTGGGTTTCAAAATAGAGATGATTACAACTACTAAATAATATTTATCATGTTAGCTCAGCCATCCTTCAAGGGAGTGGTCTAAATCAAAGTTTTGATAGCTATCCTTCGAGGGAGTAGTCTATCATTTTATCATTTAGGTGATATTTGTCCTTTGAGGGAGTGGTATATTTATTTTTCTTATGATAATGGACCTAAATAATATGTATCCCAAAAATCTTGAACTTTTGTTTGAGACATGGACGTATCTATTTGAAGCTTAGAGCGAAACCATTTGTAAGGGAAAGGTTGTGCCTAAATACGGTGGTTATGTGATAATAGGAAGGCATGTTACTGAACATGTGGCCATGGGATTCAATATAAATAAATATGAAAAGTATCCATGAGAACCATGCCATGGGTAGAGCCATGGTACCCACATTTAAGACTAGATGAAAGTGCCTGACAGATAATCACATAGATCAGGTATAACCACATACCCTTAAGAGGAATAGGGTAAGAGGGTTAGGGGAGTGATAAGTTCTTAAAATCAAATGATGAACTAAATTTAGATAGTAGGGTGTGTTTGATAGGCCTTATAAATAGAAAGGGTGTAAATGTGAAGCATTGAGAGGCTTAAGTTCTGGTTTGCCTTTCAGAGAGAAAAAATGATAAGCCCCTGATCTATACTTATGAGTTATAATATAGGGTACAATCCAGTTGAAGGAAAACTTACCCCTTTTGATTTTCTCCATGTTAGTGACATGTTGGTTTTATTTGAGGACAAGGTCTCCCATGTTGAATTCTCATATTTTCAAATGTTTATTATAGGCTCATTTGATATGATCTTGATAGATATGAAGGTGATTAAGGGCAACAAGGCAATGTTCATTAAGGATTTCTAAGCATGCTAAACATTCCTAATGATAGTCACTTTTAGAATGAATATCCTTCAAGGATATTTAGAGAGATGGAATTTAGACTTCAAGAGGTATAAATACCTTAGCTTCAAAGACCATAGAAAAAGGTGTAGCACATATAGCAGTTCAGATAGTAGTGTGGTAAGCCCATAGAGCAAATGGGATATGGAGGTGCCAATCCTTGCTCAAAGCAGTGACCACCTTGGTGAGAATTTTGGTGAGGATTTTTTAAAAAGATTTAGCTTATCTATTAGCTTATGGATGATAAGGGAAAGAGAAACTTAAGTCAATTCTAAAATCCTTACAAAGTTCCTAGACTTTTTTGTTATTGAAAGATTTTCCATTATCAATGATGATTTTATGAGGGACATCGAAGCGATAGATGATGTGATGGGGAATGAAGTCAATTATTTTTTAGCTTTGATTGAGATCAACATAATGGCTTCCACCCATTTATAAAATACTTTATGTTAGTGATGATATATTGGTGATGTTGAGAGAATGAAGATTGATCTCACTAATAAGATCAAGACCCCATTGTGAGAAAGGATAATAATTAGCTGATACCTAGAGACCATGAAGAGGTGAATGATGGAGGTTAGCATGATGTTGACATTTGATGCATTTCTTGGCATAGTCACAACAATCTTGATTAAGTGTAGGCTAATAGTATCCCAGGTGAAAAATATGCTTTGCAATAGCCAAACCACTGAAGTCTCTTCCATAGATGCCATCATGTGCTTCCTTAATGGCTTGAGAGACTTCATTATTATGAAGGCATCAAAAAAGGAGGCCATCAAAGCCTTGTTTTTAAATAATGAGCCCTAGTATTAAGTAGTGAGAGGTGATTTGAATAAAAGATCTATGAGCATTTATTGAAAGATCAAGTGAAAGGACACTGACATTAAGGTAGTCAAAGATTTGGTCATACCAAATGTCTAAATTTGATCTTTCCACTTGGAAAATGGTAGGAAGATCAAGACTAAGGTAATATGGGGTGACAAAGTGGTGTATGGTGAAAAATAGTTTAGAGTCAGCAGGTTGGGATGGAATTTGGGACACAAGGGAAGCCATTGTGTTTGCAAATTTGTTTGTAGAGTGAGGGACTGATTGAATGGTATAATGGTTAAATGATGCTACTAGTTTTTTAACAAGTTGTTCATATTTCAAAAGAACATATTTTTGGCATTCATAGGCTCATGTGACTTGGTTGATAATAAATTGAGAATATCCAAAGACACATATAGTTTTGATTCCTAAGGCTAGGGCAGTTTGGATACCTATGATCAAGGCCTCATATTTGGCTATATTATTGGTGCATTCAAAATCAAGTTTGAAAGAAAGAGGGAGAGGTTATCCATTAATGGGAATGAGGACTATGACAACACCCCCACCATTTTGTCATTTGAAACTATCAAAATACATAGTTATTTGATAGGTGGGTTCTTTTGAATAAAGAGTAGCTATAGACTCATCTGGAAAGGAAAAAAGAGGAGTTTGATTATCAGGGAGAGGGGCTTCATCTAGTTGGTCCAAAATGACCCATCCTTTAATGGAATTTTGTGAAAGAACTCAAGATCTAACTTAGCTAAAATCACAAGCCACTTAGCCATACATTGGTTATGATATGGCTTAGAGTGCATATACTTGAGGGGGTTAGTGTTGGTAAGGATATAAGTTTTATGGTTAAGAAGATAGTGATGAATTTTAGAGGTGATGAAAACTAAGACAAGGTAGATTTTTTTTGGATGGGTGTATCAGGTTTCATAGTCAATGAGGGTATGATTGATGTAATAAATAACCTACTCCTTATGTTGGTCATTACGATGAGCGAGAATGGATCCCAAGGAATGATCAGTGGCAGATAGGTATAAATAAAAGGGTTAATCTTCCTTTGGGGGAATAAGGACATGTGGAAAAAGAAGATACTCCTTAATTACATCAAAGGCTTGTTCACACTCCTTGGTCCATTTAAAGGAGGTATCCTTTTTTAGGAGGTGGTGAAAGGGTTGACAATGATTGCATAGCTGGGAGATAAAATGGTGGATTGATTGAAGTTTTCATTTTAGGATACAAAGTCTCTATAAATTAGTAAGAGGAGATATTTATAGAATGGATGTGACTTTTGTAGGGTCTATTTATATTACACAAAGGGAAACACTAAAGCTGATGAGTTTTCCTGATAAGATCTTGAAGATGCATTTCTTCAAATTGAGCTTGACATGATAATGGATAAGTCTTTTAAATATGATGGATAAAATGGTGAGGTGATCTTAGTGATGTTGGATTTTTTGAGCAAATAATCAACATAGTCTTCAGCTATTATATGAATGAGGTCATAAAAAATGTAGGTCATGGCTTGCTGATATGTGACTCCTACATTCTTTAAGCCAAAAGGCATGACACAATAGCAAAAAGTTCCACATGGGGTGATAAAATATGTCTTATGTTGATCTTGGAGGGCAATCAAGATTTGGTTATATCCCAAAAATCCATCCATGAGGGATGACATTTCATGGCTAGTGGTAAGATCAATAATTTGGTTAATGTTAGGTAGGTGAAAGTCATCTTTAGGGCATGCAGGGTTAATATCCCAAAAATCCACACAAAGGCAAAGTCCCCCAGTGGGTTTAGTGACAGGACAATGTTAGAGACCCATTATGGTTAGTCAATGGGTTGAATGAAATTAACAGATAAAATATGCTAAAGTTCTTCTTTGACAAGAAGAGATATACAAGGATGGATTTGATGAAGTTTTTACTAGACTGGCTTAACCTTAGAATAGGTGACAATGTTATGAAGGGAAATGGATGGGTTAATACTAGGCATATCCTGATAAAACTAAGAAAATGCTATGCTATGGTCATGAAGGAAGGATGCATAGTTTCTTTATTCCTTAGGAGTTAAGGATTAGCCAATATTGAAAATATGAGGGTTCTTTGAGTACCCAAGTTAATGTCTATGGTTGATTCATTTAGCATTGTTTGATTTTTAGGAGGGAGGGCCTTTTGAAGAGAAGAATCCCTAGCACCTAGATAGGTAAGAATAGATTTGTCATTTTGACATTGGATGGTGTTAATGGTAGGAAAATCATGGGTGATTATTTCAAGGTGGATGAGAGGAATGGTTTTAGTTTGATCCCCTTGATGAAAGTTAGGGGACCTAAACTGATAGTGTTGATAAAAAAAGATATGTGGGATGATGTCTTTGTCTTCAAATAGAGTTGGTGAGGGTAGAGGTTCTTCAAATTGGAAATGTGAGGCTGATAAGGGTAGAAGTTCCTTGAATGGGAGAGGTGAGGTTGGTGGTTTCCCAAATGGGAGAGGTGGAGTTGATGAGGATGGTGGTTCTCCAAATGGGAGAGGTTGAATTGATGAGGCTGGTATGGGCTCTTCTGGGGGAACATACCCTTGGCCAAAGAAATCGTGAGGTTTCTTATTTTTGATGGTAGGAAGTTCATGGGGTCCTTATTCATAGAGGTTAAACCCAAACCCTTTCCAAGTGCATCTATGAAGGTACATTTGGGCAAAGGTTGGGTTACTAAGATAGGAAAAGTTGGAAGTGAATGACATAATACAAGTCATGGTGGTGGGAGCAAGAAGAAGTTTATCAAGTCCCCCATAAACAAAATATGTTCTATTATTGGGAAGAATAAAGGGGAAAAGAGTACCAATATTGGGATCATAAGACAGATCATTATGAAGGTTACCAAATTCATTTGGAGATGGAAAAGTGTCCAAAGCTAAAATTTGATATTCCCTAAGTGTAAGTTGTTAGATCATAGATTGCAAGGGGTACTTGATCAAGATTTGTGATGAAGGAATAGCTGAACTAGTGGATGCTTCAATTTTGTTTAAATTATAAGTGTTGGTGTGTTGGTTTGATGTAGTGGTTTGATTGGTGGTTGGTTGTGAAGAGGGTGAAGGTGGAATAATAACATCACTAGGTTGATGTCATATTACAATAATCAAAGGGACTTGGATCAACTTTGATTATAATGACTTTTCCCTCATGCTCAAACTTGATGCATCGATGAAGGGTAGAAGGGATACATGCCATGGTGTGGATCTAGGGGTAACCAAGTAAGACATTATATTGAAATTCACCCTCTATTATGTTAAATTATTTAGGAATGGTTAGAGGCCCCAAGTAGGTGTGGAGAATAACTATCCCTAGAGTAGTGGCCAAGGTATCATTAAACAATTAGAGAACCACCAAGCTTTTTGACATGATGTTTTTAGCTAGTTGAAGTTGATCATAAGCATAGGAGGAGATGATATTGATACTTTTTCCCCCATCAATCATGAACCTTTTGACATGTGTATGATTGATGGATGCTATGATAAAAAGAGGGGGATCAGGTTCTTCACTATGATATGGTGGGATTTTAGATTCTTGAAAGGTGACACTGGTAACATGTTAGATATATCTAATCAAAGATTTAAGATGTTGGGTATTATCTGGTTAAACTTCTATGAAACACATTAATTCAATTAAAACTTGATGATGTTGAGGTGAGGTGATGATTAAGTCATAAAGACTCATTTTAATGGGTGTTTGGTGAAGTTGTTTTATCACTAGTTTTTAGACAAATGAAGGTGCATTGGAGGAGGAAGGGGATCCCAAAATGGAGACCTTAGGCTTGGATGGTTGTGAAGGTGAATGTGTAATCTATTGGGTTTGGTTAGCTGGTTGAGGAGGTGAAGGGTAAGGCCATGGAATGGTGGCCTTGGCTTTACCCTTTTCATTTGGTTAGACCCCTTTACCCTTGTCCTTGTGTTGGGATCTAAACCAAATTACCATATGAATAGTATGGATAAGGGGAGCATTTAGTTTCTTTGGTTCCTCTGTTACACTCCTTAGTGGGAGTAGAGAAGGAGATGATTGGTAGAAGGATTGGATAGATGGTAAAAGAGGCAAAGAGCTTAAATAAGATTCATCCAATAGATCATCCTCATCTAAAAGGCCATGAATGATAGTTTGGAGAGATTTACATTTATCTGTATCATGCCCAGAGGTTCTATGGTAAAGACAAATTAGATTGTCATTGAACTAGGTTAGCTTTTGACAAGTGGGGTTAAAAGTCTTGATGGGGGGTAAGTTAATGGTAGAAGCTTGTAAGAGCCTTTGTAATATTGTTGTATAAGACTCCGATAATGATTTTGGAAATGGTGGGGTTTGGTTTTTTGGTTTACGTTTCTTGTTGGGTAAGGGATTTTTAACAAGAGGTATGGTTAGTAGGGTAAGTCTGGCTAGAGGTTTTGAATGAATTATCGTAGTTGTAATTAGTCTAGAAATTGGGGGTCTAGATGATGAGGGTTTAATAGATGGGAATGTGGATGGGGAAAGGTTGGTGAGGAATGACACTAAATTAGGATATGGGATTATTATAGGTAAAGAAAAGGTAGATGGGTTTTTGGAGGAAGAGTAAGTAATGGGAATGGTAGAAGGATGTGGTCCTAAAATAGAAGGTAAAAGGTAAAGGATTTGGTATGGTTCTTCCTCAAATTTGAGGTTTGGGTAGTCCCTTATTCTTAATGGGCTTAATTGGATTGGGTTTTGGTTGGATTGGTGTGGTTATATCTAGTCTCAAAGGAGGGTGAGTGGGATTTGGTATGGGAGGGATCCCCAAGGTCTTGATTGGCTTGGTAAAAGAAACATATGATGATTTAGAAATTTTATATAGGGGTAATTGAGGTGGTCCTTTGGTAACTTTAGGATGAGTAGTTGGTGGAGTTGTAATAATAGGCTCAAGAGTGGAATCTAGTGAAGTAAAAGGTTCAATTTTATTTTAATTTGAGAGTCCAAGCCGATGCCAAAAGGTAACTCTATCAAAGTTAGGTTGGGAGGTGAACTCCAAACTTTAACTAGCTAGGAGAAGGGTTTATAAATATGAGTTGCTCCTTAATCATTAGCTTCAAAGTGTAAAACCTTTAGGGATGAAGAAGGAGTGGTTACAGTATTTTTATCCTTGGTGGAAGGTTCTGAAGGTAGTGGTTAGGTAGATAGGGGTATTATCTCTTCAGAGATGGATTTCAAGGAAGATACAAATGATTCTACAATTGGTGTGGTAAGGGTAATGGTTTTAGGTGGAAGGATTGGTTTAGCTTCCTCCTTAATTCAGTTGTCTAAAGGAATAAGTGGTTTTTTGAGTTGGATTAGAAGAGTGAATAAAATGGTCGATGGAGTGACCATCTCCTTAGGTGTTTCCACCATAGGAGGGGTGGTTGAAACCATGGTTTCATCCAAGGAAGTGGAAGGGATAATCACTTCCTTTATTTGGGCATTTTAAGGGGTTGGTGGTAGGTGGTTCTCCTTAATTTGGGTGATATAAGTAATAACTTCTTCAATAATAGACACATTATTGATTACATTGATTACACGTGCTTCATATGAATTGGAGGATTCAGGTTGGTTTTCATGGTGTTGGGCTGAAGGTGTATGGTTTGGAAATAGTTTTTTGAAAATATCAAGGGATTGGTTTGAAGGAGTATTTGGGTTGTCAAACACAAACTCCCCTTTATCAATTAGGTCTTGAACAATGTTTTTAAAAGCATTGCATCTATCAGTATTATGTCCAACAACCCAATGATAGTTATAATGATCATTTTCATTGTACCACCCAAGAAGGGGGTAAGAAGTATCAAACTGTTGAAGGGATTTGATGGGTAGAAGTTAGATTAGATTGGCCTTGAGTAGTTTCTCCAACACTGACACATAATATTCTCCAATCAGGGTAAATGGTTTTGAAGGAACCTAATTTTGAGCATAGTGTTGGTGATTGGAAGGGTTGTTGGTTGGAGGTATTTGTTTGATGGGTGGAGGAGGTGCAACTTTAAGAATGATCACATGTGCTGATGGTTTCACTTTATAATTGGTTGGGTTCATAGTTTTGGTGGAAATTAACTCTGTGGATTTGAAACTAGAATTTTTATTTCAAAGCTTCAACTTCCCTTCATCAATAGCATGGTTTTCCAATTTATGGGCCATAGTAAAAGCCTCATCAAAGGTCCTAAAGGTTTAGACTTGGAGAGTTGGAGAAATGTGTTTAGCATAACCCTAAGAAAACAATTCAATTGATTGAAGTTGAGGTAATGGGAAAGTGAGTTGATTAATGAGACCTCTCCATCTAGCAACGAAATCAATAATGGACTCATCTTTAAATTATTTGATGGAGTATAGGTCTGTAATGGAAACCTATTTAGATATGTTTATATAAAAGTGTTCCAAAAAGGTTTGTGCCAATTGAGAGAAAGAAAATATGGAATGAGTGGGAAGAGCATTGTACCAGTCAAGGGTGACCCCAGATAATGACATGGGAAAGGTTCAGAGGAGAAGAGCATCATCATAAGTGATCAAGTAGCATGCATGTTGGAACACTCTTAAGTGTTATTGAGGGTCCTCTTTACCTTAGAATTTAGAAAATTTTGGAAATTCCCATTGAGAAGGATAGGATCATTACAAATTTTGTTGTAAGATAAAAGATTGGTTGAGGTAGAGATAGATGACTCCAAACTAGTCATTTTATCCATGAGGATTTTGATTAGGTCAATTTGGGCTTGAGAAATCACATAATTAAGAGGTACATTTTGTTGAGGTTGGTTCAAGACAATGTATGAATAGGAAGCAAATGGTAATGACAAAGCCACATAATGATAGGTGGTGCCAAGAGGTTGAGATGGTGGCACATAAGAATTGTTTGGTATAAAATGTTAGGTGGTGGTGGGTATGTACCCTTGTAGGTTAGGGACATATTGGTAAGTTATCATAGGCATGTGTTGAGAAAAAGATGTGGTTGGTATGTTTGAGTTAGGAGGAAGTTGGAAAGGTTGAGTTTGGGTGGTTACCCTAGTGTTAATTAGAGGAAGGTTTTGAGGTATGGAGAGAACTAAGTTTTGAAGTAGAACTATGGTCTAAGGATTGGTTACAACCGAAGGGAAGATAGGAGCTGAAATGGAAGATAATGCCACAGTGGATGGGACATAGGTAACTAATGTTAAGGTTGAACCCCCATGGGGTGTAATTGGTGGTGTTTGGTTGGGTGGTGGAAGGTTGGTTTGGGTTTGGGTAGATGGGATGTTGGAATAGGTCTAAGCTAATGGTTGAGTTGAAGTGGTTCCTACCATGAGGTGGGATGGCATACCAAGAGAAAGTTTGGAAAAGGAAAAAAAGCAAGAGGGGTATGATGAGGCAAGGTGTTAAGGTAAAGTTGCAATGCAAATGGATTATTGTCGATAAAGACAATGAAGTCTAGATCTCCTTCAGATATGATTGGAATTCTAGAGGGAGATGGTGATGGAGGAGAATGGTGAGTTGAACCATGGGGATATTTATCTACATCCAAGGTATAATCCATGGATGAAGATGAAGGTGGTGGTTGATTATTTTGATTTTTCACTTATTATTTGGTCAAAACCATATTAAAAATTTGGAAGTGGATAATGACCCTTTCACCTCAAATAATGAGCAATAAAAAAAAACACAAAGCAAATAAAACACACACTAAAAGTACAATTAATCCTAGGATTTATTTTAAATCACTTTTGGCTTATGCCTTAAAGAGTGTGACATGTAAAATGGGCTTATGATTCAAGTACTAAAAATCCATCTAAGGATAGTTTCAAGTTAAGTTTTGGTGCTCAAAGAATCTACACTAGACTGGTACGTGGCTTGGTACTGGGGGCTTACTCCTCGTACTTCACAAAACTGAAGCTAAGCTGGGCTACTTAGCCAATAGATACCATTTGTCTAGAGTTTACACTCCACTAGAGATGGAGTGGGTACTCCCCTTGGTGGTGAAATCTAAGTGGGATCACCGATTAAGGTAAGGTGATCCAAATGGTGATGAAATCCCAATGGGCCTTGTCTCAAGTATGTTTTGATGTATTCTTTGGTGCAGTGGTTTGGTAGTGTAACATTTGTGTTCAACAATTTATTTATAATGCAATTAATTAATCTAGGTAAACTAAACATTAAACAAGCAATTCAATGGATGCACTTAATTTTATCCCAAAAGGAAATATTTGGTTTATTTGAATGCAAACAAGGAATAATGGAACAATGCAAGATGACAATGCAACCTATTCCTAGAATGATTTTTTCACTCTCTTTTTTTTGGTTCATTTTGATTTTAGAAAAGAAAAGTAAAATAAATTTTATATTTTTTAGAATTTAAATATTTTTAGAAATGCAATAAATATGAGATTAAATAATGCAACTACATGAAATAAATCAAACTATGAACCCTTAAGGGGTCCCACCATGCGTGCTAGAATGTTTCACTCAATTTCTTACTCTAATTATTTATGTTTTGAAGGAGGAGAGAAACAATAAATGATGGGTGTGTAACTAATAGAAAGTGCACATGTTGATATCTAGATGAGGTGAGAACTCTTCTTTGGCAAGGGAAGAATGACTTGTAAATCACATAAACTTAATGATAAATATGTTAATAGAGAGGTATGGGGCTACCTGGAGAGAAACCAGTCCCAAAAAAGGAATATGCTTCCTTAAATGGATGTCAACCCTTGTTAAACATCCAAGTTTATTGATAAAAAGGAAATTACAAATAGAAGATATGAAATGATGCCGATGAACAATATAAAAAGAAGACTAATCTATAGCAGGATCAATGTTATCAAAATAATGGTTCCAAAATACAGTAGCCTCATCAATATCCTTTTAGATTATGACTAATTATTCCTCTACATGTTTTGGATGGGGTGTGAGAAGCATAATGCAAAGGGATATCTCAAAGGTAATGTCACTTTGATTGGTAAATATAGGTTGGGGGATAATAAGAAGGTCAAAGACACTATCTATCTCATGTGCAAGTCCTGGTAGGGTCATCTACATGCAATAAACAAGTTAAGGTCAGGTAAAAAATAATTAGAAAAGTGTTCAGGTATAGGTCAGGGGATGGATAGAAGTTTGAGAAGGTGAAAAGGAGGGTCAGAATAACAATCTATAATTTTGGGTGACAATGACCATTGGTGATTGGGGTGACTAGTGATGGTTATTCTCATCATCGATAGTTGGGTGATGAGCAATGGTTGGTATAACCGATGATGGTTATGGAAAATATTGGTAGTCACCTATCATAAACTTGATGGGGAGTAAAAATGAGATATAAATAGGTAACTGAGGGGCCAAAAAGGTTGTATAGGTAGTGTGGGTAAGGGAAAAGAGGTAGGAAGAGTATTCAATAGAGAATACATGTATAATAAGAAAAGAAGGATAAAATGAAATAGAGAAAATAAAGTGAGGTACCTTTGCTTTGGAGATTTAGATGGTTAAATTCTTGGAGAAATGCAGGTAGCATAATGGTACCTTGATGAGGGAATCACAGGGGCAGAGCTTTGGGTTGCCGAATGTCTACATAGAAAAAAAGATTCTAGATGCACAAATTCTGGTCCAAAATCTCCTCCATGAGCCTTGTAATTATAAAAAAACTTCATAAATGAGGAGAAAGAGTTACCAAATTGAGGGAGTGAATGTTTCTAAGTTGGTCTTAGATAAGTGTGACGGATTGACAAAAATAAATCCATGAGTTTGAGCATGGGAAAGTTGCCAAATTTTGTTAGTGCAATCTTGTTCACAACTGGAAGTTTTTAATTTACTGGGTGAGAGTACCTGACCTTTGATGGTTAGGATAACCTTTGATGGTTGACCCTCTAAGGAAAAAGAGGTGAAATGCAAGGTATTGAGTGGTTTGTTCAAGTTTTTTTAAAGAAGGGTCCACTAGGTTAATAGAGGAGTTAACTAGGTCAGGGTCAAGAGATAAGTCATGGTGATGCAACCTTTAAAATGTCATAAGGGATGTTTTTACGTGTCTACACATGACCATAGTCTTGAAAAGAAGCCACCCAAAGAATGCATAATCAAATCTCAGTTAGTTTTATAGATGTAAGTATTTTGTCCTTATGTAGAAGCCAAGTGAAAAGATGCATAGAAGATCAAAGAAAGGGTCTAGTGTTGGGAACTGCAGCTAGGAGATTTTAATGAATCCTTGAAAACATTAGGGACTTCCTCACCCAATAAGCCATGGGCAGTGTCTTTATTGATAAAAAAAGGTGGTAAGGCTTTTATTGGCTAAAGAGCAAAAGGTGCAAGCTTAATTTCAATTAATGACCCAAGACAAACTGTTCTTTTTCTGATGGTGTGTTCCCATATCTCTTCTCTCTTCTCCCCTTCTCCTATATGATCCCATTCTCTTATTATTTTCAAGGGTTATAAAATTTTAGACTTTTTATACTTTTGGGAGATAGGGGACTCCTTGGGATACTAGAAAGTACACTCAACTTGATTAGGCTCAACCCTATCAAGCATTTGTAAGAACTACCTCTTGATGTAATATGAGACTTTTTTTCGTATCTCTTTTCTTGGATTTGGTTTGGTGAGTTGTACATGATGGAACTATGTGAATAATAATATTACTCATTTTTTATCCTCTTTTCTGACCTTGTTTAGTTATTTTTCAATGCTGCTTGCAAGTCTAGATTAGTGTTCTATTCTGAACCTCTTTTATGAAATACTTATGTAATTATCTTGATCTTAAAGTTGTTTAGGCTAGTACTATCTCCTATAGATTTAGTGTGGGTTAAATATTATGGGATATTCCCTTTTAATTTTGGTGCATCACTTGGGTAACCTTCTTAAGAGCCCTTATTCCCTTTCTAACCCTTTTCTTTGTGAAGCGTTAGCTTAACATTAGTTTTAGGTGAGCATCAAAGAGGAAGTCGGCCTACTCTAGATGTTCAACCCCACTATAGGTGACCCATAGCTTGGGTTTGTTCCCATTATATAACTTAATTGGAGAGAACCTAAAGAACCCTCTCCAAGGGTAAAAATTGAGGCTATAATAGACCCTTTTTAGGCATTAGGCCTAGCCTAGGCCTAGTGAACTTGATTGTATTTATCTCCTCACCATCACATCTGAGTGGTTGGTTATGAATACGAGGGATTCCATATTTTTTTTCATGTCCCACTAAACTTATTACAACTCTTTGTAAGGTTTCAACACTTCTCAACTCAATTCATTCCCCTTTAGTCACTCAACCTACAGATTTGCACTTCATAGGAGTACCTTCTGTCTGAGATAGAATAAAGGGAACTTATCATATTATCTCAAACAAAAAAGTATATTAGAGGCTTGGGTAGGTGACTTAAGTAATGTATATATAATTTCAAGTTTTATATATACTTCTAACGCATCCAAACCTCACAAAACCCAAATTAGACTTTTGTAGAACTCACTATGTGCAGGATTTTGGGTGTTGACTATAAGTTGTTATGTGGAACCCCTTCATGATTTATTTAATTTAAATGGGAATCTCATAAGATTATTACTCTTAATTTGGGTTCCTTTCAAACATATTCATCATCAAAACCTTTTCCAAACTCCTCAATGTATACCTTCTACTTTGAAAGGCTTATTTTGCAGTCAACTATGTGATGTGATTCTCCTTAGAGAAGGGATGCCTATAGGTGACACTTACATATTAGACCTTGTGTCTCATTATTTAAGACCTCATTGAAGTTATCAAGGCCACTTATTAGTCATTTAGACTTATTCTCACTATGCATATGTTAGACTAACCTTTAGACCATTAAGCTTTAGTGTACTATCAACCTATAGTTGACTATAGTGACCTTTTTAAGGGAAAAAGTACACCTATATAATGTTATGCATAGTCCATTTCATTTTTAGACCTTATTTAAATCATATAATCTCTTTGAATGGGTGAGATATACTCATAAAATTCCTATAAATTAGATCTAGCACTCACTGTTAGGTTTTAGCATGTCACCCTTCTTTGATCAACTTGTAGGTGCACTTTCTTGAGCAAAAAGATGTCCTATAGGTTGTGATATGAGTTGAAACCCTAAATTTCAATTCCCTTGACTTTGAATTGAGATACTAGAGCCATTATCACCTTAATAAGGTTACGTAACATGAGGTCATGCTCTTATACTTCCACCTTGGACTATAAGGTCAATTAGAAGTTCAAGATACTATAGAGAACACTAACTTTATACAGTGTGAGAATGTCTGGATTGGGAGCCCTATATCATTATACTCCTTTGGCTAAAAAACCACTTGACATGTCAACATACTTCCCCTCTAATTAGATCACCTTGTGGAAACATTCAAACCCATTTAGACTTCATGTTACCTTATCGTGTGATAGCACCAAATGTGGACAAGCCTCTATTTTTAAGGAATTAAGGTAACAAGTCCTTAAACTTAGTTTCTCCAATCATGAATCATGACTCAAGTTTTCCTATCATTCTATGGATCCACCATGATTATTATGACACCTTCAACATTTATATACTTTAAGGAGGGCTCAAATAAGATTCCACATTTTCATTTTAACTACTCAGACCTCTATGGAGACCCTTAGGTGCATATGCAGGTGTGACATAGGATAATGAAGGTAAAACATGGACAATGTGCCTATTGGGTGGGCTTATGATCAATCTTGAACCTCTACAAGGTATTCAAATTTATATTTTCAACCATGAAGGACATGAAACCACTTCCAATATTCTCATTTCAATGTGATTATTCTCCTGTAGGGCACTTGTAGGTGAACATTAGATTGCTGGACTATGTATATAGTTTGAATGGGTTATCATGGTCTATCATATGTTATTTGAGAACTTAGCTTGGTTTATCATATTCTAAATTTTTTTTCAATGTCTTCAAATTCCTCATTACCTCTCTATGGATGTTATCAAACCTTCATACACATGTCTATAAGTGAATGTATGCAGAGAACCAACTGTGTTAAACATGATTATATTCTTGATCATTATATGACCTTCATGGGAAATATCTAATACTAAGATTTTTAAGGAAGGTGATTTCCATGAAATTTTATGGGTTCAATAATCATATCCACATCTTCTTGAAACCACTATAGTAAAGGAAAACATTTATAGTTGATGAACATGCCTACAACATCATTGGTGACCTTACAATAGAAACTTGAGCTGCTTGGCTCATCAATTTATATCCAAACATGAAATAAAATATTGAAACCATGAAATAAGGATGTTCAAAACTCTTTAAAATAATTCCATCAATTGGTTTCTATAGACTTTCTCAAATAAGGAGAAAACCTATAGGGTGCAGGGATAAGCATGTAAAAAAGAGCAGTCAACTTCTTAAGAATGGTTCATAAAGCATAAGAAACCAATATTTTAATTCCTAACATGAAATTTAAATGGACTAAGTTTAAAAACACCCCACAAGATCTTTTGACCTAAAACCTCTCTTATTGGCTGTACCATGAGAAAACATGTCCAATTTTGCATCCCAAGAAGGGCGATGAAGGAGAAAAATATTTTTTGGGAAATTTCAAGACTTAAAAAGTAGAACAAATGTATAATTGAAATTATTGAAGCTAAATATTCCTTACATAATCTTTCCACATGTTTCAAATTCCTTTATAAGTCGTATAACTACCAAAACCTCCTCTTTTCTTACTATTTTCTTGATTTGACTTAATGCCTACAATTTTTTTAGTTATGACACACCCTATTACATATTATAATACCCCTATATCAAGATTTTTACTATAGGTGGTTGACTTATTTTGACTTGTGGTCAAAATAGTGCATAGGTGACTCCATATCCCAATAGATAAGAATAGGCTATTGGTCTTGGCACAACAAGCATACCACCCCTAGGAAATCACCAAGAATGTTGACTTATTCTGACTTGTGGTCAAAATAGTCAACATTCTTGGTGATTTCCTAGGGGTGGTATGCTTGTTGTGCCAATACTAGTAGCCTATTCTTATATATTGGGATATGGAGTCACCTATGCACAATTTTGACACTTCTTTGCCTTTAAAACCACACTAAATAAAATTAAATACACTAAAACAAAACCCAACAAAGGAATCACACACGTGTTCTCAAGAACACTTATGGAACACACACACACAACTGAAACAAGGATACACCTAACCTAGTATTTATAATACCTAACTCTTGAGGTGAAGGACATATTACCATACTTTAACTTGGTTCAAATATGGTTCCCCTCACATCTTTTTAACTCTATGAAAATAAACTATCATGTGAGGCATGTTCTTCATCAAAAACTTTCTCATGTTGATGGTAAAACATCTTACCATATTTAAGTCTTCTTATTTTGTCTACAAGTGTGCTATTTAGATATTTCATGAATTCTTATTATTACTTCCCAAGGACCTTGTTTTGAGCTACAAATTGATTGACCTCTATCATATCTAATTGGTGCTCTTCAAATTATAGATGAGAAAGTACAACATCTGCCTCAACCTTGATCTTTTCATTGTCATGATGCATTTGATGCTTAGGAGCATCAATATTTCTTTCCTTTTGTTCCGTCACTTCTATAAATACTTCATTTTTAGGTTGAGTTCTTGACTATTCCTCAAGCTCACAAACTTCTGCCTTGACTTCAATAGGTCCCTCTAGGACTATAAGTTCTTTGATAATACATTGATGTTCATCTTCATTCAAAACATGACACTCAACTTCATTTGGCCAATTTCAAGACTTAACAAGTAGATCAAATGTATAAATGAAATTAGAGAAGCTGAAGAGTCCTTTCATAAGATTTCCACATGTGCCACACTCCTTTATAAGTCATACAACTGTTAAAACCTCCTCTTTTATAACTATTTTGTTTATTTAACTTAATACCTATAAGTTCTTTAGTTATTACTAACATGACTGATAATATTCTAACATATTTGACATTGAGGAATAGTTTTTAAGAATTGTTTACCAAGGGAAACTATACAACCTTCATTAATGGCTCAAATATGACCCTATCATGACATGAAATGACTTAGGACTAAATTTGACTATGACCAAGGTTAATATCACATAAAATGACATCAAATAAGACCATGACACACCCTATTACATATTATAAGACCCCTATATCAAGTTTTTTACTATAGGTGGTTGACTTATTTTGACTTTTAGTCTAAATAGTCAACATTCTTAGTGATTTCCTAGGGGTGGTATGCTTGTTATGCCAAGACAAATAGCTTATTCCTCACCATCAGTATATGGAGTTAGCTATGCACATGTTTGACACTCATTTACCTTTGAAACCAAACCAAATAAAAAAAATACACACAAAACAAGAAACACCAAAGGAAGCACATATATGTTCTCAATAACACTTATGGAATAGACACACACACACAACTGAAACAAGGACACACACCTAACCTAGTATTTACAAGACCTCACTCTTAAGGTGAAGGAAATCTTACCATACTTCAACTAGGGTCAACGATGGTTCCTATTGCATCTTTATAACTCCATGAAAATAAATTGTCATGTGAGGCATTGTCTTTATCAAACATTTTCTCATTTTGATGGTCAAAAAAATTATCATCTTTAAGTCTTCTTGTTTTTTCTACAATTATGCTATTTAGAGATTTCACGAATGCTTCTTCTTGCTTCATAAGGACCTTTTTTGGATATGAAACTTGATTGACCTCTATCATATTTGATTGGTGCTCTTCAAATTATAGATGAGAAAGTATGAAATCTACCTCAACCTTGATCTCTTCATTTTCATGATGTATTTGATGTTTGGGAGCATCAATCTTGATTTCCTTTTGATCCATCACTTCTATAAATGCTTCATGTTTAGGTTGAGTTCTTGAGTATTCCTCAAGCTCATAGAATTATGCCTTGACTTATATAGGTCCCTCTAGGACTACAAGTTCTTTGATAATAGATTGATGTTCATATTCATTCAAAACATGACACTCAACTTCATGATTGAACAAACACTCAACATCATGCTTGTTAGGTTCACCAATCAAGTTGACATCATATCCACACTTCTTAAGAGGAGAATTAATATTACCTAACTAATCAAATTGTTGGCATATGGCATTGAACTTTTGTCATAAGTCATCCTCTTCCTCATGAATTTCATCTTCAAGGGTTGTTTCATTAAGTGTAGGTATAATTACATGGTTCTTATCATCATAGTGGTCTATCATAATATTCAATCTATCATCATCATACATAGGGATCAAATAATTACCTTCAATATCTTGTGAAGAAGAATGATCAATGATCACCTCAGCTTGTTCAAATGCTCCCTAATGGAAGATATATGTGATAAGGCCATTTTACTCAAAATAGTCATATGGATCATATTCATAAGCATATGAACCATATTCATCTAGAAACAAGTCAGCTATGCCTTCAATTTTGGAAGAAGAACAATCATCCATAATAGACTCTTTTTTCTCATTGATTACATAATTTAAGTTGAAGCTTGCTTCTACATAAGGTTCAATGTAGAATCTTGCAAGTGGTTGAGTTCTTATGGTCACTTTTATTCCATACCTTATTTTTAAGGCTAATAAGGACCAATCAGCTAAGAGGTAACCTCCTATCTTAATTTTGAAATCTTTTGAAAAGCATATTGAAAAGTGGATAGGCAAGTCAACAACCACAATATCTTGGAAGATGGGGAAACTAGGGCAGTCATATAAGAAAACCTTCAATCCTACTATCTTGGTAGGTGTACCATCTAACTAAATCACTCATTTACTATGTGGTTCATACTTTAAGCCTAATTTATTAACTACAACCTTAGCCATCACCAAAGAGCTAGCTCCAGTATCAACTATGTAGTTATGGACTAGTTTATCTCCCACTATGTGAGTGAGGTATAAAAGTGGAGGATTCTCAAATTTAGTAGAGGGTTCCATAATATTATTAGGGGAATTATTAATATCAAAATTACCATGACCATGGCTTCATGATGAAGGACTAACATGAATAGTGGATAACTATTTTTGTAAGAGCTCCTTTTGGCCAGGTATATGAAGGATATCCCAAAGGGATATAGATGCATTAGCACTATTAAATGAATCTAAAATGTTTAGAATATGAGTGTTTACCTTATATTTATTCCTTGGATGCAAGGGAGTTTTTTTATCTTGAGGAATTGAAGCACTTTTAATAGACCTTCCCATATTCTAATTTGAAGGAGGTGAAATAATGTTAGGGACTACTATGCTTATAGCCATACTTTGCTACTTTGTAGAAGGATTATTTTCAATTGTAGGTATACCATTAACATATCCTAGAGCCTTCCTCTTATATAATTTATTTCCTATAATAGAAGTTCCTCAGTTAAGCACATAAGTGTCTTTAACTAGAAAGTTGGTGAAGCTTTCTCCTTGAGGTTGCCAACCTTCATTTGTTTATATTGGGAATTCATCTTCTACTGATAGTAGAGGAGTGAATCCTCCATAAGAAACTATAAATTTATCTCCAACCTCATTGGCATCCATAAATTAGCCTTGTTATAATTTCTCTCCTTGGATCATATTGCTATGCACCATTACCATTTCTCTTGTGTTGGAGGTGGAAGTAGGATTGTACACATGAGCAGGCCTATTAAAGTTAGGCTGCCCTTGACCTCTCCCTCTCCCATATTGTTGAACATATTACTAATGATAGAAATATAGGTTTTGATTCATACCCTTTTAAATTCTCTTTTTCCTAAGCTTAGCTTCTAAGGATTGAATTATTGCTTCTTTATCCATGGCATCATCTACCTTCTTAGGAGCATCCCTAGGCTTAGTATTTTCACTTAGAACTTGGGAAACATTTAGAGAAACAACATAAGTATTTGGTAGTAGAGACATAGATACTTTTTGAGGAATCTTCATATCTTGAATATGACCATTCTCATCTCTAATAGAAATACCATATACTTCGAGTAAAGTGAAACCAACCATGGATTGTAGCATGATGGCAATGTTAGTACCAATGGTTCTCAAGTATGTGGGGAATACAAAACCAACAGGTGGTCTCATGGGAGGAGGTATCTTATGAAAAATCCTTTGAAACCACTCATTAAAATAATGTATTTTCTCCTTGGGAGCTCTTTGAATGATATTGATTTGGTGGATGAGAGAAGTGTGATCAGTTTTATCTTCAAACCTTAAAGTTAGCAGCTCTCCAAAGCCATCCCATGTAGTGATGCATCCATCAAGAAAATTCCTATACCAATCTAGTGCTTTCCCTCTAAGGGACATGGAAAAGATTCTAATAGCAATATTGACCTTAGTGACATTGTGGAACCTACAAAGATTTGAGATATCCATAATGTGTTCACTAGGAGTAACATGGCCTTCATCATTGAATATAGGTACACTCTTTGTATCATTAGGGGGAATGGCATCATATGCATCAAGATGGATTAGATTTTTAGTATTAAAGTTTGGGAAGGAATGTTACATATCCATGTTTTATTCAAATTATGCTTCACTCTCTTGGTCTTCTTGGCTAGAAAAGTCTTCTTGCTCTTGAAATGGAGGAATAGGTTGAGGGTGTTGAAATTTAAGAGGAAGTTCAGGTTGAAGAGGTGGATTGAGAAGATCAAAAATAGTATTAGAAGATGACCTAATAAAGACCATGAAGTATGAGAAAAAATATATGACAAAAAAATGGTCTACAACCAGATTTTACCTTTAATGGAGTTGAAAAATGCTGAGTAACCCACCATATACATCTGATGTTGTCAAGACTAACATTCACCTTGACAAGTTATATTTAGGACAATGGTCAAACCAAGTGTGCCAAAACTATTATCACCAAATATTTCACCCTAGAATAGGTTATTCAAGCCTACTTTAAGATTTGGGAAAAATCGGAATACCTCTAGGCTTAGGGGATGCCTATAGTAGAACTAGACCTCTAGGTTTAAGGGCCATCTCCTTGAATTGATATTGAAGTGCTTATCACTTATGTTAACCTATTGCATATGGTAAAAGAGATATAAGTATGTATGAATTAATGATATTATAAGGGGTTGATACACCATAAGTATTTCCAAAATGATATCATACTTCTTTCACTGAGAAATAAGACCTGTAAACTAGCTTCAAAGTCCTAAGATGTTCTAACATTAGTATTTCAATATAAAGGTGATATGCATGAGAAAACTCAAGGTAAGTGGACTAGAGGTCATATTGCAGACTCTAATAACACTTTCAAATTTTAAGGGATATAAACACACTAGATACACTCTATATGACCTATTAGAATAATAAATTCTTGCACTAGACATGAAAGGATAAGGAGAAGTAAGGATAGAAGATTATCACTAGACCTCATCATTCATCACTTTTCACACTTAGGAAAGATATTTGTGAACTCAAAACTAATTTTTTTTTGTTATTCAAAGGAAAATTATAACATCAAGCTAGCAGGGCTTCACCATACATGGTGTGGAATTATAAAACAAGAGCCAAAATGGCTAGTACTTATAGAATGTGAGAAAGGAGAGAGAAGAATGAAGCTCAAGAGTCACAATAATAGGTGTCAAGATGAGAAAATGAGTTATATATATAAGAATGAATTATGAAATAGACCATGTAAGGTATCTTTGGATAAATTTACCTCTAAGGCATGAAACTCCTCAAATCTAACATAGGACTCTTCAACTGGCTTCTTTAAAAACTACCTTCATCATTAGCCCTTCTTGAGTGCTCCAAGGTAGACTAGGAATATATGAAATAATTTAAATATGATGGGGGGTTAAAAATAGGCTCCAAAATACATTGCATATGTACCTAATCATAAATATTTTTTTTAAAAAGTTTTCTCATTATCTGTAGTCATAATCATCCTTCTTTCACTCATCCTTAACACTTGGCACCAAGATAGTCTTCAATTTCTCAAAAAATATATATACAATAGATGATGTGACACTTATCAAGAGTCTTATTGTATTTAGATCCATAAATTAGACCTTAAAATGTCTCCTAATTAGAGTTATCACCTTCTCACTTGGTGATCATTCTTCATTCACTATGCCATTCTAGACTACCTAAAGTAAAGGTGCTTACAGAGGTACCTATGTACTTTTATGAGGTAATAAATTGATATGGAGAGTTATATTAGGTCTCACTCTATCTCCAAAAGTGATTATCCTTTGAAATCTCCATTAAACCTACAAAACATAAAAAACTATCAATAAAATCCATTATGTACCATGTCCATACAAATAGGGTATAAGTCAATTTGATGGGAAAGAGCCCTAGGGATTCCTCTACAAGTTCAAATCATTTTCTTGACCAAACTAGCTCATATAGATGAGTTTCATTATTTATTTTCTCCATAGGGTCATTAGTAAGGTTTTTGAGTAGTTTTAACCCTTAAGTATTGTTCATAAAATTTTGGCATTGATCTTGTGAAAAAATTCCACAAAATACAATTTTAGGACCCTCTCCAACATATCTTAACTCCTTATACCTCCATGCTAAGTATCTGTACATATATGATCTTCCAATCATAGCCTCTTGAGTTCTTCTTTGGCATCATGTGCAGGTATGTCATATTTCTAATCCAAAAAAAGGATTCTCTATGATCTTATATGCAAACTAAATGTTTTAACACACCTTATAGATCCCCATAAAGGTCCTCTAATGTATTTCAAGACCCATCTGGTGTTAGAACTGGAATTGGACCTTTTAAGGCATTATGCCTAGCCTAGGCCCAATGGACTTGACTATTGGTCATGACTGTGAGGTCTTCCCTATGTTTTCATTTCCCATTCAACTCCCTACAAATCTTTTCAAGGTTTCAACACTTTTCAACTTATTTCATTCCCCTTTAGTCACTCAGCCTACAAATTTTCACTTCTTGGGAGTGCCCTCTATCTAAGATAGTATAGAGGGAACTTTACCTATTGTCTCAATAAAAATAAGTATATTATAGGCTTGGGTAGATTATGGATTCACTCTATACAAAATTTCAAGTTTGAACCATACTTATAGCTCCTCCAAACCTCACAAAACCCAAAGCAAACTTTTGTAAAACTCATTGTGTGCAGGATTTTGGGTGTTGACTGTAGGTTGTTATGTGGAACCACTTCATGCTCTATTTCCTTGATATGATAATTTCATAATATTGTTACTAATATTTTAGGTTCCTTTCAAACATGTTCATCATCAAAACCTTTTCCAAACTCCTCAATGTATACCTTCTACTTTGGCATGCTTAGTTTATAGTCAACTGTGTACTATGTTTCTCCTTAGAATAGGGATGCATATAGGTGAAACTTACATATTAGACCTTATGTCTCATGATTTAATGTTTCCTTGAAGTTATCAAGTCCACTTATCAATTTTTACTTATTATCACCATGCATATGTTAGGATAACCTTTAGACTATTAGGCTTTAATATACTATCAACCTATAGTTGATTGTAGGTGACCTTTTTGAGGGCAAAGTTACACTTGTATAACGTTATGCATAGTATATTTCATGTTTAGGCCTTATTTAAATCCTCTAGTCTCATTTAATTGGTGATATATACTCATAACATGCCTAGAGTTTGGAACTATCACTCACTATTAGGTTATAACATGTCACCCTTCTTTGATCAACATATAAGTGTACTTTCTTGAGCAAAAAGTTATCTTATAGGTTGTGATATGAGTTGAAACCCTAAATTTAAATTCCATAGACTTTTCCTTGAGATAGTAATACCATTATAAACTCAATAAGTATACTTACCTTGAGGGCATGCTCTTATACTTCCACCGTAAACTGTAAGGTCACTTGGAAGTTCAAGATACTACAGAGAACACTGAATTTCTATAGTGTAAAAATGTCTAAATTGGAAGCCCTCTAGAATTGTACTCCTTTGGATAAACAAACAATTTACATGTAAAAATAATAACACTATGATTGGATCACCTCATGGAAACATTAAAACCTATCTAGAATTTATGTTACCTTATTATGTGATAACACCAAATGTGGACAAGGATTTGTTTCAGAGGAATTAAGATAATAAGTCCCTAAACTCAGTTTATCCAATAATGAATCATGACTCAAGTTTTACTATCATTCTATGGATTCACCATGATTATTATGGCACATTCAACATTTCCAAAATTTAATGAGGACTCAAACAAGTTTCCACATTGGCATTTCAACTACTCAGACCTCTATGGAGACGTGTAGGTGCATATGCAGGTGTGACACATGACAGTGAAGGTAGAACATGGATAGCATGCCTAGTTTATGGCCTTATGATCATTATTGTACCTATATAAAGTATTAAAATTGATATTTTTAACCATGAAGTACTTGAAACTAGTTCCAATATTCTCATTTCAACATGATTATTAGGGCACCTGTAGGTGTACATTAGACTGCAGGATTATGTATATAGTTTGAATTGGACATCATAGTATATCATATGCTACTTAAGAACTCACATTAATTGATCATGTTATAAGAGTGTGTTAAACCTATTTAAAATCATCATTAAATCTCCATGGGTGTTCTCAAACCTTTATACATCTGACTATAAGTGAATGCATGTAGAGAACTAATTGTGTTAAACATGACTATATTCTTGGTCATTATATGACCTTAATGTGAAACCTTTTATACTAATATTTGAAATTAGGATGATTTTCATGACATGTGAGGGGTGTAGCCATAATATCCACTTCTTCTTGAAAGTACTATAAGAAAGGAAAACCTTTGTAATTGATAAACATGCCTGCAACATCATTAGTGACCTTCCACTAGAAACTTGAGTTATTTGGCTCATCAATTCACCTCAAAAAAAGAAATAAAATATTTAAACCATTAAATAATGATGTAAAAATATCATTAAAAAATTCAATCAAGTGGTTTATACGAACTTTCTCAAACAAGGAGAAAACCTGTAGGGTGTGGGGATAAGCATGCAAAAAAGAGAAGTCAAATTCTTAATAATGGTTCATAAAGCATAGGAAACCAACATTTAAAATCCTACCATGAAATGTAATTTGAATAAGTGTAATAATACCCCACAAGATAATTTGACCTGAAACCTCTCCTATTAGCCATACCATGAGAAAACCTATTGACTAGTTTTCATGCTAAAAAGGGCAATGAAGGAGCAAAATAGTTTCTAGATAATTTAAAGACTTAAAAAGCATAGAAAAAGTATAAATTAACTTAGGTAATTTTAATATTCCTTTAATAAGCTTTCCATATGTGCCATACTCCTTTATAATCTATACAACTACTAAAACCTCTTCTTTTCTAACTTTTTTATTGGTCTGACTTAATAACTACAAATTTTTCAGATAGTAATGGCATGGATGACAAGAATATAACATATTGGATGTTTAGGGATATTTTATAACACTTTTATACCAAGGTAAATCATACAACCTTCATTAATTCCTCAAATATGACCCTATAGTGACATAAAATGACTTAAGACTAAATTTGATTATGACCAAGGTTAATAGCATATAAAATGACATAAAATAAGACCATGAAACACCCTATTACATGTTATAAGACCCATATTTCAAGTTTTTTACTATAAGGGGTTGAATTATTTTGATTTGTGGTTAAAATAGTCAATAGGCAATTAAGGCCAATTTGAGCTTGTTGAACCTATTTGTGACTATAGAATGTGCTTTTAGGCTCAATTAGCCCCAATGTCATGACATATTAAGATAATTAGTTAATTAGGTTAATCAGTGATGTGATTTGGGCTATACTATTGGTTCATATTTTAAGGTTTACAATTTAGGGTTTAAGGTTTAGGGCATACTATTTAAGGTATACGATTTAGGGTTTAAGGTCTAATTACAAAGGCAATTGGGGATAGTTTAAGCTTATTCAACTTATTTATGACTAAATTTTCTTATTTTGGGCTCAATTATCCCTGATGTCATTATATATTGAGATAATTAGTCAATTGGGGAAATTAGTGATGTAATTTAGGCCAAATTTAGTCATGTGAACTTTATTCTTAGTCTAAATGATGTTAATTAGGGATAAAATGATTGGTTTAGGATTTAAAGAGTTTATAATTTAGGGATTAGGGTTTAAGGTATATGGTTTATGGTTTAGGTTATAGGGTCCAATCATGAAGGTAATTGGGGCCAATTTTAGCTTGTTGAACCTATTTGTGACTATAGAATATGATTTTGGGAAAATTAACCCCAATGTCATCACAGGTTGATCCAATTAGTTAATTAGGGAGATAAGTGATGTGATTTGGTCTGAATTAATCCCTATGAAATTAATTATCACTCTAAAATATGTTAATTGGGTCTAAAACAATTGATTTATGGTTTACAATTTAGGGTTTAGGGTTTAGTGTCTAGGGTAGAGGGTATAAGGTTTAGGTTTTATGGTATAGAGTTAAATCATAAAGGCAATCGGGTACACTCTGAGATTATTGAACCTATTTATGACTATAAAATGTTATTTTGGGCTCAATTAGCCCCAGTGTCATCATAAATTGAGATAATTAGTTAATTATGGCAATTAGTGATGCGATTTAGGCCAAATTGAGAATTGTGATCCTAATGCTTACTCTAGAGGATGTTAATTTGGGCTGAATCAATTGGTTAGGGTTTATGATTTAGGGTTTATGGTTTAGGGTATAGGGTCTAATAATAATGATAAGGATTTTTCAACTAGATATTATTCGATAGGGGTGGTCTTTTAATCAAGAATAACTGATAAAGTAAAAAAGTACTTAAATTTATCAAAATCTAGTAGAAATATCCACGATCCATGGAATGAAAGAAGTGAGGTGTGTGTTTTATCTATGGGATTGTTTTTATAAATGTATCCCATAACTTTAAATCATGTTGTGTATGATTTTTTGTATTATATGGTTCTTGTATGCATTAAGGGCTCGTTGATGCATTTATCTCAGAGTGTATACCTTAAGGGGTGCACATGGAATGGGGTGGGATTGAATTGTGGCACTTTGTGAGAGATATTCTCATACTATTATAGATCATACCTACATCCCTTCATGCAGCCTTCAAACCTCTTATGATGTTTCCCTAAAATCTTGAAACCCTGAAATATGGCTAAATGTGAAACCCTGAAACCCTAAAATTTGACTAAGTCTAAAATATGATAGGAATCTCTAAAACCTATAATTTGCATTATAGCTCCTAGAGGTCTGAAACCACTCTCAAACATCTTGAAAGTATATAAATAAAATATAATTTAAAACCTATAATTTGCATTATAGCTCCTAGAGGTCCATATCTAAATGTAAACTTATACTTAAATGTTTATTTTATTTATTTACCATGCATGCCAATCTAATAATAAACTATTCCACATACGTAGTTTTATAAAAACAATAACATTTACATGATTCTAAATACTAAACCATATATGCGGTTCTAAAGACTAAAACCACATACACAGTTCTAAATACTAAAACCACTTACATAGTCTTGGCTTGGTAATTACCAAGCCTATGTGTCAAGACCATGTACGTGATTGTTTTAAACCATGTACATGAAAATTTTGAAATATATTTGAATGCAAAATGTGTCCAATTTTTGGCTCCCCAACTCTGTTCACTTACCCTTGGTTTAAAATCTTTTCCTAAGATTCACTACTAATAGTATTTTTTGTTCTTATGCAGGTACTTCCTTTGCGATGAGGACAATTTGTTTTTACATAAAGGCATATTATTTTTCTTAATTTATTTTATCATATAAAATTAGTAATAGATTATTTGAAGACCTAATTTGGGCATATGTATGTTCTTTTAAGCAAAGCTAACACTCTAGACTATACAATTCTTTTCCTATTTAAATTTTTTCTACTAAAGAAATACTTGGAATATGTTCATTATTTTCCAACATAGTTCTAAGGTAAAAAATATAAAAAATATTGCAACATAGATAGATTTTTTTTTTAAACACACAAATGGATAACTTGGTATAAATTTTAAGAATTTCCCACATAGACTTAATACAAATTTTAATAACATATTCACATATAAGTAATTCATTTTTTGTGTGTTATTTTCCACAAGATAATAAAAAATAGGATGTAAAAATCCTCATCCTTTACACATTAGTTTTCACTTATAAGCCATTATTTATTTCACATAAAATAAAAACATTAAATCCCTTTAGTAACTAATCAAGGGAAACTAAATCACTTTCTAATCTACAGGAGAGTAATAATACATGTAAAATAAGAAATATTCTTGGGACCCAATCCCTATCTTAGAACAACATACAATTTCAACTCTTTAATTTATTATCAAATATTTTAACATAGTCATTCATTCCATACTTAACAGAAACATAATTATTTTTATATGTCAAGGAACACACTTTAATTCATTTTTGACAAATCCTGTCAACTCTTGCATCCAAATACAACTTAGAAAGCATAAAGGGAAGTTCTTACCTCCTAGCCATATGATGTCATCATGTATATATTTCTCTCATTAGCAACCAAGCCCAAGAATATTTCCAAAAATACTACACATAGACAAAGGATGTAAACATATGCAAGAAATATTTGGCCTTTAATATCTTAAATTCTGACCAATCAATTCACATAAAATCCAAACTTAGTATGGGTTTCTATTATCTTGGGAAAAAGGTATGAAGAGAGAAAAGATATATTTTATCAAGAAACATATATACTAAGTAAGGAAGCCATCTTCTTAGAGGAAGATACCTACACACATTTACATAACTTGTGAAAGCAACAAACACATCTACTAAGTAACATACTAATATTCTTAGAGGAAGATATCTACGTCAATGATTTAACTTTTTAGGGTTATGGATTTTAAGCCCTCATTGTTAAAGGGTATGAGTATAGTAGATCAAGGTTGAAATATGCAATAAATATATCCATTAATTTATAACATAATTGACCTAGTTTGACATTTCTAAAAATATAAATAATTGATGTAAACAAGTACTTAGATAGAAATTGACTAAAATGGGAGATCTGGAGGCTACAAACTGAGATAAGAGTTGATCTGAGTATCATAAATAGGATCCAAGTATCAAAACCCATCCTAGACAATAGCACCTTAATTTGATAGTAACACCAATGGTGCTAATGTCATTCTTTTGGTGCCAATGTCCATTATATAAAACTATTTTGAGATTCTTGGTGAACCTATGTTTGAGTCTTCCAAGATTATTCTTATACACATGAGTTTTGATTCCCTATTAGTGACCTATTTTAACTAAATTTATATAAAACATTAAACCTCCATGTAATTAGGGCATTTGGTTGGCACACATAACAAAGTGTGATGTTAATAGGGTAGGCTAGACAACCTCAACACTTCATTGTGATGAGATTTTCCTACATATCAATACTTCGAGGAGGGATCCATCCTGATGTAGTTCTCCCCACCTAAGTACTAGTGCAAGTGCAAGTAATGCTAGTATGAATGTTAGGTTAAGAGATTTTGAGTAGAGCTTATGACTAGAAATATAAGTATTTTGAGCTTGGAATGGCTATAAATGACTATATATAGAGTAGGGTAGAATAGGGATTGATAACCTTGATTATGCACAAATTATTTTAAGCTAGTTTGTGTTATTTGAATCTAATTTCCATCTAGTAAATAAATGGCTAAAAGTCATGTATTATATATTATTCTAGTGCTTGTGTAGATCTTAAAATAGGTCTAGGCCAAACCTTAGTGGTTGTTATTTTTAAAAGATATTCATTGGTTACCAAAGGTGGGAAAAGGATAATAGTTCCCAAACTAGGACACTAGTGCCATTTACACTATTGTCCAAATTATGGCGCTAGTGTCCAGGTTGCAAAACCTAAGGCACGAGGGGCCAAGATGCTAAAGTGAGGTTCTAGGACATCTTTAGGGATGTTTAAGGACATTGTGTCCCACATAAAGGTTGGATAAGTGTCTAAATGCGCCCTAATATAGTTATAGGGCTAATCTATGGATGAGTGGTCTCAAGTAACACTCTTAGCACTCAAGTCTCATTTTTATATGATTACATTCCTCCCCCTTTATTCTAGATATGAAATAAAGTGAAATGACTAGGACAAAGGAAAAATAAGCATACCTAAACTTACCTAAGAGGCAAAGCCCTTGAATCTAGATCTGAGTATATGAAGCATGCTCCATTGTGTGTCATATAAATGAAATGTGCATAGATCATTCCTTACTTAAGAGATATCAAAATTAAAATACAAAACTAAGTAAATATATAATAGAAAGGAAAAGAAATAATACACCTCACCGGGTACATGAACTAATGCATAAACTTGGTGACAACCTATGTGTCTGCATGTATATAATGATTAATCAATGAATAACTTAGACTGAGTTAAATTGCTCGATCAATACCCATGTGTGAGTGGATCAAGAAATCAATCTATTTTTGACTCCAAATTTGTCTACCCCTACTTGGTGGATCATGACATGTGAATATCATGGATTGGACTGATGGTGTATCTAAATTTCTAATGTAGGTAGCTCAAAAACTCAAGTAGACAATGGCTCTGTCATTACCCACCCATGTGTAGTAGATGCATTTGTCACTAGATTACATAATGTAACTTATGATGTGTAACTATAATTGGAATTTTATATGTCAGCTCTATAGCCACTCAGGAATACCAACCACTACAGATGGAGTAAGGCATCAATATAGTGTGTAACTTAGAACATGGTGTTTGGTGTGTACAATATAGAGAATTACATGGATATTATGATTCTATCTAATTGACTGGTGCATAAGTGATCATACAAAAATAATGTGGCATGCACATGCCCCCAAATCTAAAATTTAAGTATATGGATTCTAGATTAAGTTGTAATAATTTATATCTGAGTATCTAAAATTGAAATGCGAATGATCATGATATGCATGATTCCCCCAATCTAATTAAAATGATATGAATATGTGCTAAATTGAGCCAAAACTGGTAATATGTAACTAAAATTGTGCAAGCCTAGATTGTACCTACTATAATTTTCTATCCAATCTAAAATTTTATGAAATTGAGGCTACTAGATAGTAGTGCCATATCTTGGACAGTAGCATTGGTGGGACTAGTGTCCCAATTTGGTCACTAATGTCCAAATATTATGATTTATAAGCAACTATAACTTGTCTCTATGCCACTATTTCCCACTATATTTTCTTGAAACTGATTTTTGTATTATGTCTATGTGCTAAAAATTGTATTATGAGTCCATTCGGATATCCTAATATATGTGGAAAACCTATATGAATTCCCCCTCTTTTGAGGGGAGTTGTTGAACCTATGTAATAACTATCCTCAAAAGAAAAAGCTCTACAAAATGTGTTTTATCCAGATGATATGTGACATCTGCATAATAAACCAATATAATGTGCATACATAACATTAGAATGTAAGATAGTCTGAACATAAGTTTATAGTGTACAATGCATGTTTGATATAGTATTCACAAGGCTATCAAAATATATATATAAATGTACATGAATAATAAATATAATTAATAACTAAGTAACTACCTAGGATAATGGGTTATTATGTCCATTATGACACCCAAGTAGGAAGGAGAGATGCATGAGGTCCCTCATGACATCTAAAATTAGAGTGCACAACAAGCAATAGATAAGTTTCATGGCCATGATGCATACATGGAATAATACATACAACACATGTGAGGCACATAAATTAGGCTAAGGGACCACAATATAAGGGACATGGGCATATGTCACTAAATTAGATAAAGCAAGACATACAAATACATGTTCAAATGTCCACATATGAAAATAGCTAGCAATTTGGATTATAGCCCCAAGGAATGACATGTTCAAATGTCTACATACACAATCAAGAAGGCACACACAAGGACATGGATACATGTTAAAATCATACATATAATGATAATAAGTTGGTGTAGAGCCATAGAGAAATGACATATTCAAATGCCCTCGAATAGAAGCATAGATACATAACCAAGTCTAAACTAGGAATTATAGAAATGAAAGTATGCATGAACATATGGTAAAAATATATATAAGAGAAAAAATGTACATAAGCTAAGTCTAAAGTATTAGTAGTTGGAAAAAAATTTGAGTAGGTGTAGGATGATCAATATCAATATATAACAATGCTAAATTTATGATGGAGAGTTCAAAAATATGTAACTTGGCAATTGAAATTGTGTATAGGATGCCCCCAAATGGGTGAATGTATCAATTAAAGAACATGTATATCTATGTATATGTCCCTAATGGGTATATAATAACAAATATAAATTTTTGTAGTGGACTTGGGTCTTATAAGTATCTGCAAACACTCAATGAGAACAAGTGAATCATGTATGTATGATAAAAATTAACTGTACTAAGATAACTAGCATATGTAGTGTCTAGTAAATATAAGAAGAGTAAACATGACAATGAATATAATTTATAATTTTTATTTTTTGATTAAATATTTGAATGTTTTTGTATTTTGATATATTATATTATTTTTGTATTTTTTGGATATAAGCTATGTACAAGCAACATGAGAAAATAAAAATGTATACAAGGAACAAGAGTGAATGAAACTAAGTACAAGTAGGAAGGAACATACTAACTGATGAGTCTCATGGGAGACTCACTATCAATGTGGCCCATGTCAAAAATAGGAATGGTAACCACTCATGAAATAGATTTATATGTTATAGTTGAATTGAGTTTCAGTATGAATCTGAGTATTATTCATTATCAATATCATAATAATCATAATAACCTGAAATGCTAGTGTTGAATTCTATTATATCTAAATGAGCATAGGGAATTATCTCATACTATGGAGTTGGATTTTCTAAATTTTAATTTTAAATATTTTATATTATTGTGACCTTTGAAATTGTGTTTATTGTAGATATATGGTGATTTAGAGTAATTTTTGTTAGAAAGACTCTTTTGAGAATGTTTGTTAGCTTAACATGATTTTGACTTTACAACTTAAGTTCTTAATCTTTTTGTAACATTTATTGTGTATCTAGATATACTGACTTGATAAAATATATCTATGAATGTTTTTCCTTAGGATGTTCTATAAATCCCAAACCTTGTTGACTAACATTATCAACTCATAGAATAGGAGTCATGATGTCTTGGGCATGTTTTCCCAACCCTTGACCTTGGTAATCAAACTATTGTAGATACTTTTGACCACACCCATACTACTTTGAAAGTGAGACCTCATTGTGGAGAGGTATATTTTTATCTTTTATTTGGTTTACCAATGCTTGTTGTACTATTTATTGCTCTAATTTTGCTTTGTGAACCTTTTGTTGTTCTAAGTTATGCTTTGCTAACCACTTTTATACTATTTCTAAATTTGACCCTTTTTTAAATATGTACCTGTATCACTGTGGATTTATTAACTCATTTTTATTGTATAGGTTCTTCATTATATATGATGTGTTTTATATGTTTTTTAATGTAAAAAATGAATTTATGTGATGACCATACATTCTATGGTATGCACAATAATTTATGGATCTCATTACTAGATATAGAGGAGGTAGGTTGATCAACTTAGATTTTATCATTTGCCTTAGAATCTGACTTGAAATTCTATTTGATCTTAGAATAATTTTTGAATAACTATTTGTATATGCACTTTGTTTTGATTTCTTATTTTGATATGTAACATTTTTTGCCACAAATTGACTAGGTGAATATGCATATACATGATTGACACTAGTGTGCCTTGGAGGCTTTGGTTTTGTAATTTGATTTTCCAATACTATAATTATTTCATGTAATAGCTAATTCTAATTCTATAATTTTGTAATTGACTTGATCATACTAATAATTTTATCACATAGAGTCTCACAAGTGCAAACCCTAGTTGTTTCTAATTGAACATGTAAGCACATACCCTATACAGAAGATATAGGAAAGGAAGGGTTTGAAGGATGGATATAAATATTTAAAATAGTACTATAGGCTGCCCCACCTTGTGAGGAGTGATATCATGGACCTAGTTAGAGGGAAAGTAGTTATCTCTCACTTGGATATGAGGAGGAAAAGAATCCTCTTTATCCATGAAATTTGGCAATGCAACTTGGAAGAGGATTACCATCGTAGAATATATCAGGTTTGAAAACCCCAAAACAACCATTAAAATTAGGAAACAAAAGCATAGAAAGCCTAAAAGAATCTATGGATAGGGTTTAGATAGTATTTAAAGTTGGGTTCATCAAATGATTTAAATTTTTAGGTGTTATGGAGTTTAAGCCCAAGGTTATCAAAGGGTCTGAATATATTAAATCAAGGTAGAAATATGTAATAAATAAAACCACTTATTTGTAAAAAAATTAACCTAGTTTGACCTTTATAAAAATAAAAATAAATGATGTAAACAAGTACTTAGTTGGAAATTGACTAAGATGCAAGATCTAGAGGCTTTAAACTAATATAGGAACTAATTTGAGTGTCACAAACAAGATTTAAGTGTTAAAACCCTTATTGGATAGTAGTACCCTAATTTGATAGTGGCTCTAATGGTGATAGTGTCCTTATTTTGGTACCAGTGTCCTTTATGCAGAATGTTTTCTAATTTTTTGGGTGTACCTGTGTCTGAGTCTACCAATCTTGTTCCTATGCACATGATTTCTAATTCCCTATCAGTGACCTATTTTGATTGAATTTATATGAAAACCTTAAACCTCCATGTCACTAGGGCATCTGATTGGCACAAGTAGAAAAGTGTGATGTTAGTGGGGTACGTTGGACATCCTCAACACCCCATTGTGATGATAATTACCTACATACTAATAATCCAAGGAGGGATCAATCCTGATGTAATTATCCCCACCTAAGTACTAGTGCAAGTGCAAGTGAAGCTAGTATGAATGCCAATTTGAGTTCTTTTGAGTGGATATTGATATTAAAAATCTAAATATTATAAGTTTAGGATGGTTGTATGCAGAAGTAAGGTAGAATAGGGATTGAAAACCTTGATTTTACACAACTTTTCTTAGCTAGTTTGTGTTATTTGAATCTGATTTCTATATAGTGAATAAAGGGATAAAAGTCATGTATATATATTGTTCTAGTGCTTGTTTGGGTCTTAAAATAGGTCTAGGTTGACCCTATGTGGTTGTTCTTTTGAAAAGATATATGTTCATGGCCAAAGGAGGGAAAATGATAATAGCATCCAAATTGGGACACTAACACCATTGGTACTACTATCTAAATTATGGTGCTAGTTTTTAGGTGGTAGAAATTGAAGTAATAGGGGCTAAGATGATAAAGTGAGGGTCTCAGGCTGCTTTATGGATTCTTATGGATGCATGTGGCCCACATGAAGGCTAGATAAGTGTCTAAATATGCCCTAGGATAGGTCTATGGCTAAACTAGGGATGGGTGGTCTCAAGTAACACTCTTAGCACTTAAGTGTAATTTTTAGATGATTAGTAAATATGTGTCCTGCTAAAATATATATTTTCTCTCCTCATGCCTTTTTTGTAAGGAACACATCTAATAATTAACACACCCATATTATTAGAGGAAGACACCTACATCAATTATAACTCCAAAATTGTTTTTTCATCCATGAATTCTCTACTAATAAAAACTTTTCCTATTTTCCCCAAGTATATCCCATACAAGGTTAATCACACAAAATATAATAATCTTTTTTCACATTCTTATGAAAGTAAAAATTAAAACTTACCTCAACTCCTACAAGGTCAATATATCCTTCTTTTTCAACCATTCATCCTTTTTATTTCTACAAATTTGCTATAAAAATCTCTACAAGTTTTGTTGTAATCAGAATAATGTGAAATATATTGCATAATTGATACAAAGAGGGGAGAATTTTACTTATGTTTTGAACTAATCCAAGATGGGAATGTGTCCATTATAGGATTTTAGCTCCACTTATCTATATAACAACCTTTAAGAGATCAATTACAGGTGTGAGTCCTTTCTAAAATTCCCCCATGGTTCACGTATCTGAGCATCCCTATTCTTGGCCATTAACAGTGCATGGGAATGATTTTAATATTTTTAAATTTTAGATTTCAATAAAAATCAAAATATCCAAGTCTTGGTAAAGGGTTCCATCAAAGTCCTTTTACAAAGGAATAATCAATGCAATGGAATGTTTTATCAAGGTTTCATGTGGTCCATATTCCAATTTCCAACAAGTCACCATGATTTGTTTTGAATCATAATAAATTCTAAGCACAAAAATGTTGGATAACAACATTCACATTAGATACGAGTCCCATATGTCATGTTTAGGACAAATGTGGTATTTTGGTCTATGGTCAACCTCTTTTCCCCCTTTTTTTATTTTAACATGAGTCACCTACAAACTCACTACACCCATTAAAATTTTAACTCAAAATGTATAACCTAACAATGTTACAAAATAAAATATCATCGCATAGCCAATAATTCCATGACTTATGTCATGGTCACATAATCCATGACACACATGCCCACTTGTGAAAATATGCACAATATCAAATTTCATGTTCAAATCTTGGTTGTACCCACCATGGGTACATATAAAAACACATACTCCACACATGGTTAGAGAGATGGTATCCAATCACATTGAATATATGAATATCCAATTATGCAAACATGTGAATCATCCAATCATGTTAGTAGTGAAATAGATCAAAGAGTAATATTTTATTATTGATCATGTAAAACTATAGTATTTATCAAAATATCCATAGATAACAATATGGAGCTAAAAAAATTAATTTTAATAATATGTCCATAATCCATACAACATGGAAATAAAATAATATAGTTTCATCATGTTATATTAGCATAAAATTTCAATAATAATGTCCACATAGTCAATATACATAAACTAATAAACTAACATAATCTCAAATATATCAAAAATAAAAAAAACATTTGGCATATGGAAATAAATTCCAAAGTACAAAATGGATACTGAAGCTAGCATGACAATGTGTGTACCTTCCCTTCATAAAAGTGATGGGCAAAATGTGTAGAATATGTGAATCTCCTCCTTGACCTAACTTACACTCTAAAACAAAAAAAATTGTCATGGATTTAGGAAACCATGGAGGAAGCATTGTAAACTACATATCCCACATATACAGAATCATACTTTCATGTATTTATATTGATGTGTGGATGGAATAACTTGAGTGTGGTTCTATGAATCTCCCCTTCCCTACAAGTGATGATGTAGCTACTTGTAATATAAAATACCTTTCATTGGCATAAGGGAAATGTAAATAAACCAAGATAGGTTGAAAATGTCACAAGTGTATGAGATTCAATGAACTTTGACATGAATGATGCTTGGCTCTTGATCCTTAGGGTGTCTTATATTTGTTCTTGATCTTATTTTATTTTAGCTTCTAGATAATGATTGGATTGGTTATACATCATATATATATAGGCTTAAAAAGGTTAATCTAAGCATCTTTTCCAAATATGGTAATGTATAAAAATAAGATTAGAGGTGAAATATTCATGAAAATGGGATGGTGGAACTAAAAACAAAAATGGAAAACCTATAGGTGTACGAGTTTGTCCGTGATGGACCTGTATATTATAAGAGTTTATCTAGGAGATAGTTTTTCCTCTATTTTCAAGGCAAGGCTAGATGAATAGTAATAAATAGTGTAGATGCATTAATGGTCACTTTTTAAATAATTTTTATGGTGGTTTTAAGCTCAATACCAGTTTACACTGATTGTGGGGTTGAAGTAGTCCTATAAATAAGTTAAATGTACAAGTTTTCCAAATAATGTAAATTAAGGATAAGACATTGACTATAATGGTCTTGTGCCAAAATTTGATGTTTTAAGGTGTAAAAACATGGGTCCATACATAAATGTAAAAACATGCTATTAAATGGATACTTTACATCATACAAGTACATTAATAATGAAGTCTAACATTAGAGTGTTATAGGTAGTATTGGATACATAAAGAACCTTACCCATATAAGAAAGGTTATGGATCTATCAAGAAGGATCAAGTATAATAATAGGAAGAGGATGATGGGTGGAAAAATTCATGTATGGAAAATGCATGCTATATTTCTTTTAATAATCACTCATAGTTTATTAACTATCACATGGTCAACCAATAATAAGAGTTCCCATTAACATGCATTCAATGGACATGAGACCTTATTTAAGATGAGAGAGAGGGAGTAGGATCAATTTTTTAAATGAAAAATTTAAAACACATTAATATGGATTAGTTTTAATTAAATAAATTATGTTAAGAAATAATAATCCTTACCAAAATCCATTGTTATGGATACATATCCATCATTCATAATAACTTAAATTTGTTGGAGTTCATCAATAATAAGACATAGAATTGGTGAATTCAAAACCTATAGTAATGTATTCACAACATATCTTAAACTTGGTGCTATTAAAAATAGAGAATTAAATACATTATATTGGTTGCATTCATTGTTGAACCATCACCTATAAAGGAATCAAAATCTAAACCAATAATATTGAATATAATTGAAGTAAAAGATGAAAGATCCTCTAAGAAGACAAACTAAGGATAAGACAAATGATTTACATTTGATGCTCTTTGGTTCCATTTACAAAAATATGACATGATAGCATAGCTCCTTTAATGAGATCCATATTTTAATTAGATCAATAAATATTATTTCCTAATTAAGTTTGATGATGAAGTACCAATTGATGACTAAGAGTGTCATTCAATATTTTTAGATATATAATCAAATCTATTATGAACAAGATGTCATATTGAGAGAATTAAGGTGGATGATATATCTAATAAAATAATATTTTTGAATATGTAACCAAGATCACAAATATACACCTTGCATGGTAGTAAAATTCTTGAACTATTAGATTTGCTAGAAACAATTAAAATTGACAAGTTCAAATTTTTAATGGCAATTTGATGATGAGAAAGTTTAAAACATGAATGAAAAATAGAAATACATAAAATAGATAGGAGGTAATTTAAATGAAGAGATAATAGTTCAATTTCAACTTAGGTTCGACTACCATTGTGGGTCCCACCTACCACTTAAGACTAAAAATTAAACCTAGATTTCTTAGTGGGCTCCCTATGGAGGTGGTCAAATCTTAAATGTTGTACAAATGAGTAAACCACAAGGTTAGTATCCTCCTCTTTAATATTATTTTTCTTCTCTTTCAAGGATGTTAGCTTTAAGCAAACATAAGCTATAATTATGGGTTCACCACTTCCATTGGTGGTTGCTAATCCATTTATATATAATTTTGATGAGAGTGTGATAAAATCCTTTCCATTTAAATAAAAGTGGTGAAAATAATTTCTTAATGATGCCAATTTATATTGATAGCATCAAAGAGAAAAAATTGAGTTCCATTCACACATCAAAAATATGGAATTAGTAGTATAAAATTCACTATTTAAAGCAATAGACAATCTCATATTAAGCAACATAACGTCAACATAAAAGTGTTCTAAATATTGAATTCCCATTAAAGCAATGGACCAATTCACTATAAAAGTAATATTGACATTATGTTGCTTTATAAAGTATAACATCTTACCCTTATTGGATGTCCTCCTCACATAAAAGATGGATGATTCCCTTACATGACATGGGTATAGGAAGGGAACCACATAAATTTGTATCTACATGCTTCCTTGCATCATAATTAACAACAAAAATATGTTGTCAAGACCATTTCCATATAGGCTTTTAGGATTTGTATTGAGGAGCGGTATTTAAACAATATATGTATAGAGAGAGAGAGACTTGAGTTTGGTTTCTAAGAGGAATGGCTACAAAAGGTATTAAATTTTAAAGGCTTTCAAGCAAGAGAGAGAGCATCAACAAAATTGAAAAAGGGTGGAGTCTTCAATTATTGTTTCTATGGCATTATTTCATTATATGAAAGGAATTCCTAATAAGATATTTGAAATTATAAAGCAACATAATGTCAATATTACTTTTATACGTTGAAGAATAAATTGAGAAGAGTATTAAGAATGGCAAAAAAAATTATTTGAAAGTTTAAAAAAGAAGGGTTTACATAATAATTTTTTTTATTTTTATAGGTTGAAGGACAAGTTGTGAAAGGAATGAATATTGACAAAATTATCATTTGAAAGTCTTAAAAGAGGTGTTTACATAATTAAATTCTTATTTTTCTAGGTCAAAAAACAAATTATGAATGTGTTAAGATTGAGAAAAGATCATTTGAAATAATGAAAAGAAGGGTTTACATAATTTAATTCTCTTGTGCGGTCCTTTGCATTAGTGAAATGGAGAGGTCCATTCAAACTAGGATTAAAGAGCATTATTTAAACATCTACCTTGAGAAGAAAGTGAAAACCAATTTATTAGAGTACTTCTTAAAGATTAAGCACTCCATTCATCTCAAGGATGTTAAGGTCACAATGGTAAAGAAGCACTCCATGCATGTTAAGGTCATAATGGTAAAGAATCATTATTTCAAATGTTACTTGAAGAAAGTTGTGGAGATTGCAAAACATTCTCAAAATTTTAATAGAAATTAAGGTTAAATTGATGTTGAAGAAAGTTGTGGAGATTGCAAAACATTCTCAAAATTTTAATAGAAATTACGATTAAATTAATGATATTTGTAACTCTAGTCCAATTCTTAAATATGTTTTTATCATAACAAATCTCATGCTATGATCCAAAAACATGGTTTTCAAAATATTTCACACATTGTTTTTTAGAAACCAATCTCTAATGTTTGAAGTGGACTGTGACAGCCTTAGTACGTTAAAAGAAAAAACTACCTTCAAAAGATGATACTTTCTAGAAAAGAAAAAGAACTCATCAGGATTGGAAAATATGTTGCGGTTGGCAGAATATATAGAGTTTCAAAAAAAAAAGTTGTTTATGCAAAAACAATGGCACTGAACGTAGCAATTTCTGATCTTTCAAATTGCAAAGTTTTTGCCCTTTCTATGCCATTCAGAAATATCGGAATGAGAGGAGGATCTGATGTGGACTGCACATACACTCAATCACAATGAAAACCCTAATATTTTCATAAACTTATAAACATTGTGCCTCGTGTTTGTTCAGGATTCTAGAGAAAAAAATAAAAAACAATTAAAAAATTGGTACTAACACAAGAACCTTTAAATCTGTGCCATGCCAGATGTTTATGGAAAGGACTCTCGGCTGACAGGGACGGCTAACCCTAAAGCATAACGTACCCTACCATCCACTTTTAGCCAGCACTCCCATTAAAATGTGCATAAAAATAATTGAACTACTCTAAAATGCGTGCATGAAAGTAACATATGCATGCAAACATGTCAGTAATCTTTTTCTTTTATCATGGCCGCTACTTGAATTTCTTTTGCTTTTTATAACTGATCTCTGACTGGTTTTGTTTTTCTCGGTATTATCAGGAATGTACGTGGAATGCTTTTTCTAGCCCCTCTCAATGGCTGTACACGATGGTGGAAGATTCTTATAAAATTTGCTACAAAGAGAAATTAATTGCAAATGCAAATGCAACAGGATATACTTCCAGTAAACAATCATGTCAAGCTGCGTTAAGCATTTGTGCTACGTCCAGTGCAAGTATTGCAGCACTTTTCTGGCGGTAGGGGAACAAAATCTTGTTTATCCTATACCGGCCGTTCAATATAATACCAAATTTTAAACTGTTTTTAGTTTCACCCATTATAAACCCTATCTATATATAGAAATTCCGTCATTTTCATAACCGCTTTGGAGATTCTTAGTGTCGATAGCATAATCCAACTATTTTAGTAATTTTGATATAGCAAAAAGTTTGTATTGGAGATTCTTAGTGTCGATAGCATAATCTAACTGTTTTAGTAATTTTGACTCAGTAAGAAGTTTGTAACCTGAAATGCTTCCATGATTTTGATAGTTATATTTTTTCTAATTGAGAGTGGTAGTTTCATTTGTTTGGCTCTTTCCAATTAACAAAGGCGTATTGACGGCACGATTATAGTTTTATGTTGTTCTGATCTTTACATAACCAACAGCGGTTTTCTGAGATTAAGCCATACTGCATTTTATTTTAAATAAGCTTTGCTATGAAACATCTGAGTTTTGTGATTTATACAAGGCTTACTCCAATAAAAATAACTGACATATAAAATATAGCGAGGTTTCTTTTATATGTTATATTCCAATCCATATGACAGTGGATAACCATTTTTTGAGGGGGGAGGGGGGTTTAGATTTTTTTCACAGGTTCTCACTATTTTGAAAAAACTGCCCGGAAACATGTGTGTGTGTGTTTCTTCTTAGTAACAGTTGTCACTGATTTTTTAATAGCAGGTGAACGTACCGCCCAACAATTTCTTACAGATAGCCCCAGTCAGATGTGGGCATTGCAGTAGTCTCTTGTCCGTTAACCTCACTGGACTGTTTCATCCACTACAACACCAGGTAGGCCGGATGGTCTTAAACATAGCATGTCAAGCTTTATCTATATAAAAAAAAATTCACGTGAACTTTCTGTTATCAGGTAGGATTTTTGTCCCTGTTTTTCAGTCTTAAATGTTAAGCTTTGAGGGTTTTATTTTGGAAGTATTTTCAAAGAATTATCTTACATGGTGCAATTTTTTTATTTATTTGAATCTATTATAAGATTTCTTCTACAAAAAAATTCTCAGTTCAACCCTATTATCAAATATGACATCAAAATGCTCTCTGATATGCTGTCATGTTATGTTTGGAGTGAATACAATTATATTGTTTTCATGTGATTTATGTGTATGTCTTAGATTTACGTTAGGTGTTGTATTTGTTAATATAATATAACAATATTCACTAAATATAAGTCGATCAATTCAGTTTTGGCTCTTTTATTGATTTCTAAAATGTTGTATCCATAACTAGAAACAGCAGGCGCAGGAGGTTATCAACTCTACTTTTGAAAATAAAAAGGGCTCACCTTCATCTTCAACTATTCCATATGGAGGAAGGGTTGAATCAGAAACAAAGAAATCAGTGCCCTTAGGTAACCAAAAATTTTTTGCTCTGAAAAGTATCGCACAGATATAGAATCTTTTAAATTTTGAACGTGTTGAAATTAAGCTCATTTTATTTATTGATGGTATACAGTCCCGGAAAAAATACAGAGAGCTCCATCAGCCTACAATTGTTTCATAAGGTACATACAAATTAAGTATAATAGTCATTAAAGAAATTGAATAGAAAGATGAAATGGCATTGAAATCGTATTCTTCTGTAGGGAGGAGATACAAAGGATCAAAGCAGTGAATCCAGGCATCAGTCATAGAGAAGCCTTTGGAACTGCAGCCAAAAATGTATATATCATGGTTATGCTACCTTATCTTTGTTCTTACATTTAATCTCTACCATTACACTTATTTATCCAGTATTTCATAAGCGGAATTATTACTACAGTTAGTATACAATTTATGATAACAGAATGTAAGGGAATTTGTTTGCCTTCCAGTGGGCCTACTTGGGCTTGATGCTGCCTAATACCAACAAAGAAGTAAACCCTAATCAGTAAATCCTTATCAGGTGAGTGTATTATATTACAATATAACTGCCTCAAGAATTATTCTGCATAAAACATTATATTTTTTATTTGCATTATCTACATAGTATGTTTTCTATCATGTTGCAATATACCAGCTTCAAGAATTATTCTACATAAAACATTATATTTGTGGTTTACATGATCTACACAGAATGTTTTCTACGGTTTTTAGTTCTGTGCAAATAGTTTAACTAATTTTATTTTCGTCTGTACATTATATTACAGGTTGATGTTGAAGATGAAGATGGATCTCCTATTGCACAATGCAAGTGCATTCTAAAAGCTTATGTGCAAAGGGGAGGCAGAGAGGAATGCCCCTCTTCCTTCCTTTCTCTTAATTTGAGTTATATCAGGCATAAACATTTCTGAACCTATTTATGTTCTATTTCCATGGCACTTCCTTGCTGGAATAAAGAGTTTTTTGTTTTTGTTTTGTTAAGTATAATTTACAATGTGTTTTAATTAGTCTCTCTCTTTCAAATTCTATTGAAACATAATTATAGAGACAGAGAAAAAACTTGTGCAGAGCATATATTTATTCATCTTTTATCTCCATCTTTCTTCATTGGACGTGGAATTTTTTTTATACTGATTAAATTACTTCTAAGGTTAAAATCATGCATCCCTCACTATGCTCCATATTAATATATCGAATAGAAATATCATCAAATCAGTAATGATAATAAATATGGTTAATAGATTGCAACCTCACCTCCATAAATTTATTTCCATGGAGCAAGGTGGGTATGTGGCTAGTAGACAAATTCTTGATGAGATTGTGTTAGTTCAAGAAGCTATCCATTCTCTATAAAATCAAAAAACTTCGGTTATGCTTATAAGGTTTGATCTTTCTAAAGCCTATGATAGGGTTGATTGGGCTTTCCTCTTAAGAACACTCAAGCATTTCAGTTTCTCTGAGAATAGGATACTTTGGGTGAAAGGTTGTATTTCCTTAGTTTCTTTCTTGGTTCTAGTTAAAGGTTGTCCCACTAGGCCTTTTAGAGCCTCCAGATGAATTTAGTAAGGATATCCTCTTTCTCTTTAGTTGTTTGTCATCATGGTAGAAAGTT